>CM076569.1:393632188-394232188 GCA_034641835.2 Pinus albicaulis | reverse complement strand
TCGTCAGGTACCTTTTACAAAAATAGGCATGAATATCCAAACAAGTTATTTATTTATGATTATTATTATTAGACTATGTCAGCGATTTTCCTATTTTTTGAGCAAGAGCCAGTCTTATTGTGCCTTTAAGCAGGTTTTCACAATAAGAAGGATCCCCTCTCCTGGTGGTTTGGCCAAAAACTGGTTTTCCAACGTGACTAGGTGCCCTTAAATCCAATAGTATATAACACTATTTCTAATGACCTTTTGTTGCTCTCTAGGAGAAAAATTTATTGTTGAATTTTTCTTGGAGAAAAATAATTAGTGATATCTATGAACTAAGGATTATTAGTAGATAAAACACACAAATGTTCATTAGGGAAATCATCTTCTACGCGAATATAATCATTAGCATGATGAAGTCAAGACAAGAAAGCAAGAAAAACATTCTCCTTCCCTCGTTTATCAATGATAGTGATAGCAAATTCTTGTAGGAGGAGAATCCATCTCATAAATATTCCATGTGTAACTGGTTTATTCATTAGATATTGTATGGAAAAGTGATCAGTGTGTACAAAAACAAAGCATTCGATAACATAATTCTGAAATTTTTTTATGGCATGGACCACAATGAGAAATTCCTTTTCAATTATTGTATAATTTAATTCGGTTGGAGTTAAGTTTTTACTGATATAGTAGATAGCATAAGGTTTTTGTTCTTCCTTTCCTAACACAACCCCAATGGTTGTATTTGAGGCATCAATGTGTAAGTGGAAAGGTAAGGACCAATTAGGCCCTCGAAGAATAGGGGAAGAAGAAAGTTTTTCCGTAAGAGTATTAAATGTTGATTAGCATTGATCATCCCACTAAAATTCAAAAGTTTTTGTCAAGAGGTGAAATAATGGGGAAGCCACCTTTGTAAGGTTTTCTATAAATCTTATGTAATATCCTAGATATCGAAAGAAATTGCAGACATCATTTTGGGTAGTTGGAGTGGATAAATTAAGGAATACCTCAATTTTAGCAAGGTCCACCCATATCCCTCGAATGAGATATGGTTTCCTAAAAAAATTCCCTTCGGAAAAAGAATTTTACATTTTTCATTGCTAAGGGAAAGGTTAGTTTTTTGGTATCAGATTAGCACCTTCTCAAGATTCTTTAAATATTCTTCAAATATTTCCCCATATACTGTAAATTCATCCATATATACCTCAACAAAAGCATTTTTTAAATCCAAAAATATTCCAAGAAAAACTCATTGACATTTTATTGGATCATTACACAAACCAAATGGGAGTACTTGCTAAGAAAAAGTGCCCCAAGGATAGCTAAAGTTTTTTTTCTCTTGATCTTCAAGGGCGGCTTAAATTTGGTTATAGCCACTAAACCCATCAAGGAAAGAGAAAAAAATTCTTCCTTTCCAAGGTGTTGAGGACCTGGTCGATAAATGGAGGAAGGAAGTAATATTTTAAGGTAGATTTATTCAATTTCCGATAATCGACACGTACTCACCACTTTCCATTTTTCTTAGGGATAACTACCTAGGGAGAAACAAATTTATTGTCATAAATAGGGTAAATATAACCTAGACTCAATAGTTTCTACAGTTCTTCTTTAACTACATCTTTAAGTGTTGGGTTCATTCTCTGTTGAGGGAGCTTGATAGTTCGTGAATCCTCCTTTATATAAATTTGATGGGTACATAAGTTAGGATAAATTCCCTTCATATCAGTGTAGTCCCATGAAAAAGCTTTACTATTTCTCTTAAGCACTTTCATTAATAGTTTATGCTGAGAGGGTTCCAATCCAACATTAATATTCTTGGCCTTCCGAGGATAAATTTCAATAGTTCTAGTATGATCTTCCAAGGCATCAAACAAAGATATTGGTCTCATTTGTTGGGTTTACTCAATAGGGGAACACATTTCCTGGGGTTTATTTCTTGGAATCATTTCTATTAATGGATTGTTGTGGATGTGTGGGTGTGTTAAAAAAGTGTAAATTAGGTCACACTCATTATGCTTTTTAAAAATCGGTACTTGATCAATGGTTAAAAGATATTGAGTAGATTATCCATCTCTATAATTGAACCATAAAGGAATTTATATGTCCAAAAAAGGTTTGGACGGAGGGTAAAGAGTAAGTATTGTTGAGATTGCAACAAGATGATGAGCTTAGTGAAAAGAGTCACCTTCACTAAGTGGGCCCGTAGGCTATTTTTGGTGCAAAGTCTATTTTTAGACATATGGATCATGTTCTATGAGTTGCAGGATGCTATTTGTGGATGGTTGGTCAAGTCGGAAAAAATAGATGGACTTCTATTTTTAGACATACTGGGCGGAATCTATTTTTAGATTGCAAGTCTAAAAATAGATATGTCGAATATTATTAGCTCTTAATAATATTTGGAATATAAACATTATCTTATCCTCTTGGAGCACTTGAGTTTGATGCCTAGATGTGACACATGTAGCTGACAGAAGGAATTACGCTATTCCTAGGGTTTAAGTGGAGCTATTGCATGTTGACTTCAGTTAGAACTCATGTGAGAGAGTTTGGTGGAGTTGATTGAGGAGTTGATGGAGTTGTGTTCAGTTTAACTGAGTTAAACATAGTTGAGCTAGTTGTATTCTAGACTTATTGATTGATACACTATAGTTTGAGTGATTAATGAATTAATTATTAATGAATTCATAATTGTCACTCATAAATCCAACAGAATACATGATTAACCGGTCATAGACAGTTTGATGGAGACATTGGAGGAGTGAGTGAAAGGGTAAGTGTGACTGCTCGATTTGACTATCTTGGTGGCAAGATTTGCACACATTGATGGAGAAGCCAATAGAGAATTGCATAGTACATACGGGTAGGATTCGAACTTGGATCTCATGATTATCCATATTGGATTATTAGTAAGTGGCCTAGCAATTGGAAGTAGATTGGAGCATGTGACTTGCTTAGTCTGAGCTTGTGTAGTGTGTAACAATTGGAATTGTGTTGGATACTGTGATGAGTTTTGTACAATAGTTATTACATGATCTCTATCATTATAATATACAGATAGTTGGGGGTTTTCAGCTTTAAGCTTTCCCATAAATACTGTGTTTATATGTGTGATTTTTTATGGTTTTAATGTGCGCATGCGATTGTTTTTAATTCCACAAATTGATGATCAATGGTAGAAGAGATTATGTATTATGCATGAAGGTCAAATAGTGTGTGATCAAGATAATATCGGTGAATAAGTTATCTATTATTCAAATTTCTACATGGTATCAAAGCGATATTGATCATTGGAGCAATTGCAAAACATTGAAGCGGTTGAGTTTTGTGCTGGTGGAATTCGAATTTGCAGGAGTGTTTTCTTGGTGTCAAAGTCGAGATGTCTTTCAATGAATTGCGATTGGAGTATGCCCTTGAGGGCAACTCGAATTATATTGCATGGAAGGACAGGATGGATGCGGTGCTAGATGACAATGGGTTGAAGGAGTTCATAGATGCTGAAGTCCCAAAGCCTACTTCTAGTGATGCTGTTGTAGTTGAGGCATGGAAAAAGAAGACAGCAAAGTGTCAAAGGATTCTGTTGGAGGGCGTGAAGGATCACATAGTGTCCAACCTGCATGGTAAGGATTCTCCATACTTGATGTGGAAAGCCTTGACAGATTTATTCCAAATCAAGAGAGACCAAAGGAAGTTGGCGCTCAAGGATAAACTCAGAAACATAAAGATGGAGAAAGGTGACAGTATGCCCAAGTACCTCACGAAGTTCACCCAATGCAGGGATGATCTGGGAAGTGTGGGGGTAACTGTTGATGATGAGGACTTGGTGAGATTGGCTCTCCTTGGGCTTACGAAGAGTTGGCATTCCTATCAGGACTCTGTCAATGGTTGGGAGAAATTTCCAGGATGGGAGCGACTTTGGTCAGATCTTGTGCAAGAGGAGATAAGGCGGAGTACCAGGGACAGATCTTCATCAAAGGCATCTGATGAAGAGAATTACGCTTTGGCTGCCAAAGCAAAGAAGGGGAAGAGCAAGAAAGCTTCTCAATCCGGTGTGAAAGGTAAGAAGCAGGACATATCCAAGGTGAAGTGCTTTCACTATCACCAACACGGACATTATGCCACAAATTGTCCGCAGAAGAAGAAAAATAAGCAGGCTAGATCTGCAACTGGAGAGGCCTTAGCCTCGTAGTTTGAGCTGGATTTTTCGCTAATCGCATGCTTGGTCTCAAGTGTGGCGGGATCAGTGTGGTTTTTGGACAGTAGTGTGTCTTTTCACATGACAGGAGATCAAGATTTTTTTACTGATCTAGATGAGAAAGATCTTGGAGTGCACATCGAGATGGGCAATGATGGTAGATACAGTGCGACCGATATCGGTACCATTTCCTTTGAGAGGGAGTCTGGTAAACCCTTCGTATTGAAGGAAGTGATGCATGTTCAGTTGAAGAAGAATCTTATCTACGACATAGCGATGTTAGAAGACAAAGGGATATGATGTTGTCTTTAGTGAGGGAAAGGCTTTCCTGCGCAGTAAGGCAACTGGTGAGACCCGAAGGATAAGGGTTCGAGTTAAGAACCTTTATCAATTACAGGTAGATGGCTGCGCAACAATGGCAGGCAAGGCAGAAGGAGTGGTGAGCCGGGATGATGGCGAGTTGTGGCACCGGAGATTGGGCCACCTTCACCATGGAGCTTTGAAGATACTGTAGCAGATTTCTACTGGGCTTCCTAAGGGTACTCTTGCGCAGTCAGATCAGTGCAAGGGATGTACCTTGGGAAAATTTGTGAAAGCGACCTTTCACGAGAAGGATAGTCGTGCCACGATGATCCTTGAGAGAATTCACACAGACGTGTGTGGACCTTTCATTAACCCAAATGACCAGCCCACGAATTGCTATGTGATGTTTGTTGATGATTTTTCTCGTAAGTGTTGGATCTTCTTCATGCAAAAGAAGAGAGAGACATACTCAAAGTTCTGTGAGTTCAAGGCACTGGTTGAGAAAGAATCGGGGAAGCAGGTGAAGGCTCTTAGGAGCGACAATGGTGGTGAATTCATCTCTGGTGAATTCAAGGACTTTTGCAGCGCAGAAGGAGTTCGAAGAGAGCTCATAACACCTCATAACCCACAACAGAACGGGGTTGTTGAGCGGAAGAACAGAACGATCGTGGGTGCTGCATGGGCGATGTTGCATGATTAGGGCCTACCCATTCACTTGTGGGAAGAGGCATGCAATACTGCAGTATATGTGTAGAACCATTGTCCTCACAGGATACTTGGCATGTGTACACCCAAGGAGGCGTTTTCTGGTAAGAGACCTGATATTTCCCATTTGAGGATTTTTGGTTCACCTATTTACATTCATGTGACTAAGGATGCCAGGAAGAAGCTGGAGCCGACCGCGGAGGTTGGGATATTTGTGGGGTACATTGATACGCCCCACAACTATCGTGTGTATTTGCTACACAGTCGCAAGACTATTGTGCGACGGGATATCAAATTTCAGGAGGAGAAAGCCATGAAGTGTTCGCTTGAGAGGGAGCCACACTTGCATGCAGAGGAGGAGCTATTAGTTCCTAAGGATGAGCCTCAGGATGTGGATCAGCCACAAGAGGTTCATGGAGTGGAAGGAACCACTCATGCGAGCGCCAACCATCGAGAGAGCGGAAAGCGCACTACGAAGGCGGCTTGTGGCTCAAGATGCGAAGAAAGTTGTAGGAGCACCTACATCTGTGTGAGCAGAGACAATCACGACCGGTATCTTGGATACATGGCTCTTATGAGCAAGTGTATCGTGTGAAACCATCTCTTTGAGGAAGATGTGGAGGACCCCGCATGGGTAGATGCCATGGTGGAAGAGTATGATTCGATTGTCAGAAACAGTGCATGGGAGATTGTCCCAAGACCGGAGGGGAAATCAATGGTGGGTTCGAGATGGATCTACAAAGTGAAGCAGGTAGCTAATGGGAGTGTGGAGAAGTACAAGGAAAGATTTGTTGCCCGAGGCTTTTCACAGATTGAGGGGATCGATTATGAGGAGACCTTTTCACCTGTCGCAAGGTATTCTTCCATACGGACGATTCTTGCTCTCTCAGCGTAGATGGGGTGGCACATTCATCAGATGGATGTGAAGACTGCATTCCTCAACGGAGTCATTGAGGAGGAGGTGTACATATATCAGCCCGAAGGTTTCAAGATCTTCAGCAGCGATTCACATGTGTGCAGGCTCAAGAGAGCGATGTATGGGTTGAAACAAGCACCTCGTGCTTGGTACACACGCATAGACAGTTATTTCACCGGACTTGGATTCTCCAAGAGTGAGGCGGATCCTAACCTATACCAGATTGTGGTGGAGGGTAAGTTGCTGATCATTTTAATTTATGTAGATGATTTGATTTTGACAGGTGATGAACTGTTGATACTCTCATGCAAGGAGGATCTTGCAAGGGAGTTTGAGATGAAGGACTTGGGCCTCCTTCATTATTTCCTGGGATTGGAAATTTGGCAACGCAGTGGTGGACTATTTTTTTCTCAGGGTAAGTATGCCCGGGAGATACTGGAGAAGTTCAACATGCATGGCTACAAGCCTGTTGATACTCCTCTTCCTAGTGGTTGGAGGAAGGAGGATGCTACTTCAGCGGAGGTAGTGGATGCCACTGTTTATCAACAGTTGGTGGGGTCGCTTATGTATCTGTTCAATAAACGACCCGATAGATGCTATGCAGTTAACTAGCTTTCACAAGCTATGGTTAAGCCTACCAAGCTCTTTTGGAAGGCGGGGAAGCATGTATTGCATTATCTCAGAGGCACATCGGGATATGGATTGTGGTACAGACAGTTGGATGAGGTGAGGCTATGTGGCTTCACGGATGCAGATTGGGCAGGGAGCCCAACGGACAGAAAGAGCACATCTGGAGGGATTTTCAGTATCGGGTCGACAGCAGTTTCTTGGTACAGCAGGAAGCAGAGATCCGTGGCACTAAGTTCAGCAGAGGCCGAGTATATGGCAGCGAGTTTGGCTGCATGCGAGGCTATATGGATGAGGAAGATCCTGGTCGGGGTGTTCGATTCACACTTAGAGCCTACTGTGATTTATTGTGATAATCAGAGTTGCATCAAACTCTCGGTTAATCGATGTTCATGATGATCCAAACACATTGACATCCGGTATCATCATATCGAATTGCGTGCGACAAAGATCATGTTACTTTCATACATTCCCACGGAGGATCGGATGCTGATATCTTGATGAAGGCGCTCACGGGGAGCAAATTGGAGTCCACGAGAGGCGGGATAGGGGTTAGGATAATCCATATCTTGTTGAGAGGGAGTGTTGAGATTGCAACAAGATGATGAGCTTAATGAAAGATTGCCTTCACTAATTGGGCGTGGGCCATTTTTGGTATGAAGTCTATTTTTAGACATAGCATATTCTACATGGTTGCGGGATGCTATTTGTGGATGGTTGGTCAAGTCGGAAAAAATAGATGGACTTCTATTTTTAGACATCTTTGGGCGGAATCTATTTTTAGATTTCCAGTCTAAAAATAGATATGTCGAATATTATTAGCTCTTAATAATATTTGGACTATAAACATTATCTTATCCTCTTGGAGCACTTTAGTTTGATGCCTAGATGTGGCACATGCAGCTGACAGAAGGAATTACGCTATTCCTAGGGTTTAAGTGGAGCTATTGCATGTTGACTTCAGTTAGAACTCATGTGAGAGAGTTTGGTGGAGTTGATTGAGGAGTTGATGGAGTTGTGTTCAGTTTAACTGAGTTAAACATAGTTGAGCTAGTTGTATCTAGTCTAACTGATTGATACACTAGTGTGAGTGGTGTGAATTAATTATTAATTAATTCACTAATTATTAAATCATAAATCAACTAAAGGATACATCAGTTAACTTCAGTGCATGGACAGTTTCAGTGGAGACCAATGGAGAGGTAGGTGAAAGGGTAAGTGTGACTATAAGTTGTGACTATACTGGTGCATGAGATTTGCACACACATTGATAGAGAAGCCAATAAGAATTGCGCAGTACATACTGGTGGGATTCGAACTTTGATCTCATGATTATCCATATTAGATTGCTCAGTAGAGGCTGGCTAACAGGTGGAGTAGATTGGATCATGTGATTTGTATGATCTGAGCTTGTGTAGTGTGTAACAATTGGAGATTGTACTGGATAATTGTGATGAGTTTGTACAATTATTGTTACATGATATCTATCATTATAATATACAGATAGTTGGGGGTTTTCAGCTTTAAGCTTTCCCATAAATATTGTGTTTATATGTGTGATTGTTTATGGTTTTAATGTGCGCATGCGATTGTTTTTAATTCCGCAAATTGATGATCAATGGTAGAAGAGATTATGTATTATGCATGAAGCTCAAATAGTGTGTGATCAGGATAATATCAGTGAATAAGTTATCTATTATTCAAATTTCTACAAGTATTTTATTAGAATTTCCATGGGAGATAGTCATGTACATGGACCTATAGTTGATGTAGGCATCTGTTGTGGGTGACTAACGCCTTCCAAGAATTAATGGGTAGCCTCCAAGGTTTGCCTTGGGTTGGAGGATCATGAAATCAACTAGGTATTCCCATGGATCTATCGAGACGAAAATATCCTATAATATCCCCTTTGGTTTTAAATTGGATCTCTCGCCCATTTGGATAACAGTTGGGGTAGGTCGAAGTCCGTGTAGCTCTATTTTTTCCATGGTTTTCTTAGTCATAACATTACTAGTTTCCCATAAATCTATCAAGTTGTTAGATATAGAGGTATTATTTATTTAACAATAACAACAGGAGTTTCCAGATCACCAAATTTTTCTATAAAGACTTTACCCAACATTAAATCAAATAATTTCCCAATTACTTGTACTATCTTGGGATCTCTTTTCTTTCTTATTGGTTTTTCCAAACAAAGTTCTTGAACAACCTTTGCATATATAGAAACACCCTTGATAGCTTGAAATCATGGAATATTTACATAGACATTTTAGAATTCCCTTAAAAATACAAATTTAGGTTGAGTAAGGGTCTTTCAAGGCATAGCCTCTCTGTATAAGTAATAGACTTGGACATATTTTCAGGAGTTTGTTCATGATCAGAAGGTACTATTGGCTTGGGAAAGTTATCTTCCTAATCTTGTTCTTGAATGATAAGAGAGATTTTATTTTTAATAAGTTTCCCATAGCACAAGTAGATGTCTTTATAGTCTTGTTTATGGTTAAAAGTGACCTCATCAACATGTGAGAAATAACACCCTATCAAATCCCCAACTAAGCCCTTATCCATTTGATGTAGTTACCCTCTCTCTCTCTAATGGCTTATAGTATATCTATTATTTACTAATAGAAAGAGAGAAATCAGATCTACCCTCTTTTTTTTCACATGAAAGCAAGCATATCCTTAATGTAACACCCTCCTCCCATGTCTAACCAAGTAACCAGCTAACCAGGGTAAACATGTGACGAAGAGTTATTATGATCTGATTCAACCTCCCAGATCACATTAAGGAAGTGGAACCGACACCACACAACAACACAAACCTTCTTCACATGCTATAGGATAGCCAAGGGCCATCCCAACATTCCAGGAGGATAGCCCTTGATCCAACCTGCCTTTTCATGCATCAATCCCCTAGTATCTCCCTTGACATGGGCAAGCGTCCGACTGGGAACCTCCAGTGGCATGTAGAACATTGGTATGCATGCGAGTGGGGAATTTTCCCAGTAGTTCTGAGCGTGCGACCCCAATTTTTTTTCCACTTTTTTAGGACTAGATCTCAGGTTAATGCCAAGAACTACATGACATTTTCAAAACTGAAAGATAGCAACAGAATAATGATGTAAAAGAAAAATACTTGAATAAGGACTTGACTAGACCCCTACTATCCATGACAATAATTTTATCAAACATGTCACAAATATGTAATCTATAGGTTTAAATAACAAATCTGAGCATAGGGGTCTCATACTTATCTGAGAATTGCTAAGAAGCATTGTTGCCTCATCATATTAACTGCATTATCATCTATTTGTTCATAGACACATTGTTCATTTATTTACAAATAAAAACATGATAAGAGCCATACATCATTAATTTCATAGAACACATTCATAACCATCATATAAACAACAGAAATGGAAATCATAGAACATCCATATAAGCCACGTAATAACAAGCATATTTACCCATCAACACAAGATGAAAATAGCTCGTATTTCAATAAGCAAAATGAAACCAAGTTTGGGATTTACACGTTCCACCCGATCGTAGACATGGCTGAGCCAAATATCTCTTCATCTAGTCACCCCCATGCCATATTCCAAGCATGAATGTAGGATCTCATAAAAATCAGCAATAGAAACCAAATCAAGGCTTCCAAAGGCCAAATCACCTCAACCCTCAACCGGTGGTTCCACCTCACAGCTGGACATCACTAACCATCACCAGATCGGTATCTACCCAAGTTTTCCAAGGCTCCATATCATTTTTTCCAACCAGGGCTTCCAGGACTAGTAACTCAACCCACCAAGGGATTCCAAAGCATTTTTTTCCAACCAAGGCTTCCCGCACTAGTAACTCAACCCAAGTTGTTACATGGCTTCTAGAGAATTTATCCAATCAAGGCTTCCATGAACTAATAAATCAACCCATAGCCAAAGGCACATGAGAACCAACCCAGTAAAACAAAAAATGAAATGAACCAACAACACCATGGTTATCCTAGAAATGGAAAGGCTAGGAAAATCCACTGTCAATCCAGGCAATCCTCCATGCCAATTATAGATCATGACCAAGAAACCACATATATATGTCATTCATGCCAAAAATAGCGAGGAAAACATACATGCAACTCGGTACATACAAAAAAAATCCATTGTAGTTGATGATCCTGATGTGTTCTTGCGATTTCCTTCTCTTCCATTGCCTTCTTGCTCCAAAACTCCAAGTATTCCACACTCTCCAAGAGTTCTCCAAGAAAACTCTAAGTGTACAAGAGTATGTGTGTGAGAGAGAATAGAACGAGAGCTCCAAAAATCAACTGAAAAAATCCATGAACTAGTCCTCATAATCCTTTTTATTAACGTGGACTGTAATTTCTTCAATTTTCCATTATTTTCCTTCATTTTCCTCCTCACATGCAACGTATGACCTTTCACCTCCCTTTTATTGACATTTCGCTTTTCTTTATTAAAACACAACTTGGAGTGTTTGGTGTCAATTTATTTAAACATATTTTAGATGTCCAATGAAGTTTATTTTGTGAACTATTTTAAAGAGTATTGTTATATGCTTTATATTGGTGTTGGCTTTTTAATTAATTAGTTTTTTTAGGGTTTTTTAGGGTTTCTGGTCGTAGTCACTTTTTATGTTCTTGTGATTCATTTATTTTCTATACTTTTCATAAATAAATGCCAATAAATGCCACTCTGCCTTTCCAAAGCCTTAGCCATTGCCTTTGCCAATTCCCATAGCCATAATAAACCATATCAACACTTGCACTAAGATGTTTTTCACAACATTCATCTTGGAATATGTATCCTATGACCTTGGTTATTATTTTTCCTTTATTAACTTTTATTACATGGAATTCTCACTAGGGATGTTACAGACACCCCTCCTTGGGGAAACACTGTCCTCGGTGTTCAACGACACCTACTACCAACAAGACTGTTGTAAGAAAAACATACTACCCATGAAGCTTTATAACTTATCTCATTGCAGTATTTACAATGATCAACTTGCTTAGAAGCAAACCAACATGACAACATGAAAACTATAACATCATAATGACATGACACCCATATCACTTATTGGAGCCTTATAACATAGCTCATGGTGGTATTTACATCCATATACATATGTACATATACCAAAATATCATACCAGCATATACAAAAAACACATGCCAAAACATTTGCGCAACCAAGAAATAAGGAAGGATACATAGCTCGAGTCTGATCTGCCATCTCCAATGTAGCTTCATCGGGCCCAAAGTTCTTCCACTACACTTTAACCTTGGAAGGTCCCTATATTACTTGTATAGTCCCTTATTGTTGTTAGTGTAACCCCCTTATTTTTATTTTTCTACCCCTGTAACCTCAATATTGTTATTATTGTGCCCTTACATTATATTGTTAGGTCGGTTAGGATTATATTATGACCCCATGGACTCCTATATATAGAAGGAGGTTTTGTCATTTGTATCGAATTGTTCATTTATGTAATGTAAAGGAGGTTTCCCCCTAGAAGTGGTTTATTTATAAGGCGTTGATCTCTCTTTTCTTCTATTTTTAGAGTTGGTTTCATAACATTTGGTATCAAAGCTTTGGATTCTAGGGGTTCGCTGCTCCAAACAGGTCATCGTGACATTTTCGCTATAATTTTTTTTCTATGAAGGTTCGGAAGCTGAAATTTTTATCAAGCAAAGCCAAAATCCTTAGGAATGTCGTGTAAAGTTTCAAATCTTTTTTCACAATATTTTCGGAGATATGATCTATGGAAGTTAGGATTTTTTTAGGCTCCCGAATTTCATCTCAAAGAGGTGACCGTGAGAAAATCATCATAACTCTCTCTTTGAGCATCAAATTAGAATTCTATAAAAAATTGCCACAAGAACACGAAATTTAATTTCCTTTGTATCAATTTCAGAGCCTAATGAGGAAAAAATGACATGTGGCACGCCGTACAATTTTTCTCTGCTGAACTAGTCCATAATTAGGTCATTGTGGGAGATTGGGCATAAATTTGCCTTAAAGAATCCAAATCAGGTCAGACTTGTGGCATTCAAAAGAGGATTCAGAGGGCTACTACAGGGCTGAATTTCAGATATTGAAGATCCAAAATCACAGAGATAATTTAGTTTCAATATCGATCTCCTTAAAGAATCCAAATCAGGTCAGACTTGTGGAATTCGAAAGAGGATTCAGAGGGCTACTATAGGGCTGAATTTCAGATATTGAAGATCCAAAATCACAGAGATAATTTAGTTTCAACATCAATCTCCTCAAAAGAAAGAAAAAGGTGTGTATTTTTTTTTCTAATTGCATAAGTCTTGTGTGAAAAATCAGTTTGAATTGATTCCAAGGGAATATTGTAGAATAGATATCAGTATTGGGTTCTAAAATTCCCCCCTAAAAAGAATTCAACACCCATTAAGCCTTCAGAAGGCTCTACTATGACTCATGAAGATGGAGAAGTGCAACATGGCATATCAAAATTACAAGAGCAAGTGCACCAAATTTCTCTCTTGCAAAGAGAAAAAAAAATGAAATGGAAGTTTTGAAGAAAGGTGTGGAATCTAAGATGTATGGTTTGAAAAAAGGCATGGAAGCTAATATGGATGGTATGGAAGTTGGCATGGAAGATAAGATGGATGACATGAAATACATCATGGAAAACATGAAGAATGATCTAAAAGCATACATGGAATATTTGAAAAAGTTGATACAAGAAATGTTTCCTAATGGTGAAAAGATAGTAGAGGAAACTCATGATGAGAACAAAATAAATGTTAATCGTGATTTCATAAACTCTAATGTTGGAGGGAAGAACCACCACATTCCAAATATGGATATGAGGAAGTTTGATGGCAAGGATCCTGTAGCATGGATACTACAAATGAAGCAATATTTTTATCTCAATAATGTGCAAAACACACAAAAGGTACACATTGCAACTTTACATTTAGAACAAATTACATTTGTATGGTATTGATGGGTTTTCTCCCAAAAAAATTGTCACTTGGTTAATTTTTATGGAGGAAATGATAACACATTATGAGGATACAAAGAGAAACACCTTCTTTAGCCAATTGATAAATCTCAAACAAAAGGGTTCAGTGGTGGAGCACATTGAGGACTTCCAAAAATTGAATATAAGTGTAAATGATATTCCAGAGGAACACATGATTAATTTCTTCATAGGGAATTTAAAGGATAGCATCCAACATGAAGTTCAAGTTTGGTAACTTTATGAGATTCAACAAGATGATGAGCTTAGTGAAAAGAGTCGTCTTCACTAAGTGGGCCAGCAGGCTATTTTTGGTGCATGTCTATTTTTAGACATGTTGATCATATTTTAGAAGTTGCATGATGTTATTTGTGGATGGTTGATCAAGTTGGAAAAATAGATGAAATTCTATTTTTAGAATATTTGGCGAAGTCTATTTATAGATCGTCAATCTAAAAATAGATGCATGTCGATTATTATTAGCTCTTAATAATATTTGGACTCTAAACAACAACTTATTCTCTTGGAGCACTTCAGTTCAGTGCACAGATGTGGCACAGCAGCTGACAGAAGGAATTATGCTATTACTAAGGGTTTACTGGAGCTATTGCATGGAGGACTCAGTTAGAACTCAAGTAGCAGAGTTATGACACAGTTAGAAGAGTAGTTGATGGAGTTGTATTTATTTTAACTCAGTTATACTCAGTTGAGATAGTTGTATCTAGTCTAACTGATTGATACACTAATGAGAGTGGTGTGAATTAATTAGTTAATTAATTCACAAATAATATTTCATTAATCAGCGAAAAATTACAGAGTTAACTACGATTGCATAGCGGTTTCGGTGGGGCCCCGGTGGAAGATAGGTGAAAAGGGAAAGATAGACTATCTGTTGTGACTATTAGTGATGCATTGATTGCATCCAACACAGTGGAGATGCCAATGAGGATTGCGCAGTCAGTCCAAGAGTAATTTGAATTCATTCAGAGCTATTCTTCAGCAGAGATTGTGCAGTGGAGGCAGTCTAGCAGGTGGCAAAGATCAGTGCATGGATTTGCAAGATTAGGCCTGTATAGTGTATGACAATTGTACTATACTGAGGGCTTGTGATAAGCATTTTATGCTTGTATGAGATTTTCATATGATCTCCATGTTACATAATATATATTTGGGGCTTTCATCTTCAGGCTTTCCCGGTTAAAAACTGTGTTATGCGTGATTGATTATTGTTGTTTATACTTCACATGTGTGTGCAATTAATTGTTTCCGCAAAAGATCAACAAGTGGAATAGATTCGGTATCTTTGCATAAAGTAAAATAGTGTGAGATCGAATTTGATCTTGGACATATGCATACTCCAATGCATATAATTTATACATGGTATCGGAGCATTGTTGATTGAATATTGCAATTGTGAAGTGAGTTTGTGCTGGTGGACAATTCGAATTTGCTACAAAAGATTCTTGGTGCAGAAATCGAGTATACATTGAAATGTCTTTCAACAGGTTGAGATTGGAGTATGTCCTTGATCGATTGAACACATAGCATGGAAGAGAGCGGGATAGGCGGTCTTCGGAGGATAAAAAGAAGTTTGAAGGTTCATCGATAGCGATGTTCCTAAGTCGGGATCTAGCGATGTTGCATTACTTGACACATGGAAAAAGAAGACAACAAAGACTAGGAGAATTATGTTGGAAGATGTGAAGGACCATATTGTGTCTAGCCTTCATGGGAAAGCCACTCCATTGTTAATGGGGAAGTCTTTGACAGACTTGTTCCAAAGTAGAAGTGACCAAAGGAAGTTGGCACTTAAAGACAAGCTCAGAAAAATAAAAATGGAGAAGGGCAACAGTATTCCAAAATACCTCACGAAGTTTGTCCACTACAAGGATGAATTGGGAAGTGTGGGGGTTACTGTTGATGAAGAATACTTGGTGAGCTTAGCTCTCCTTGGGCTTCCAAAGAGTTGGCATAGCTACGAATACTATGTTAATGGATGGGAGAAACTGTCGAGATGGGAGTGACTTTGGTTGGATCTTGTGCAGGAGGAGATAAGGTGGGGTACTAGGGATGGATCTTCATCGAAGAATGAAGATGAAGAGAATTGCGCTTTGGATTCCAAAGCAAGGAAAGGGAAGGGGAAGAAACATCCTTCAAAATCTGGTGTGAAGAAAACTAAGAAGCGAGGATTTTTCCAAGTGAAATGTTTTCCGCTGTCATACATATGGACATTTAGCCACCCTAACTAGTCCGTAGAAGAAGATCAATAAGAAAGTTGTTGGATCTACGGTGGAAAACCTTAGCCTCACAATTTGAGCAGATCGGACTTTGATCTCTTGGTTTCAAGCTGCATGGGATCGGTGTGGTATCTTGACAGTGGTGCGTATTTCCATATGACGGGAGACAAAGAGTTGTTCAGTGACTTGGAGGAGAAGGACCTCCAGATGCATATAGAGATGGGCGATGATGGTCGGTACAATGCGACTAGCATTGGGACCATTACCTTTGAGAGGGAGTCCGATAATCCATTCTTGTTGAAGAATGTCATGCATGTTCCGAATCGAAGAACTTGGTCTCGATCCTTGTCTTTGGAAAGCCGGTTAAAATGATGTTATTTTCAGTGAGGGAAAAGCCTTCCTTCGACATAAAACAACGGGTCAAACCAAGAAGATAGGGGTTCAAATTAAGAATCTATAAAAGCTAGAGGTAGATGGTTGCGCTACAATGGTGGGCAAAGCAGAAGAATTGGTGAGCCGGGATGAGGGAGAATTATGGCACAAGAGATTGGGCCATCTTCACCATGGCGCTTTGAAGAAATTGCAGCAAATTTCTACTGGACTTCCCAAGGTTACTCTTGCGCAGTCAGATTAGTGCAAGGGATGTACTATGGGTAAGTTTGTGAAGACCACATTTCATGAGAAGGAGAACCGTGCTTCGGTGATCCTGGAGAGAATTCACACAGATGTGCGTGGAACATTCTCGGTTGTCTTCAACGAGAGAAACACGGGTATTATGTGATATTTTGATGAATATTCTCGTAGATGTTGGATCTTCTTCATGTAGAAGAAGAGTGAAACATTCTCAAAGTTCTGTGAGTTTAAAGCATTGGTGGGGAAGGAGTCGGGGAAGCAAGTGAAGGCTCTATAGAGTGATAATGATGGTGAATATATCTCAAGAGAATTCAAATACTTCTGTAGAAAAGAAGGAATTTGAAGAGAACTCATAGTGCCTCATAACCCGCAGTAGAATGGGGTCGCGGAGAGGAAGAAGAGAACGATCATGGGTGTTGCACGAAACGTCTGCCAACGTTGGGCCTCTGAGTGCACTTATGAGGCGGAAAGCATGCAACAACTGCGGTTTATGTGCCAAGCCATTGTCCTCATAGAGTACTTGGCATGGGTACACTGAAGCTTTTCTTGTTAAAAACCTGATATTTCTCATTTGAATATTTTTAACTCACTTGTTTACATTCATGTGACGAAGGATGCCAGGAAGAAGCTAGAGCCGACTGCAGAAGTTGGGATATTTGTGGGGTACACAAAAACACCCCATAACTATCATGTGTATTTGCCAAACAGACGGATGAATGTTATGCGATGGGATATAAAATTCAATGAGGTGAAAGCCATGAAGTTGTCGCTTGAGAGGGAGCTACACTTGCATGCAGAGGAGGAACTTCTTGTTCCCAAAGATGAGCCTCTAGATGTGGATCAGCCACAGGAGGATATTCATGGAGTGGAGGAGTCCACTCATGCAGAACCAAACATCAGATCTGGTAGAAAGCGTACCACATAAGTTTAGAGACTGAAGCTTGATGCAGCAAAGAATGCAGGAGTCCCTACATCATAGCGCAGACAGAGACAGTCACCTGACCAATTTATTGGATACATGGCTCTTACAAGAAAGTGTGTCGTGACAAAGCCATCTTCTTTTGAAGAAGTAATGCAGGAGCCCACATGGGTAGATGCCATGGTGGAGGAGTATGACTCCATTGTCAGAAACAGTGCTTGGGAGATTGTTCCAAGGCTGGTGGGTAAATCAGTTGTAGGATCATGATGGATCTACAAGGTAAAGCAAGTTGCTGATGGGAGCGTCGAGAAGTATAAGGCAAGATTTGTTGCCAGGGGCTTCTCACAGATTGAGGGGATTGATTATGAAGAAACCTTTTCACCTGTCACACGGTATTATTCCATAAGGACCATCCTTGCTCTCTCAGCGCAGATGGGTTGGCACATTCATCAGATGGATGAGAAGACTACATTTCATAATAGGATAATTGAGGAAAGAGGTGTACATTGAGCGACACAGAGGATTTGAGATCTTCGACGGCGGAAGTCACATGTGTGGCCAAAAGAACGTTGTGGTGGGCTCGGCACCCTGTGCTTGGTACACTCGAATCGACAACTATTTCACTGGACTTGGCTTCACCAAGAGTGAGGCGGATGCAAACCTATACCAGATTGTGGTGGAGGGTAAGCTTTTAATCATTGTTCTTTATGTTGATGATTTAATATTGACTGGTGATGAGAAGTTGATACACTCATGCAAGGTAGATTTTGCAAAGGATTTTGAGATGAAGGATTTGGGCCTCCTTCATTATTTCCTTGGATTGGAAATATGGCAGCGGGAAGGTGAACTGTTTGTGTCTCAAGGCAAGTATGATCGAGAGATACTGGAGAAGTTTCACATGCAAGGCTGAAAGCATATCGATACTCCTCTTCCAGGAAATTGGAAGAAAGAGGATGCTACATCAGCAGAGGTAGTGGATGCCATTTTTTATCGACAATTGGTGGGTTTTCTCATGTATTTAGTCAGCACAAGACTGAGCATATGCTATCTGGGTGAACAGCTTTCTGACGATGGTTAAGCCTACCAACTCTTTGGAAGGTAGGCAAGCATGTCTTGAGATATCTCAAGGGCACATCTGAGTATGGTTTATGGTATAGACAGATGGATGAGGTGAATTTGCTTTTCTTCACAGATGCAGATTGGGCAAGAAGTCCAACAGACAGAAAGAGCACATCAGGAGGGATTTTCAGTATCGGATCTACGGCAGTTTCTTGGTATAGCAGGAAACAAATATCCATGGCACTCAGTTCAGTGGAAGCAGAATACATGGCAGCAATTTTAGCTGCATGTGACGCTATCTGGATGAGGAAGATTCTGGTTGGTTTGTTCGGTTCACATTTAGATCCCACGATGATTCATTGTGATAATCAGAGTTGCATTAAACTCTCGGTTAATCCTGTGTTTCATGATAGATCTAAACATATTGATATCCGGTATCATCATATCGGAGATTGTGTGCAACGGAAGATCGTGTTGCTTCAGTGCATTCCTACGGAGGATCAGGATGCAGATATTCTGATGAAGGCGCTCACCAGGAGCAAATTCGAATACCATAGAAGCAGGATCGGGGTGAAGGATAATCCCTATCTTGTTGAGAGGGAGTGTTGAGATTCAACAAGATGATGAGCTTAGTGAAAAGTCGCCTTCACTAAGTGGGCCCGCAGGCTATTTTTGGTGCAAGTCGATTTTTAGACATGTCGATCATATTTTAGAAGTTGCAGGATGCTATTTGTGGATAGTTGATCAAGTTGGAAAAATAGATGAAATTCTATTCTTAGAATATTGGGCGAAGTCTATTTATAGATCTTCAATCTAAAAATAGATGCATGTCGATTATTATTAGCTCTTAATAATAATCAGACTCTAAACAACAACTTATTCTGTTGGAGCACTTTAGTTTAGTGCACAGATGTGGCACAACAGCTGACAGAAGGAATTACGCTATTCCTGAGGGTTTACTGGAGCTATTGCATGGAGGACTTAGTTAGAACTCAAGTGGCAGAGTTATGACACAGTTGGAAGAAGTAGTTATGGAGTTGTATTTAGTTTAACTTAGTTAGACTTAGTTGAGCTAGTTGTATCTAGTCTAACTGATTGATACACTAGTGAGAGTGAAGTGAATTAATTCGTTAATTAATTCATAAATAATAACTCATTAATCAACTAAACAATACATCAGTTAACTACAGTGCATGGCAGTTTCAGTGGAGACCAGTGGAGAGATAGGTGAAAGGGCAAGATAGACTATCTGTTGTGACTATTAGTGATGCATTGATTGCATCCAACACATAGTGGAGATTACAATGAGGATTGCACAGTAAATCTAAGAGTAATTCAAATTGATTCAGAGCTATTCTTCAGCAGAGATTGCGCAGTGGAGGCAGGCTAGCAGGTGGCAAAGATTGGTGCATGGGTTTGCAAGATTAGGCCTGATTAGTGTATGAAGATTGTACTGTACTGAGAGCTTGTGATAAGCTTTGTATGTTTGTATGATATTTTCATATGATCTCCATGTTACATAATATATAGTTGGGGTTTTCAGCTTTAGGCTTTCCTGGTTAAAAACTGTGTTATGTGCGATTGATATTTTTTGTTTATGTTTCACATGTGTGTGCAATTAATTTTTCCGCAAAAGATTAACAAGTGGAATAGATTCAGTATCTTGCATAAAGTTAAATAGTGTGAGATCAGGTGGATCTTGGACATATGCATGCTTAGTGCATATAATTTCTACAGAACTTGATTCATTGGAGAAGGCATTCAGGTTGGCAAGAAAAAATGAATGTAAAATTATTGTGACAAGGAAGCCTACCACTCACATCTATAAATATGGAAGTGTGGCTACTCGTAGACTTCCACAACCTACAAGGTTGACACCACAAAAATTAGAAGAAAAAAGAGAAAAAGGGCTTTGCTACAATTGTGATATCAAATACACTAAAGGTCATAAGTGTGATGAGAAGGAATAACTTTACATATATTATGAAGAGGAGGAAGAAAATGAAAAAGAAACTTCAAAAGAAGATGATATACACCAAGAACCAACCCTATAAGAAGAAGAAATGAGTCCTACCATATTGTGTAATGCATTGGTAGGAATTACCACTCCTCAAACTCTCAAGATAGAAGGACATATCAAGAAGAAAAAGGTAATAGTGTTGATTGATTCGGGTAGTACCCATAATTTTATTCATTGTAAGGTAGCCAAGGAATTGAATTGTTTCCTATACCTAGCACCAAAATGTCAAGCGATGGTTGCAAATGGAAAAACTATAAATTTCATTGGAAAATTCCATAATATCAAGCTTACCATGGGGGAATATGTATTGAATAGTCCAATGCTTTCCATTCTAATGGGAGGTGTTGATGTTGTACTAGGAGTACAATGGTTACAATCTTTGGGGACAATAGCTTTTAATTTTCAAGAACTTTTCTCGAATTTTTTTTTGGAAGGAAAGGAAATTGAATTACGGGGTATTGTAGGGAAGCTGGGAAAGATAATAAGCTCTAATGCCATGACAAAGCTTCTAAAGAAAGAAAAAAGAGGCTTAATTGCACAATTATGCTCACTAGAAGTTACAACATCAAAATCATCTATTTTTCCAGATCTCCAAAAAGTCTTGGACAATCATTCCAAGGTGTTTGAAACTCCCAAAGGATTCCCACCTATTCGTGATCATGATCATGCTATTCATTTGATTCCAGGAAGCGTTCCTCCAAAAATCAGGCCTTACAGATATCCTTATGTCCAAAAGACAGAACTTGAACATATGATTGCAAAAATGTTAGAGGCTAGTATAATTCAACCTAATCAAAGTTCTTTCACTGCTCCAGTAGTATTGGTGCACAAGAAGGATGGATCATGGCGCATGTGTCCAGATTATAGGGAGCTCAATAAGATCACTATTAAAGATAAATTTCCCATTCCTATGATTGATGAATTATTGGATGAATTACATGGAGCAATTTATTTTACCAAGTTGGATCTTCGTTCAGGATATCATCAAATTAGAATGAAGACTGAAGATATTCCAAAAACAAAATTTTGAACTCATGAGGGTCATTATGAATTTTTGGTCATGCCTTTTGGCCTTACCAATGCACCTTCTACATTTCAAGGGTTGATGAATTCCATTTTCAAACCCTTCCTAGAAAATTTGTGCTAGTATTTTTTGATGATATACTAATCTACAGCAGGTCTTGGAAGGATCATGTTGAACATGTTGACAGGGTGCTCAAACTATTGCAGGAGAAACAATTATATGCAAAAAAGTCCAAATGTTTCTTTGGAGTACAAGAGGTGGAATATCTGGGTCATATTGTATCTCACAAGGGGGTTAAAGTGGACCCTAACAAAATTAAAGCCATTAAGGAATGGAAAGTTCCCACAACCATAAAGCAGTTGCGAGGATTTCTCGGGTTAACAGGGTATTATCGCAAGTTTGTTAAGAACTATGGGAGAATAGCAGCACCTCTAACAACATTATTGAAGAAAGATGCATTTTCATGGACTCCTGAAGCAACTAAGGCCTTTGAACATCTTAAAAAGGAAATGTGCCTAGCACTGGTCTTAGCTACGCCAGACTTCACAAAAACCTTTATTGTGGAATGTGATGCCTCAGGAAATGGAATTGGTGCAGTTTTAATGCAGGAAAGAAGACCCATTGCTTTTGAAAGTCGTCCAATCAAAGGAAAGTATTTACAGAAACCTATTTATGAGAAGGAAATGTTAGCAATACTACATGCACTAAAGAAATGGCGAACTTACCTAATGGGAAGAGACTTCAAGGTAAAAACTGATCATGATAGTCTTAAACACTTTTTGGAACAAAGACTATCATCAGAAGAGCAGCAAAAATGGGTCACAAAGATGTTGGGTTATGATTTTGAAATAATCTACAAAAAAGGAAAGCTTAATGTTGTTGCAGATGCACTCTCAAGAAAGAATGAAGAGGTGGAAGCATTGCTTTGTGCCATTTCTATTATCCAACCAGATTAGATAACCGAAGCAAGAGATGAATGGAAGAAGGACAAAGATGTATGGACACTCATTCAAAAGTTGCAGCAAGATCCTAGTACATCTGATACATTTAGTTGGAAAAATGATTCCTTATGGCACAAAGATCGCTTATATCTTTGTAAGAATTCCCAACTAAAACAAAAAATTCTTCTGGAATTGCACACTTCTCCTTTAGGAGGACACTCAGGATTTTTAAAAACTTACCACAGGGTGAAGAAAGAATTTTTTTGGGATGGCCTTAAATCCGATATTCAAAAGTTTGTGGCGGAATGTTTGGTTTGCCAGCAGAATAAAGTGGAAACAATTAAGACCCCGGGACTTCTACAACCTTTATCCATTCCAAGTCAACGTTGGGAGGAGATTTCAATGGATTTTATCACATGTTTACCTAAGTCTGAAGGAAAGAGTGTCATCATGGTGGTAGTTGATAGACTTACCAAGTATGCACACTTTTGTCCATTATCTCCCATTTAAAGCAAGTACAGTTGCTACTACATTTATGGACACAATTCAAAAGCTACATGGAAACCCAAGGGTTATTGTGAGCGACAGAGATCCCATTTTTACTGGAAATTTTTGGACGGAGTTATTTTCTTGTTTGGGTACTCAATTAGCTCATAGCTCATCCTATCATCCTCAATCTGATGGTCAAACTGAGATAGTAAATAAATGTTTGGAAGGATATATTCATTGTTTTGTATCTGATAAACAAACACAATGGTTCAAGTGGTTACCTCTCGCTGAATGGTGGTATAACACTTCCTTCCATACTGCAGCAAAAATGACCCCATTTATGGCACTTTATGGATATCATCCACCATCCATCTCATCATATTTAAGAGAAAATTCGGAGGTTCAAGCAGTGGAAGATCACATCGAGCATCAACAAGAAGTTCTCCAACTCTTAAAGGATTACATAAATTTGGCACAAAATTGAATGAAACAAAAGGCAAATCAACATCACAGCTGTTATTGCCTAAATCTACCTCAGGCTAAAGGAAGGAAGAGTCTAGCATAACATCAAACCATGCTTAATCTGGTAGCTAGCCCTACCAGATCGGGAGAGGGCTCTCTCCTTCTCCATCTCAGCAAAAAATGTTCAGTGAGGCTTGAGATGACTAGAAATAAAGGCTGATTTTAGGCTAGGTATATAGGTGAAAGGGTTTGATTTGATTTTGGGGATTTTTGTTGGAATCAAAGGGAAAGACAGTTTTGGGTTCGGGAAATGATCAGTTTTGCAGAGAGCTAAATGGGGCAAGGAAGGCAATTGTTTTGATGCTTCGAATTGAATGAAATGGATAGCTTAGATCAGTGAGGAGTTGAAGAGGGAAAGAGGCATTCAAGAATCCTCTTCAAACAGTTGAAAACATGGAAAATTAAACAAAACTCAAGGCAGAGCACTGCAAATCTAATGAATTCCACCTTTATCACTTGTTTGTTTAATTTGAGAAGAAAGGAGAAGGAAAATGATACACATGAAACATCAGTAAAATTACAATCACAGAGAGAAATAAACCATCAAAACATAGATCCACATGGATCCCAAAGAGTGCTGCAAACCTTGGTCTATTCCTTTGCCAAAATGCAGAGATGAAATGTACAATGAAGCTCAAAGCAATCCCAAGTGTCCAACCCTGAAAATGACTGAGAAAATACAAGATATAGACAAGCATAACTCATCCCCATTTCTCTAGGGGTCGAGCTCACTAGTTTAGGAGCTATTTCAACAAGATCTAAACTAAGAACTGGAAAATAGGCAGTGGAACAACTTGCCTCTATAAGATAGGAAACAGATTCATTCAGTTACAATTCACTTTTTGGTGAATGAATCTACTTACATGAGTAAAAATGTTCCAAAATTACATCAAAGCCATGAAATTACATCAAGTTACATCAAGAGTTTCACATTTGGAGATGAAAAAGTCAAACTGGCCAAAACTAGGCGAAAAAATGAGTTACTGAGTGAAAACTAGGCCAAAATTCCCAATGCGCCGCGCCTGAAATATCTATGCGTCGCGCCACTTTGGAGCTGATTTTGAAGGCCTTCATGGAGTCCAAATTGAGTGCAGGATAGCTCATTGGAAATATCTTCCTGTCTACTTTCCAACCCAAGTGGAATTTCTGAATTTGGTTTCCATTTGCCCCTCCAAAAATGAGTTTTCCCAACACTGCTTCCTGTGTGTCCAAAAGAGGGCAGAAAGGTCATTTTTAGGGTGTTTTTGACCCTTCAGGAAACCCTAAACTTGTCAAAATCTTTAGGTAATGGGTAGACATGCATAATTTTTGATGAAAAATCCAGAAATGAAAATTTTTCTACAAAAGGAGCTGCCAATTATAAGCGCGTGCCAAGTGGCGCAACGCGTCGGGCAGGAAAATCTATGTTAAGGCCAAAAAAAATTCAAAATTGACAAAAATTTTCCCAAATTTCTTGAAATTTGGGCTGAATGTCCACCATCAAGCGCTATGTTGAGCCAAAGAAGCTTCGGCCAAAATTTGGAGTCTATCATGCCTTTTGCGACACTTTAATGCCCTCTTTAACTTTGCCTTCACGATTTTTCTTGGCTCACTCGGTCTCTTGGCATGCAAATGAATATTTGAAACATGAAAATATCTTTTATGCCAAAGATTTCAATTTTTGTTTCTTGAAAACCCACTTTGTAATGTTTGAAAACTTTGACACTTTAAAAAAAAAAACTCTGTCTTGTTTTCTTTTGATTTTTGGACTGAATGATGAGCTTCTTGTCTGTTTTGCAGGGAATGGACGGCATGGAGTTTTGGAAAAGGTGACCAGGGCTGCAAATGGAGCACTATTACAACTAAAAAACTTAAAAATTACATTGCATTTATTACATAAGGATAAAATAGAATTTTTTTCTTCAAAACAGAGTTTTGAAGAAAAATCATTATCAAGCATTATGATGATGAAAATTTTGCACTGATACCTTATTTGAAGCTTCCTCATGTGCCTACTGGCCATTATTAGGCATTTTTAGACCAGATTGATAAAACCATAGACCTAATGAGACTAAAACCCTAAAATGACTCTTTGACAACTAGGAGACCAAAAATGACTGTAAATGATTTCGATGAACGGAACTAGGCCAGCAGGTACAAGACATGAGGAACATGAGTGACAACCCCCTATCATCAGATGATCCATGCTCCTAATGGAATGCAGCTGACTGAACTGAGTGAGACACCTAAAATGAAATGCAACAAGAGAAATTTGATCTCTGACGGAGGGATGAAGATACCGACTCTAACATTGGCTCCAATGGGGATGGTAGCTCCTTGGAGGTGCCAAGAACTACAGATTTTTGGGAGAGTAGGCAGTGCCTTCGTCCATTAGGCTATGGAGTCCATAAATTTGACAAACCAACACAAGAATCTTGACTCATTTTATTGACTGAAAATTGACTCAAACCGACTCAATTTCGAAACCAAAAATGACTAATAGACCTGACTCAATAAACTCAAACCAAAGCTGAAATAAATCTTCAGAGTTATAGCCTTCACCTCAATCCCCAAACTAAATTAATGATGACAGTACACACTTGCTCTGAAACTATGTTGAAACTGACTAAAACAAAAATGACTCAAGACCTACTTAACTGAAATAAGTACTTACAAAGCTTTTTTAATGGCAGCAGTCCATCGAGATTTGAGGGCTTCAAATCATGATGAAAACCAACCACCTACTGATGGAATATGTAAAATCATGTGTAGTGAGCCTTCCAATGTAACCAATCCAGCAGATGGCTACATACCAAAATTTTGCTCTCACTTTTCTCGAGCAGGTAGAGTGATGTACATGTAGGCAACTCACAATAAACACTGAAACCAAGGCTTATGATAACGAACCAAGAAACATTTATCTTTTCTGATGCTTGCAAAAGAATGCCGAAGGGATCTTGAAAATCCTGAAGCACTAGTTGGTCTTGAGATCCAGCATCAAAATTACAACTACTCACTTCATTCTGATCTGAAAGAAAAATTGATTGCCGAGTGATAGGAAGGCACAGAGAGGTATAAGCTTCTGCCATCTGAGTGTTAGCTGTAAGCTCCTTGACCATGAGAAATTCTGGCATTTGTTTCTCTCAAGCTCATATTCCTCAACTTCATGGTCTAGGTCATTCTTAAATAGAAAACAATCTTCAAGATTATCGAACATGATAGCCTTGTCATCTTCATGAAAGAAAATATTATTTGTTTGTTGATCTATAAAGCTAATTACAAGACCGTCATCATTTTCAAAAGAGGAAAAAGTTTCACCAACACTTTCTTGACCATGTGCACACTGAAAATCTGCTTTAGCTTGGGCTGTAACATGACCTTTCAGGAGTTGATCTATCTCATCTTCAGACAAAGGAGATAATACTGTTTGTTTTCTTTTGCTCAAACAGTGATTGTCTTCATGAAATAAAAATTTAAAACATGAAAATCCTGAATAACATTCCTTAATTCCCTGATCTTCTGAAATTTGAAAACATTGTTGATCATCTTCATATGACATGGCAATCAAATTATCATTTATCATTGAGTTATTGAAAGAATATTTTTCGCTTACTTGAACAAAGATCGCATCTTGTTTTTCGTGAACTGACTGGATTACCTCCTCATGAAGGCTTTGTTCTAATGAAATGAGAACATTTGGATTAATAACTCTGTCTTCTTCATTCCAGATGATCTCAACAGCAGAGTTCTCCTTCATGGGATTCAACACAAGGTATTCTTGATCATCATGATCTGAATCTAGATCTGAAATAGATGTCTTGACTTTATCACATTCTGAAATTGAAACTTGACTTTCCTGCATATTGTCTTCTTCTATGGAAATATATGAAACAAAACCTTCTCTTTCATCATTTTCCATTGTACTAAGATGTTGATCCTGCTGCAAAGTTTCTTGAGCATCTTGATGGGTATCCTCTAAGTATTCTTTATGCTGCTGAAATGGATTTTCGTACAGAGCCTCCATGATCTCATCATCCATGAAGTCATCATCTTCATAAACTTTTTCAAGATTTTCAATAAAACTATGAACATGGCTACAACAGTTCTAAACTAAAGTTAAGGATGGATAAGATTCTTTATACCTTTCAAAGAACATGGTATGAAAATCCTTTAAACAGTAAATACAAGCAGGCGGTAGAATTTCATACCAAGATCGGGCTTCACCTTCCAAAGTGGCCATGAATATCTTCATCAAGCAATCTTCAGGAAAATCAACCTTCAACTTGCGATTATGTTTGTGAAATCTAACCAGATGTAAAGTAGCATCCTTCTTATCATCATCTTTAAATGTAGGCAAATTCCTTTGCCAATATACCTTAGGAATTTTATTTGGAAAACCTGGAATGTGATCTCGGCTCATGGGAGCATACCTTCGATTCAGCGAAACCATTTTGATAAGAATGAATTCACCAAGAAATTCCTCGGGCTACTGATTCTTGAAGAGTAGAGTCGCCATAAAAATTCTGAACGTTAGGATTCTTCGACACTGGAGTCGCCAGGTGAATGATTTCAGCCTTCCTATGTCTGATCATTGTCCACCATCAACCATCAGATCTAACTTGATACATGTACTTGGGCAATTTGCAAGTCAGATGTTATGTTTATAAAACTAGACCGGAGATTGACTGAAGCAGCGTTTATCTACTTTCGCTAATGCAAAGCAAGAGCATTTCGAAGGCTACCTGGCATAACTTCAGGCTCCGTCTGTAGCTTATAAAAGAAATAACA
This sequence comes from Pinus albicaulis, assembly GCA_034641835.2. Classification (NCBI taxonomy): domain Eukaryota; kingdom Viridiplantae; phylum Streptophyta; class Pinopsida; order Pinales; family Pinaceae; genus Pinus; species Pinus albicaulis. Next base: position 394,203,835 of record CM076569.1, on the reverse strand, counting down.
CTAACAAGCAAACCATTTTATTCCCCAGTATGGTCGCCACTATGTTATTGCCTAAATCTACCTCAGGTTGAAGTAAGGTAGAGGCTAGGGTAACATCAAACCACGCTTAATCTTGTAGCTAGCCCTACCAGATCGGGAGAGGGCTCTCTCCTTCTCAATCTCAGCAAAAAATGTTCAGTGAGGCTTGAGATGACTAGAAATAAAGGCTGATTTTAGGCTAGGTATATTGGTGAAAGGGTTTGATTTGATTTTGGGGATTTTTGTTGGAATCAAAGGGAAAGGCAGTTTTGGGTCCGGGAAATGATCAGTTTTGTAGAGAGCTGAATGGGGCAAGGAAGGAATTTTTTTTGATGCTTTGAATTGAATGAAATGGATAGCTTAGACCGGTGAGGAGTTGAAGAGGGCAAGAGGCATTCAAGAATCCTCTTCAAACAGTTGAAAACATGGAAAATTAAACAAAACTCAAGGCAGAGCACTGCAAATCTAATGAATTCCACCTTTATCACTTGTTTGTTTAATTTGAGAAGAAAGGAGAAGGAAAATGATACACATGAAACATCAGTAAACTTACAATCACAGAGAGAAATACACCATCAAAACATAGAGCCACATGGATCCCAAAGAGTGCTGCAAACCCTGGTCTATTCCTTTGCCAAAATGCAGAGATGAAATGTACAATGAAGCTCAAAGCAATCCCAAGTGTCCAACCCTGAAAATGACTGAGAAAATACAAGATATAGACAAGCATAACTCATCCCCATGCCTCTAGGGGTCAAGCTCACTAGTTTAGGAGCTGTTTCAACAATATCTAAACTAAGAACTGGAAAATAGGCAGTGGAACAACTTGCCTCTATAAGATAGGAAACAGATTCATTCAATTACAATTCACTTTTTGGTGAATGAATCTACTTACATGAGTAAAAATGTGCCAAAATTACATAAAATCCATGAAATTACATCAATTTACATCAAGAGTTTCACATTTGGAGATGAAAAAGTCAAACTGGCCAAAACTAGGCGAAAAACTGAGTTACTGAGTGAAAACTAGGCCAAAATTCCCAATGCGTCGCGCCACTTTGGAGCTGATTTTGAGGGCCTTCCCAGAGTCCAAATTGTGCAGGATAGCTCGTTGGAAAGCTCTTCCTGTCTACTTTCCAACCCAAGTGGAATTTCTAAATTTGGTTGCCATTTGCTCCTCTAAAAATGAGTTTTCCCAACACTGCTTCCTGTGTGTCCAAAAGAGGGCAGAAAGGTCGTTTTTAGGGTGTTTTTGACCCTTTAGGCAACCCAAAACTTGTCAAAATCTTTAGGTAATGGGTAGCCATGCAGAATTTTTTATGAAAAATCCAGAAATGCAAAGTTTTCTACAAAAGGAGTTGCCAATTATAAGCGCGCGCCAAGTGGCGCGACGCGTCGGGCAGGAAAATCTGTGTTAAGGACAAAATAAATTCAAAATAGACAAAAATTTTCCCAAATTTCTTGAAATTTGGGTTGAATGTCCACCGTCAAGCGCTATGCTAAGCCAAAGAAGCTTCGGCCAAAATTTTGAGTCTATCATGCCTTTTGCGACGCTTTAATGCCTTCTTTAACTTTGCCTTCACGATTTTTCTTGGCTCACTTGGTCTCTTGGCATGAAAATGAATCTTTGAAACATGAAAATATATTTTATGCCAAAGATTTCAATTTGTTTTTCTTGAAAACCCACTTTGTAATGTTTGAAAACTTTGACACTTTAAAAAAAGAAGACTTTGTCTTGTTTGCTTTTGATTTTTGGACTGAATGATGAGCTTCTTGTCTGTTTTGTAGGGAATGGATGGCATGGAGTTTTGGCAAAGGTGACCAGGGCTGCGAGTGGAGCACTATTACAACTGAAAAACTTAAAAATTACATTGCATTTATTACATAAGGATAAAATAGACAATTTTTCTTCAAAACAAAGTTTTGAAGAAAAATCATTATCAAGCATTATGATGATGAAATTTTTGCACTGATACCTTATTTGAAGCTTCCTCATGTGCCTGACGGCCATTATTAGGAATTTTGAGACCAGATTGATAAAACCCTAGACCTAATGAGACTAAAACCCTAAAATGACTCTTTGCCAACTAGGAGACCAAAAATGACTGTAAATGATTTCGATGAACAGAACTAGGCCAGCAGGTACAAGACATGAGGAACATGAGTGACAACCCCCTACTGTCAGATGATCCACGCTCCTAATGGAATGCAGCTGACTGAACTGAGTGAGACACCTAAAATGAAATGCAATAAGAGAAATTTGATCTCTGACGGAGGGATGAAGATACCGACTCTAACAATAGCGAGAAAAGTTTTGATGTAGGAGATTGGGTATTTTTACAGCTACAACCATACAAACAAATGTCCCTCAAGCTAGCTAATAAGGACAATAAATTATCACCAAAGTACTATGGTCCTTACAAGGTGTTGCAAAATATTGGTACTATGGTATACAAATTGGAGCTTCCTCCTTCTTCGCGAGTGCATCCAGTTTTCCATGTTTCGTGCTTAAAGAAGGTTGTAGGTGACAAACTTCCAGTTCAAACAATATTTCCAGAACTTGATGAGGAAGGAAAAATCATATTGGAACCTGAAGCAGTCACGAAAATAAGAACTCGATAGCTACGAAATTGATCAATTTAAGAGTATCTCATCAAGTGGAAGAACTTACCCACTGAAGATTCTACATGGGAGGATGAGAATTTTATACAGAAGCGTCCGGAGCTGCTCAATCGTTGAGGACAACACGTTTTTGAAGGAGAGGGGCATGTTAGGTCCCTATATTACTAGTATAGTCCCTTATTGTTGTTAGTGTAACCCCCTTATTTTTATTGTTGTACCTCTGTAACCCCAATATTGTTATTATTGTGCCCTTACATTATTATTGTTAGGTCGGCTAGGATTATATTGTGACCCCATGGACTCCTATATATAGAATAAGGTTTTGTCATTTGTATCATCCAATAATTGTTCATTTATGTAATTTAAAGGAGGTTTCCCCCTCGAAGTGGCTTATTTATAAGGCGTTGATCTCTCTTTTCTTCTATTTTTGGAGTTGGCTTCATAACAAACCTGCTCGATTTCTCGATTCTGGAGCATGATCGTCTTTCTCTATAAAGTACACGACATTTCCAGCTGAAATTCTGCTTCTGACCCCACGTACAATACAGACCAGTCAATCACATGATCAATATATTTAACATACTTCTTAAGAAATGACACATGGAAACATCATGGAATTTCACTATTGGAGGCAATGCAAGCCAATAGGCTACTGGCCCAATCCTCTTAAGAATATTGAAAGGTCCATAAAACCGAGGTGCCATCTCGACACATGATCCAATTTACAAGGAGCTCTTCTTGGGATTGATATGCAACTATCTTCTCTTTACCTTTAATATAACTGATCTCAAAGTCAAACTTGTTGATCGTGGCCAACCATATAGCTTGCCTGACATTCAGATTCAATTGTTCAAATAGATACCGTAACCCAATGTGATCACTCATCAATACAAATCGTCTACCCAGAAGATAATGCCTCCACATATTCAATGCATGAATTATTGATGCCAACTCTGTTGAGATTCAACAAGATGATGAGCTTAGTGAAAACTAAGCACCTTCACTAAGTGAAGCCCACAGGCTATTTTTAGGTGTATGTCTATTTTTAGACATGGTGAGCATATTCTATAAGTTACAGGATGCTATTTGTAGATGGTTGGTCAAATGTGAAAAATAGATGAAACTCTATTTTTAGAATATTGGGCGAAGTCTATTTAGAGATCGAAAATCTAAAAATAGATGCATGTCGATTATTAATAGCCCTTAATAATAATCCGACAATAAATATCAACTTATTCTCTTGGAGCACTTTATTTCAGTAAACAAATTTGGCAAATCAGTGGGCTGAAGGAATTACACAATTCCTAGGGTTATTGGTGGCTCATGCATGGAGGACTCAGTTAGAATTGAAGCAGAAAAGTTATGACAGAGTTGGAAGAGTAGTTATGGGATTTTTTATTTAGTTTAACTCAGTTAAGTGAGTTAAACTCAGTTGAGCTAGTTGTATCTAGTCTAACTCAAAGATACACTAGTGAGAGTTAAGTGAATTAATTAGTTAATTAATTCAAAACTAATAACTCACTAACAACTGAACAAATATAGCAATTAACTACTTTCATGTCAGTTCCAGTGGAGAACTAGTGGAGAGATAGGTGAAAGGGTGAGATGGACTATTCGTTGTGACTATAGTGATGTATTCAATGCATCTCACACACATTGGAGTTGCCAATGTGGATTGCGCAGTCAAGGCAAGGCCAATTCGAATTCATTCTGGGGTCTTCTTCAGCAAGGATTGTGCAATGGAGGCAGGCTGTCAGGAGGCAAGAAATTGGTGCATATATATGCAAATTTATGCATGGAAGTGTGTAATGATTGTTGATTGTACTGATCTACAAGGTAAAGAAAACTGCGGATGGGAACATCGAGAAGTATAAGGCAAGATTTGTTGCCTGAGGCTTCTCACAAATCGAGAGGATTAATTATGAAGAAACCTTTGCACCTGTCACATGGTATTCTTCCATAAGGACCATCCTTGCTCTCTCAGCCCAGATGGGTTGGCACATTCATCAAATGGATGTGAAGACTGCATTCCTCAATGGGATCATTGACGAAGAGGTGTGCATTGAGAAGCCTGAAGGATTTGAGATCTTCAGTAGAAAGCCACATGTGTGCAGACTCAAATGAGTGTTGTATGGGCTGAAGCAAGCACCACGTGTTTGGTACACACGAATCGACAGCTATTTCGCTGGACTTGGCTTCACCAAGAGTGAGGCGGATGCAAACCTATACCAAATTGTGGTGGAGGGTAAGCTTTTAATCATTGTTCTTTATGTTGATAATTTAATACTAACGGGTGATGAGCAGTTGATACACTCACGCAAGGCAGATCTTGCAAAGGAGTTTGAGATGAAGGATTTGGGCCTCCTTCATTATTTTCTTGGATTTTAAATATGGTAGTGAGAAGGTGAATTTTTTGTGTCTCAAGGAAAGTATGCTCGGGAGATACTTGGTAAGTTTCACATGGAGGACTGCAAGCCCATGAATACACCTCTTCCAAGAAATTGGAGGAAAGAAGATGCTACATCGACAGAGGTAGTGGATGCTACTATTTATTGACAGTTGGTGGGTTCGCCCATGTATTTAGTTAATACAAGACCGGACATATGCTATGCGGTGAACCAGCTTTCACAAGTGATGGTTAAGCCTACCAAGCTCTTTTGGAAGGAAGACAAGCATGTCTTGAGGTATCTCAGGGGCACATCTGAGTATGGCTTATGTTACAGATAGATGGATGAGGTGAAGTTGCATGGCTTCATGGATGCAGATTGGGCAGGTAGCCCAACAGACATAAAGAGCACATCAGGAGGGGTTTTCAGTATCTGATCTACATTATTTTCTTGGCACAGAAGGAAACAAAGATCCGTGGCACTCAGTTCAGTGGAATCAGAATACATGGCAGCAAGTCAAGCTGCATGTAAGGCTATCTGGATGAGGAAGATCCTGGTCGGTTTGTTCGGTTGACATTTAGATCCTAAAGTGATACATTATGATAATCATAGTTGCATTAAACACTCAATTAATCCTATGTTTCATGATAGATCTAAACATATTGATATCTGGTATCATCATATCAGAGATTGTGTACAGCAGAAGATCATGTTGCTTTAGTACATTCCTATGGAAGATTAGGATGCAGATATTCTGAGGAGAAAATTCGAATACCATAGAGGCAGGATCGGGGTGAAGGATAATCCATATCTTGTTGAGATGGAGTGTTAAGATTCAACAAGATGATGAGCTTAGTGAAAAGTAAGCACCTTCATTAAGTGGGGCCCGTAGGCTATTTTTAGGTGTATGTCTATTTTTATACATGGTGAGAATATTCTATAAGCTGCAGGATGCTATTTGTAGATGGTTGGTCAAATGTGAAAAATAGATGAAATTATATTTTTAGAAGATTGGGTGAAGACTATTTATAGATCGTCAATCTAAAAATAGATGCATGTCGATTATTATTAGCCCTTAATAATAATCCGACAATAAATATCAACTTATTCTCTTGGAGCACTTTATTTCAGTGAACAGATTTGGAAAATCAGTGGGCTGAAGGAATTGCACAATTCCTAGGGTTATTGGTGGCTCATGCATGGAGGACTCAGTTAGAACTGAAGTGGAAAAGTTATGGCAGAGTTGAAAGAGTAGTTATGGGAGTTGTTATTTAGTTTAACTTAGTTAAGTGAGTTAAACTCAGTTGAGATAGTTGTATCTAGTCTAACTGAAAGATACACTAGTGAGAGTTAAGTGAATTAATTAGTTAATTAATTCACAACTAATAACTCACTAACAACTGAACAAATACAGAAGTTAACTACTTGCATGTCAGTTCCAGTGGAGACCTAGTGGAGAGATAGGTGAAAGGGTGAGATGGACTATCCATTGTGAATATAGTGATGCATTCAATGCATCTGACACAGATTGGATTTTCCAATGAGGATTGTGCAGTCAAGGCAAGGCCAATTCGAATTCATTTTGGGGTCTTCTTCAGCAGGGATTATACAGTGGAGGCAGGCTGTCAAGAGGCAAGAAATCGGTGCATAGATATGCAAATTTCTGCATGACCGTGTGTAATGATTGTTGATTGTACTGAGAGCTTGATGTACTAAGATTTGTATGAGATTATTACATGATTCCATTGATATACATAATATATAATAGTTGGGGTTTTTAGCTTTAATATTTCTCGTTAAACAACCGTGTTATGTGTGATTGAATTTATTCACAAGTGTTTGCAATTGAGTTTTAAATTTCCGCAATTTTTTTTTTTGTACTAGGAGAATCGGCAACGGCACCGGTATCGTACTCGCGTAACCCGGGGTCGAATCCCGTTGGCTACCACTATAATCCTAGGAGGAACTGCCGAGCCCGCCACAACATCCCTCGAGTTATCCGAGACTTGAACTCGTGACCTACACAGCGGCACGAACGCCTTAACAATGCGTCCGCTGGCTACTAGACCAAACCCCAACGGGCTAAATTTCCACAAGTTTAACAATGGAATGATTCTGTATTTAGCAAGAAGATAGATATTGTTAGATCAGGATAATCTGGTAATACATCAGTATTAATAAATTTCTACAAACTCCAGATCATGTGTCAGGTAGTTCTTCTCATGCACCTTTAATTTCCATGAATCATAACATAACACATGTCCTTCCTACATAAGGACTCCACAAAGACCTCTCTTTCAAGCATATGTACTACCACAAACTCTTTGTCTGGATCAGTGATCTTTAACACTGGAGCATGTGTCGAAAACTGCTTTAAATCCTCAAAACTAGCTGCACATTATTTTTTCCATTGAAACTTATTACCTTTCCTTTGCAATGATGTGATCGGATAATAAACCCGTGAGAAGTTTCCAATGAACCTTCTGTAATAACCTGTTAACCCCACAAATGATCTTACCTCATCCACATTCTTAGGAGCTTCCCATTCCATGATAGCCCTTACCTTCTATGGATCCACTGATATGCATTCCTTGGAAAGAACATGTCCCAAGTAATGTACCTCTGTCTGAAAGAAACTTCACTTGCTGAGCTTAGCATACAACTGATGCTCTCTCAACAATCTCAATACTACTACTTAGTGTTCGACATGTTGTTCCTCATTTTTATAATATACCAATATATCATCGATGAATACAATAAAAAACTTGTCCAGATAAGGAGGAAACACAATATTCATCAAGCACATAAAGGTAGTTGGAGAATTAGTCAAACCGAATGGAACTAAAACAAACTCATAATGCCCATACCTGATCCAAAATTTTGTCTTGTGAATGTAATCTTCTTCAATGCGTACCTGATTATATCTTGATCCCATATCAATCTTCGAGAACACTGATGTTCCCTTCAACTGATCTAACAAGTCATCAATCCTCAACAATAGATACCTTTTCTTAATTACAACTCATGCATAACTGTAGCTAGACCCCCTTAAATCATGGAATCACTCTACATCCATCCTCTCTAACCCTCAACTAGAATTTCCTTAGCTAACTCAGTCATTATGACTAAGTTAACTAATACAAATTGTTGTAAGAAGAAATTATAATTTCTCCTCTAATTCAATAAAGGGAAAATTAAATTAGAAGCCCCACTTTGGGGTGCCATTTCAACGCTCCATCTCAACCAAAAAGGGATTATCTACTACCCATGTCCTATCTCTATGGAATTCAAATTTTCTTCTTTCCAGTGCCTTCATCAATATTTCTGCATCCTGATCCTTCGTGGGAATGTACCCTAATGGAATAATCATCCTATGAACACAAACTATGAGATGGTGATACCATATATCAATATCCTTGGACCTGTCATGGAATACTGGATTAACCGATATTTTTATACAACTTTGGTTATCGCAATATATCACCGTCGAATCCATTTGCTGACCAAACAAACCAACAAGTCTCTTCCTCATCCAGATGGCCTCGCATGCAGCTTGACTGCCCGCCATGTACTCTGCCTCTGCTGAACTGAGTGCAATTGATCTCTGTTTCCTACTATACCAAGAAACTGTTGTTGATCCTATTGATCTAGGGTAAAATATTGATACCCTTAACCAATACCTTTTACTTTGGCTGATAATTAGAATTGCATTTAATTAAGATGTTAATGAACATGAATGAATAAGTGTATGCTGTAATAAGAGGAACATAAATGTCAAGATCAACAATCATAGGAACACGTCGTTTGTAACAGAGTTCATCCAGGAGGGACTACATCTCCAGGCCTCGGTGTCAAGATGGTGTAGGTTGCTGCATTATGTGCTGTAAGAAGAAGATGTACATGGATGTGTTTTCCTATGACATTAAAGGAAAAATTCCCTCACACAAGAGTGGCTAGACTTCTTTAAGAAATGTTCCACTTCGAAACTCTCATACATAAATAAAGAATCCTATAAGTATGACCATAGCTGACATGTAATAAATAAGAGTATCCTACTAATCTTGGAAAACAAGGGATCTCAACAATACACATATGAAAACGAACGTCCCGCCAATGTGGCATAAAAGGGATCTCATCAGTAGGCTGAAGATGCCTACTGATGTTCTCTTTTGATCAGATGGACTCCCAACCCAATCTACATCAATGAAGCCTTGAAGCTTCACTCCCTTTGTCTGTCTGTACCAATCCACACTATGTAGTGCCCCTAATATATCTAAACACATGCTTCCATGCCTTCCAAAAGAGCTTTGTTGGCTTAACCATAGCTTGGCTCAGTTGGTTAATTGTGTAGCATATGTCTATTCATGTGTTCACAAAATACATGAGTGAACCAACAAGCTGCCTGTAAGCAATAGCATCCACTACTTTGCCTGAAGTAGCATCCTCCTTCCTCTAGTTTCCAGCAAGAGGAGTTTCCATGTGTTTTCTTCCTTTCATGTGGAACTTCCTCATAATCTCCCTATCATACTTTCCTTGAGATACAAATATCTCCCAATATCTTTTCCATATTTCCAATCCAAGGAAATAGTTCAAGAGCCCCATGTCCTTCATCTCAAATTATTTTGCAAGATTTTATGAGCCACTCATTACCTGTCAATATCAAATCATCAACATAAAGTACAATAATAAAAATATTACCATCAACCACAATATCATATAGGTTTTCATCTGCTTCACTCTTGGTGAAGCCGAACCTGGTGAAATAGATGTCAATCCTAGTGTACCGAGCACGGGGTTCTTGCTTCAGCCCATACAATGCTCGCTTGAGTCTGAAAACATGCGACTCCCTATCTAACGTATCAAAAACTTCTAGCTTCTCAATGTACACTTCTTCCTCAATAACTCCATTGATAAAGGTTTTCATTACATCCATCTGATATATCTTCCATCCCATCTGTGCTGAGAGTGAAATGATAGATTTAATGGAAGAGTACCTTATGATAGCTGCAAAGGTCTCATCGTATTCAATCCACTCCACCCGAGAGGATCCTCTAGACACAAATATAGCTTTGTGTTTCTCCACACTTCCATCTGCTACTTGCTTCACCTTGTAGACCCATCTAGATCCTACCACTGACTTCCCCACTGATCCACTGGTCTTGGGACTACTTCCCATGCACTGTTCATGATAATGGAGTCATAATCCTCAACCATGGCATCAACATACATTGGTTGCTACACCAATTCCACAAAAGAGAATGGTTTATATCAATACCTTTTCTCATAAGATCCATGTATCCAATGTACCACTCTGGGGACCTTCATTTCTTGCGTTGTGATGTGGGTGCTCCCACATTACCTCTTGCATCCATCAATATTCTGTTACCCTCTCTGGTGTGTTTCCTTCCATCTCTAGTGGATGGCTCTGCATGAGTGGCTTCTACCACTCTTTTTTCCTCTACTTGTGGTTGCTCCACATCCTAAGGTTCATCCTTTGGAGCTAAGAGCTTCTCAACTGCATGCAACTCAAGCTCCCTCTCAAAGGACAATCACATGGCTTTGTCTTCATGAAACTTCACATCTCTTCTGACCACTATCATTCGATGTGATGGAAATTACACTCGATATTTGTGAGGTGAGGTGTATTAGTGTACCCCACAAATATCCCCAACTCTATTGTTGGCTCTAGCTTCTTCCTGGCATCTTTGGTCACATGGAAATAGACAATTGAACCAAAAATTTTAAAATATGAAACATCTTGTTTCTTACCTACTCATCCCAAGTATCCGATGAGGACTTATGTTCTTCACAAATACTGCTATATTTCATGCTTCCACCCATATATGCAACGATAGGCCCAAATCATGCAACATAGCTTATGCTTCTCCCACAATAGTTATGTTCTTTCTCTCTACAACCCCATTCTACTGTGGGTTATGAGGTGAAATCAATTCTCTTAGAATTCCTTATGAGGCACGAAATTTCTAAAATTCATTAGAGATGTATTCCCCCCCATCGTCACTCCTTAGAGCCTTCACCTTCTTCTCTGTATCCTTCTCGACAAGTGCCTGAATTCAAAAAACTTGGAGAATGTTTGATATTTCTTCTGCATGAAGAAAATCCAAGACTTTATTGAAAAATCATAAAAAAAAATCACATAATACCTATGCTTTGATGTGGAAGTTGTTGAAATTACAATAAAAATGACATTGTTGAGGGGTGAAAATGGTCACCATAAGCTCATTGGTGAGGGTCAAAAGAGCCTTCATCACCAAAAATTGAACGTCACCAAAGGTGGCGTCACCGAAAGTATAGGTGTTGTGGTGAAATTTAAGGTCCATCACCAATAATGATATATAGTGACGGATAGTGACCGTCACCATTTCATATGAGCAATGGTGACAGACAATAGCCTCCGTCACCATTTCATATGAGCAATGGTGACAGACAATAGCCCCCGTCACCAAAAAATTTAACGTCACCAAAGGTGGTGTCACTGAAAGTATGTGTTGTAGTGACATTCAAGGTCTGTCACAAAAATTGATTATAATGACAAATAGTGACCATCACCAATTCATATGAACAACAATGATTTTTTGTGATGGACCTTTCATGGCCGTCACTATTGGTGCATATATATGGCGACATTCATTGACCGTCACCATAAACTCATTGGTGGCATGAAGGTCCATCATGAATAATGACTATCATGACAAACAATGACCCTCACCATTTCATATCAACAACAAAGATTTATGGTGACGGACCTTTAATGGTCGTCACTATTGATGCATATATATGGTGGCGTTTGTTGACCGTCACCATTTCATATTTTGGTGAGGGTCGAAAAATGTCACCATAAGCTCATTGGTGATGATCAAAAGAGCATCTGTCACCAAAAATTGATCGTTGTCATTCCCTATGAATATCAGGGCACGATGGAATCGAACCACCAACCTCCTGCTTGTAAAGCAAGTGCTCTTCCATTGAACTATTACCCTTTAAATAATTATACTTTAAACTAGCAATTGCCCCTAAAGGTGCAAAGATACACCAAAGGAATAGAAATTCTAGGAAGATCAAAAGTTGCTAGAAATAATATGTTCAATATACATAATAATACGAATAACTTTTGATATAATCTAACAAAGAATGTACTACATAGGAGAATAGTTGGAAAGCACAACTAGAAATTTAAATCACAACATAAAAATATAAAAGAACATGCAACAGGAAAGGAACAACTCCACAGTTTGAGAAATATGAACAATCCATGGGCATGTTCTTATATATTGATATAGATAACGAAATAGAAATCTAGATTTATGAAATTCCAGTATCACACAAGAATTTCTTGAACAAATATCAATATGTAAAATAGTATTTTTTGCATTTGGATTTACCTTGCAGAACCTCAGGAAAACGTTTCCACAGAAACAACCAATAAAAATAACATGGACTTCAAGAGCAATTGTGCAGGGGATAAAATATGAAGGTAAAGCACTAGAGAAGTATTCAAAGCAAATGATGAAAAGCGTATCTAGAAAGAACTGATAACCCTCTGATGTAAACCGCACATTTATCATTGTGACTAGTACACTTGGAAAAAAAAATCAGAATAAATTATGAACTATTCCACCAAAAAATAGTGAATTTTTCCACTAAAATACAATTTCAAATTAATCACTAGCATGATGCTAACTTCTTTGCAAAAATATGAAAGTTTCAAGACAATGTATAATAGCTTTCATGGAAATCATGTTGATAAAACCTTCCAAGGAATAAGACCACAACAGTCGACAACAATGCCATCATACTTAATACTATCAAAGAGTGGTCAATAGCAAAAGTGAATTGATGGACCTTCATAATTTGCACTAGTTCCTTATCCTTCATCCAACCCTAAAAGTTTAGACCAAGGTTAAAATTTTGAAGGATAATAAATAAAAGTCACATGATCTTGTGAAATGATATTTTTATCACTACCATTAAATACAATGCAACAATTTTGCACAAACAAATCATCCTTGTCTACAATGAAGTAGTTAGTGATGATTAAGACTAATTGTGGGCTTAGAATTGTTTTTCCATTTTTTTTTGAATTGTTAGAATTACCATACTTAGTAGCAGAGGCATTCCCACCATGGATTGGGAATTCCACAACAACCAATTATGTAACTGGGATTGTTGACTATAATCATTTTAACCTTCACCTTCCTTTTTCTCATCCACTGAAATATGTGTTGAGAACTCTTTTCTTAAGACATCCCTCATGAGAATGGACAGACCATTAGTGATAATAACAATATTCTCGTAACATTTCCACTATCATTACAATTGCTTTTGGGCTAAAATTTAGACTTATGGGTATCTTTCATGCCTTGTAAACGAATGAATATGACAAGGGGAAGGAGCAGAAGGAGAGGGATTAGAAAACATCCACTAAGAGGAGATTGAATTTTTTTCAATGATGCTCCATCTTTAGGGATCACTTCTGTAACTTGCTTTCAATATTCAAGGCAAGTTGGAAAGCCTTTCTCCAATGAATTGAGTGCATGCAAAGTCCATCTTGTGCTGAATATGAAACAAGAGACACTTGATAAAATTGAAACATTAATCCCTAGCGATGAATTTTTCAATATACTAATGAACAATTAATACCAGTAATTGTCAGAGAGGAAACCACTATTAATTAGCTCCTTCCTAAGAGGTTAGAAACATTGTCTAATAACTAGTTTGTAGAAGCCATTGAATTCACCCAACAGGCACCACATTGCACACAGCATGTTGAGTTGTGGGAGAAAGAATCTTAAATTAGAATGCACCTTTTTGCAAGAGTAACGACATTTTGGAGAAACACAAATGCCTATGATAAGTGATACACTTGCTGGAGGTATAGAAATGATGCCAACAGACTAGGAGGTTGGTCCAGACCCTAAGAGATATCTAGGGAACAACCCCAAACCCAAGTATCTCTAAGGTTATGAAAGAAACATTGAGAAGGAATGTGAAGGCAAAAGTCTTGCAATCAGACTAAACTCACAGGATAACTACGAACCAAGGGTGACAAATTTTTGGACAGTTCCTTAGTCTAAAGAGGCTAGAAGCTCATGCAACACTAGAAGGTTATTTTATTGGGCAAAGAGAATGTTATGTGCATCTTACAGATGAAAACTGCTCTTGCACATGATGGGAAAAAGGTCTTGCAAAAATATGCCCTATGTGTAGCATCAATGCACATAACATTCTCTTTTTCCCAATGCACTAACCTTCTAGTTGTGGCCAAATTGCACTTGGGTCATAGTGGCAAGGCTTTCAGTAGAAGGCACTTACGAAATCTTCCACAATTTGCGCTATTGTACCAGAACTAGATCTTGGACGTATGTTAAGATGTGAGGTGTTTCCACTGTAAGACATCAAGCAGCGTGTTTAGCATTCAGAGCTGATAAACTTGAGAAACACCATGACTAGGGAGAAACAATCAGAAAGAAACGAACAAATAATAATAATAATAACTCTAGATGATTATAAATAGGAAACCCTGCTATAACTGCACTGGGGGTGCAGACCTTCACTTTTTTACTTTTCATTATAATTTGCACAAAATCCCTCCAATCCTAACCTGTCACATTTTTGTATTTAGCAACAGTTAAAGCCTTTTTCATTTGGTCATGTATGAATTCCATTAGATAGCTGGTATTATATATACCATACATAGCAATTAGGAAGCTAAAAAAAGTAAATGCAATGTTTCAACTGTAACTTCTTATCAGGGAATGTTAGTTACAGTAATAGCAATGGTATGCCAATTGCATAAGCCATATGTATATCCTGTGGAAAGGCTAATTGTAATCCCCGTGTGAGCCAAAATCTCAATAAATAGCAACATAAAGAAATAAAATGCAATGAAATTGTTGTAGAAACTATTTTATAAATGGGAAAGGTAGTGAATTATGGAATAGCATATCATGCATACTACCTATTTAGTTGCTTACCCTGCAATATCTACTATAATTTTCAGTTTCTTTATTATTTGGGTACACTGTTCATTTTATCAAGAATTACAGTGAGATAGTTGTCCGATATGTGGCCATATTACAGTAGGAACACCATCAATATAGGAAATCTAGTTTTTTACTAAAAATGAGAGCAGGGCACAAGGAAAATCATTGCCACAAGGTAAAACTATGATTGCCAACTTCTTATTGGAATGTATATTATTTGGAGTTAAATACAAACTATGATTATTTGTGGTAATTCTATGGATGTTGGAGAATAGACATTCAAGAAAGTATTGTTGCTGCAACATGTCTACAATGTAGCTGTAGATCCTTTTTCACCTTGGTTTCTATTTTCTGCAATGGCTTGTAGTGGTAGCAGGATGCGTGCATTAGATATTTGCTTCCAATTTTCTAGTGAACCTTGTATTTTCAAGTGGGTCATAGTCTGTTAGGAAAGAACTTATTTTTTCATAAGAGGCATTCCTAGAAAAAAATTGGTCAAGAGGCCAATCTGAAAGACACAATTATAATATATATTGTGACTTCTCCAAAGCTTGAAACTTATTCACTGGTTGATACTTCACTAGTCAGTCAATAATGCAGCAGCCTTCAGAAACCAAAACACAGTGGTGAATTGCAGGTCATGTTTGCAGCTGTAGATCCTTTTTCACCTTGGTTTATATTTTCTACAATGGCTTGTAGTGGTAGCATGATGCGTGCATTAGATATTTGCTTCCAATGTTCTAGTGAACATGGTAGGGTCATAACTTGTTAGGAAATAAATTATTTTTTCATAAGAGGCATTCCTAGAAAAATTAGTCAAGAGGCCAATTTGTAAGACAAAGTTATAATATATATTGTGACTTCTCCAAATCTTGAAACTTATTCACTGTTTGATACTTCACTAGTCAGTCAATAATGCACAGCCTTTAGAAACCAAAACATAGTGGTGACTTGCAGGTCATGTTTGCATTATGCTAGTATAAGCTTAGTCTATTTAGAGGCTACCATATGCAACAAAAGACATTTACAGAGAAGCTTTCCATGTGCACTATTGGAATTGTAGTACAAATGAAATAGTTAGTTTATATATCTTTAGCGCTTTTTAATTAGGAAAGAAGCCCATAAAATGTACATCCATCATAAGACTAGATCGAGTTCAATCTAGTCAAGTGTGTTGATGCTTGCACACACTTGTTATTTATTTTTCCCATCTTAGGCCTTAGCAAACTGACATAGTAAATGTATAAGAGTTCCAAAAATAAGTGTTTGAGTGAGATGGAAGACATGTGAGAAAAGTCAAGATGGCCTATCCATGTTCACCCATTATTGGGCTTCTTTAGGATTAATAGTTGAGGAAATTTTTTCAGCACTGTGGGACTAGGAAAGTATGCCAACTTTTAAGATTAAATAACATTGCAACACCATGAGAGTTATCTAGAATTGTTGAACTGATGCTGACTAGTTAAGCATATTAGTAGGAGACAACTTAGCAACTTCTTAGTATCATGTTGCATGAAGAATTGACTCGAACCTAAGTTTTTGAGGCAACTGATATACTACCCAAATCATGTCCTTTAGGAGACAAATTTTTCACATTGAGTGTGTGAGAGAGCGAATGGGTATCATGTTCACATGGATTGATACATTAGTCCAGTTTATATTTTCTTATCTTTTCCTAAAGGCTAATATCAGTAAATGTGAACATGAGAGTGGGTGCCCTCACATTTGAAGAGACAAATCTAGAGGGATTGTGTTAAAGACCATTTAAGTTAATCATTCTACCCTCATGCTTAATGGAAATAAAAATTTCATATTATTCATTTCATATGTTCCCAAGGTTTGAAAACACTAAAGTTTAAACTCCTAGGATGTCATCATTCCCTCTAGTTGAAGGAAGAAGAAATTTGAAAAGAAAAATTGATCTCCTATAGTGACTCGTACCTTTCTTATTTCACCTTTTCACTTGAGAATTTGATGGCTTAGGATTTGAACCTCAAATTAAGTGGTAGGTTCAACATATAATTGAGGTTGTTTTACCTTTTGGGAAACTATGCAATGATGAGTGCTTTCTATGACCAAGATTATAATGATCCATTTTAGATGAATCTCTTAGCTTTCACTCTCTTAAGATTTTTGAATATTGATCTTATTAGAAATTGTAAGTTAAAGGTAATTGTTATTGAAAAATATAGCACCCCTATGGAATCATAGGAATGGGCACCTCAACTTTACCTATCTCTCTCAATTGGCATGAGAGAAACTAGTAGATGGACTTACGAACATTCTATAGAAGATCCACAAAGTTTGTAGAGCTTGTCAGACAGGGAAGCTACATTGAATACCATTTTATGAAGGACAAGCTTGGAGAGCATAGAGGGTCCTTCAGTTGGTAATTTCAAACATATGTGGACCAATGAACATGACATCAACTACTGGTGCTAGGTACTTCCTTTGATTTGTTGATTATTTCAGTAGAAAAATGTGGGTATATTTTCTATAATTAAAATATGATGTGTTTAATGAATTTCAAAAGTTCAAAGCATTAGTAGAGAAACAGTTAGGCTGCCATATTGCCTCTCTTAGATATGATACTGGTGGGGAATTATACTTAAAATATTTCAATAAATTTTGTGCTAAACATGGGATCCAAAGACAATATACTACACCTTACTCTCCACAACAAAATGTATTGGTTGAGAGGCAAAACGGTACTATCACAAAGATGGCTAGGTGTAAGATGCAAAGGAAGTCTATTCCAAATAGGTTTTGTGTTGAGGCAATGTTCACAATAGTATACCTATTGAATAGATCTTCCACGATGGAGATGAAGTAGAAGGTCATAAAGAACCATGGTTTGGAATAAATTCCAAGTAAGTCATCTTAAATTTTTTGGTTCTATTTCCTACACTTGGATTCTAGCTAAGAAGATAACCAAATTAGATCCAAAGAGCAAAGCTAATGATTATAGGATACAACAACACGATAAGGTTTATAGGTTGATTGATATTGAAACTGATAGGGTAAGCTTCAATAGTGCAGTTGTTGTCGATGAGAAGAACGTAATCTTCTAGCTAAGATTCTAAAGTTGTATCATATATAGAATGTTCTAGAACCAACTTCAACTACAGATTCTGAATCTTGTAAAGGTTGCAAGGTTCCCCTAGAAATATCCCTTTCGTTGATCTCATCTACATATGATGAAACTCCTGATATCCTTAATGAGGGGGTGTCCACAACATTAACCATGTTTCCTGGTGACTTCTTTGGCAATAGTATTTTTTTACATTTTGTGGGATTGCTAAATGAACCACAAGGATGGGCTACAAAATTAAGCTCTGGAAGTGAAGAATGCAGAACTGTTTCTATAGCTAGGTCAGAATTAGCCCCTCCATCAACATCTTTAATTGTATTCTGTAGGGCTGTAATTAAAGGAGTTTTTTAGGAATATGATGAAGTCTGACTCAAAAGTAACTCCTCCACCTGCTTGTGAGAACCACTAAGTTTAGAATCCTATGCAACCACCTCTCCTTTTGACTCCCTTTCCATATTTGAAGAGCTTCCTACCAATGACACATGTTGTTGCATCTGCTGCTTTTTAGGCTTGTGCTTAGATTTTGTCATCTTATTTGAACATTCATTTGTTGAAAGACCTGCTTGTTTTTTAGATATGTTTTTCTGCTTTTTACTACTATGATGATCTAATCCAGACACAAGTGTAGAAACTACAAAACAATTTGAAACTGTACCATCAGAGAGATCACATATTGTCACCGTAGGCATGTTCACTAGTGACAGTTTAACTCCATCTGTTTTATCTATAGTCAATACTTTAGATGCAGGACTGATGGAAAACTGTAAACTACAATTATCGTCATTGTTGAAAAATGCAACTATAAGAGAACTTGATTAATTGCCAAGGGATTCTGGAAAGTATTTTGTCTTTCCATCCAGAACTTGAACTAGAGCTACAGTGGTTTCTAAAGCCTGTGGAAATGGTTTCAATATATCCATCAACTCACCAGAATGGATTGTAGCCAATTTATTTTGTCTTGTTAATAGGCGTGAATCATTTGATATGTTGGTTTTTGTCTTTAAAGGTTGATGAAAAGTAGATGAAATGTTACCATATGACTTAGCTAGCATCGATGAGTAGAAATTCATAGGGCGTGAACCACTTATAGAAACAGAACCTAAAAGTGGAGGTCTGTATGTAGGCAGCCCTGCTATTGGAGGAATGGAATCTTTAATTGATGAAACAACATCAAAGATAAAAGCAACGAAATAAAATCATTGTGGAAAGAAATATGCAAAACATGCTCATTTTTTGCATATCAAATATGCTCCAAGTATGGGCACAAACATGAGAGTTGAATTTTCAACTCTCTAGGCTCTTGTTAATGTGGTCAACCAAAAAGACGTCAAAAAACTAAATATTTTGGGGGATTCAAAACTTGTTGTGGATTGAGTCTGCGACAAAGTCAGCATAGTGGCCCCTAATTTGGCTCACATTTTGCAACGTATCAAACAAGTCTACAACAAGTTGGATTGGTTCTCTTGTGGCCATATATATGATGAACTCAATACCCTTGCAGACAAGCTCTCCAAGGAGGCTCTCCAACTTATTCCACAAGTGCTAGAAAACCAAGAGTATATGAATAATAATTTTGTGGAGGTTGTTGCCTTCCATATCTAGTATTTTTTCTCACTTATTGCTATATTGTGTTATTATATATGTAAACAATCCAACTATATTATCCGAAAAGTGATAGATATTTTTTTTGGCTTTTAAAAGCTCGCACAATATATAATTGGAACAAAATTTTATTACTATAAATCAATCAATTACTTCTACATACCACTAAAAGTGGAAAAAGCTCTATAACCTTTGATCACCTTGAACATCAAGCACACTAAGAACCTCGAAAATGGGGTTCTAATAACACTGCAAAAGAACCAAAATTGACAAAGCACAATTTAATGAGTATTGATTAGTCAAAATTACCATGCGGATCAACTACTCATGTCAAAATGATGGTATATTTGATTAGGTGTGGGTTGCACTTGCATTTGAAAGAGTGAACACAACGTGGATAAAGAAAATTAACTACACTAGGAACCTCGACAATGGGGTTCTAATAACATGGCCAAAAATCCAAAATTGACAAAGTACAATTTAATTAGCATTGATTAGTCAAAAGTACAATGTGGATCAACGACTCGTGTCGAAATGATGGTATATTGGACTAGGCGAGGGTTGCAATGGAATTGGAAAGAGTGAACACAACGTGAATAAAGAGTCACTTGGAGAAGGAATACAAGGAATCACAATCTTGGTTGCATGTATAGGGATGGTCAAACAAGCAAGTAGAAGCATTTGGGACACCATAAAAATTGGCAACTCATTTTTTCTAAGAGACATCCAAAAACACATTTTTTTATAGGGAAAAGCTTAAAATCCTCCTTTTGGAAAATGCATCCTTCACATTCAGGAAAATTTTCCATCTACATTTCCCACAAAGATATGTAGAGAAACGTTTCTTCAATCTTCCCAAAAAAGGGAATAATTAAAAACCCTTTTGGGGAAATGCATTTCCCTCTATGTTTCACTGCATTTCCCAAAAGAGATATGTGGAAAATGTTTCTTGGAGAATCCTACAAGAAAAATACACCTTGGGAACATGGGAAACATGGAGGTGTCTCCTCCCACCCTAAGGGACACATCCCCGTATATTAGTGGTTTTTTCATTCAATTAGTGGCATTTCTGAGTCATCATTGCTCATTTGTTTATGAATAAAAAGTTTATCTTATACTACTATGTTGAATGGTAAGCACATGTCAAATCCATATAACAAGAGGAGATGCTTCCGATAGAATCAAGGCCAAGGCCTGACAATTGGGACTAAACTTTTATAGTTTCAATATAAGCATGTGGACAACAACACAGTGGAAATTCATTATAATAAAGATACCTTACAAAACCAAATTTTCTTGATGATCATAGAGGCTTTGGTATGTCACTTGCACTAAGCATAGCATATATTGTCATCTATTGGTAAGATACATCTATAAGACCTCATTTACAGATACTTCCAAAAGTCTCCCTTGGAAAGATTACTTTTATTTTAACAATCAAAGAACTTCTATAACAATTATTGTTGACTAGTGTAAAAGCATAGCTAGAATGGAAAGGTGCTATGGGCTATATCTAACATGCAGAAATCAAGAACTGAATAAGTAAATTGACTAGTATTAAACTTTTTTCCACTTCATACCGTCACACTAGTGTGTTTGTAGCAAAAAATTGGTACTTCTAAAGGTATAACTTCGGCAATGTAAAATAAAATATCCACGGCGAAAAATTTTCAGTTTAAACCATAGATATAAACTTAAAACACATTTTGGATAAGAGGTACATACTTGTTCAAATGTTGAGCAAAATTCCAGAAACTGCAATGCTGATCCAATATCATTTTACGAAAATTATATGCCTGCAATCAACTGCATTGGCTTTCCTTGAGGCAAAATTATCTCATCCATCTCTTTCTTGTCTTTGCATTTCTTCTTCTTCAAATTTTCTTTTGCTTCAGCAACCTCTAACTGAAAACCAGATACAAAAATAGACTGATCATTGCTCCCCTTGATAACATCTTGATCCGGATCTTGGGAGGAGGCCCCCAAGATCTAAAAAAGATTGAAATGGATTTGACAAGATCTACAAAATTAGAATGCCAAAAAAAAAGAGAAAACACACTACAAATAAAACCACAAAGAAACTTGTTTTATTAAAATAGAGAATAACTGTAGAAGCTACATTGTGGTGAACAATCTATCCTTTTACAAACTGAGGCTTGTTATTTATAGCCCTTTTTGAGTTACAATACCATGTGTAGATACCATAGGTGGATACCATGGGTCAAAACCATGGGTCAATACCATGGGTAGATACCAATTACAATACCATGGGTAAATTCCATGTGTGGATGAATACCATATGTGGATACATACCATGGGTCAATGACATTTACAATACCATGGTAAATTCCATGGGTGGATGGATAACATGGGTAGATGAATACCATGGGTGGATTCCATTTTCCATTTGGATCATTCCTCCCTCCTTAAGAAGCAATGGTACCCATTGCATGAAGTTCCCTCCTGAGAAGCCTTTGTTGAATATGAAGAGCCATTGAAGAGAAGGGTTTTGTGTAGTTAACCCATAACCATGATGAACGAAGATCCGAGGATAGAGATACCCTGTAATGCTTGTGACCAACTGTGATATTGACAGTGTGCGGCCTAAAAAATGGACTTTGATGAAGTGTGGGTTTGTGGATGAACCAAAACCATGACAAACGAAGATCCGAGGATAGAGATACCCTGTAATGCTTGTGACCAATTGTGTTACTAACAGTGTGCGGCCTAACAAATGAACTTCGATGAGAAGGATTTTGTGTGTTTGACCCATAACTATGATGTTGATTGTTGATGAAGTAGCAGGTGCCTACATATCTTGGGGTGGGAGGGCACGTCTCCAAATAACCCAAGCCAAATGCTGCTATGCTAAAATTGATGAATGTGAAGCAAGTGCCTACTAAAGCAGGGTGGGAGGGCACGTCGCCAAAGGGAACCTGCTCCGAATGCTACTCCAGATTTAAAATGAGCATAACTCTGCATCTTCCCATGTGTTTGAAATCGATATTTGGAAACCCTAGACTCTTATATGCGCTGGAACTATCTCGTCGTCACAATATTTATGAAAAAATGGCTGATTTTAAATCAACGATAAATCCCTCGTCCGAAATCCGATTCAACCGATTTGTTTTTTTGAAATTGGGTGATTTTTCAAGGGGAGCGCAGCTCTGTAACCATTTATCTGAAATTTCCCACTGAAAACTGCAAGAAATTATATGAGATCTGTCGTCCATGAATTATCGTCAGAAAAATTGCTGCAACATTGCTGATTTTGAATCAGCGATATCTCCCTCAATTCGGGCAATTTTTTTTTGAATTTGAGTATTTTCTCACAAGGAATCTAGATCTAGTCTTTTTTTTTGTAAATTTTTCACCAAAATTTTCAGATTTGATCTGCATACTCACCGCCCAAAAAAAAAATCACGGAGTTTGCTGAAGATTGCTGCAAAACATTGAAATTGAAATATGTTTCAAACCCTCATTCCCATGGAGGCGTAACCTGAATCTGATACCACTGATCTAGATCTTGGGGGCAGACCCCCAAGATCTAAAAATTTGAAATGGATTTGACAAGATCTACAAAATTAGAATGCAAAAAAAAAGAGAAAACACACTACAAATAAAACCACAAAGAAACTTGTTTTATCAAAACAGAGAATAACTGTAGAAGCTACATTGTGGTGGACAATCTGTCCTTTTACAAACTGAGGCTTTTTATTTATAGCCTTTTTTGAGTTACAATACCATGTGTAGATACCATGGGTCAAAACCATGGGTAGATACCACTTACAATACCATGGGTCAATACCATGGGTAGATACCACTTACAATACCATGGGTAAATTCCATGTGTGGATGAATACCATGTGTGGATACATACCATGGGTCAATGACATTTACAATACCATGGGTGGATGGATAACATGGGTAGATGAATACCATGGGTGGATGCCATTTTCCATTCGTACCACATCTTTCTTTCCATGTTTGTCTATATTGCCTGATTTTCTTTATTTGCTTCACATTGACCTTTAAAACATGTTCGCATTTTGTTGGCATTAGATTTCCAGCTTTGCAATTAATTTCAGAAGAATGAATTTTGTTTGATTTTGGGTTTATTTTAGCCCCGTTT
The DNA here is from genome assembly GCA_034641835.2 of Pinus albicaulis. Classification (NCBI taxonomy): domain Eukaryota; kingdom Viridiplantae; phylum Streptophyta; class Pinopsida; order Pinales; family Pinaceae; genus Pinus; species Pinus albicaulis. The sequence continues at coordinate 394,179,979 of CM076569.1, read as the reverse complement.
TTCCCCTCTAGAGGCCCTGTGCTTTCATGAATAGCCAGAAAAATTTATGTGTCTTTACTTGCAAGCAAATCCAAGAACTGAATTGAAGGCCATAATGGGCTAGCCAATGTAAATTAAGCCAAGAGGGCCTTTGAATCATGTGTAAATATATAATTTTCAGTAATTGAATTCTTTTCAATTTTGTATGGAGATTGACTAAACCTGCGTAAGCAAAAGAATTAGCTTTGTGTGGACTTTTGCATGATCATAAACCTATTATTGTAGCTTTATGTGGTAGGAATTGTAAATGGAAGATATCACTGCTGTGTTGAGTAAGAAAAGTTGCTTGTGGAAGGATGAGCCGAAGGAAAAATGATTTAATTTTAATATATTGAACCTTAAAATAAAATCGATCTTATTCATTGACCTACGTGTGGACCGATTTCTAGATGCATTTGTTTATGCCCAGTTTATGGTTAGATAATTGTTGAAATGTTGTCAGCCTGGGGTGTGGAAAATATCTTGAGGTTGTGAGTGTAAAACTATTATGCATGGAGTGACATGATCTTGGAAAACATTGGAGTGATGCTCAAGAATGTTTCTAAGCATTTGTTGTGTGTATTGTGAAATATTATGTGTTAGCCACTTATGAAATTTGTTATACCAAAAGGTGGCTAAATCATTTTTGGAGCCTTCAAGAAACAAGTTTTATTGCTAAAAAATGTTATCTCTTGAAGACTCTTGAAGGCCTCATGCCTCTTTCCAAATCTTCATTGTTGTTCCCATTTCAAAGCTCAGAAATTCTATTGTTTTCCATGAAAATACAGCTGCAAACGCCATTTTTCCCTCCCACTTCAAAACTAGCCTCATTTTTTACCCCTTTCATTCTCATGAGAATCCTCTATTTTCTCATTTTCCCCTTTTTCCCCTTACATAAAATCCTTTTTACAGAGTTTAAAACTCCTTGTTGAACTCTGTCGAAACCCCAAAATCCATTGAAAAACTTGAAAAAAATCATAAAAAATACATATTTTTGTATAAAGATTTAAGCCCCCTTGGGCTAAACCTGAACCACTTCACCTCCATATGCCCGCACCCTAGAACCAGGTGCTAGGCCTACAAATTGCTTATCGCGTCGCAAAAGTTCGAAAATGGTTAGATAAAAAATACCGAGCCTGAGGCTCCAATTGCGATTGGCCCTTTGTTATATAACGCCTCGGGCGTATTATATTTCATATAAACCAAGGCCCCGCAGTCGGGAGCCTATCCATATCATAAATATAAGCCCTTCCCAATGCTTTTTTCCTTTGTATTTCACGAAAAATCAGTTGTTTCTATGTTATAAAGGGTTCCACCCATTCATCATTTTTAACCTTTTTCCACCGTTGATCCTTTAAACACATCAACGGTCAGCGTGTTTTCCCTGCCCATTGCATCGGAAACTTCTTCAAGGTTTCTTCCAGTTGCGCCCTATTGAAACCTCCGATTGCGATGACCCGATCACACCATCGCATCAGCCTTCCTCCATCGCATCGGCCTTTTCCCCGATCGAATAATCGCATCACCCCACCTCTGATCGCCGATTGCGATCTCCCGACACATCTCCCACTGTCGATCTGATCTGCAGATCAACGGTCTTCATCTAATCGCATCAGATCTCTCCATCGGATGTGTTTTTAACTTTTGTTTCTCCCCCTGCTGATTGCGATCTTCCAATTGGATCTAGGTCGTCCACGTGTTTAGATCGGGTGGTCCTAGATCATTCCCGCATTACTTCATCGCTCTCCACCCTCGCCAAAGGTTTAAACCTTAGTTTTTCACATTCTCTTATTTAAATTTGAATAATGTGAATCCTTCACATTATTAGTCTGCTGCTTATCTCGACCGTTAATCTCCTTGATCACTCATCATCAACGACTTTGACTTAATTATCCCTCCACTCTCCTTTTTAACCTCTTTTATGCAATTCTCAACCGTTGGATGTTGCCATCCAACGGCCACGCTTTTTCCCCATGCCCTCTGAAGCAGTCAACCCAATACGCAGGATTTTGTAACAGTTTTGTGTTTTGCAGGTGTTTAATGGTTTATCCATTATATTGAAGAAAAAGCCAAAGGCTGAGAGTGACGATTCTCACGCCTTCGATTCATTAAAAGGAAACCATTCATGGGGCTCTATTCGATGTCTCATCAATGCTTCATGGGAATTGATGCCATATGAGCCTTGTGCTACCTGCACATCAACAAGACACGGTGATTTTAAATCACAATTAAAAGAGTATCAGTGTTGAAGACAGAACACAACAGAACAGAAGATTGAAGACGATTTGGGGATTACGGCTAAGATTGATTATCAAAAGTCTAATCCTCCAAATTAAAACACAATTAAAGAAAATCATAAGTGTTTATTAGACAGAAAAGCCTCCACCGCCACATCTGAGGCAAATTGATTCCTCTCAGCTACCACAGTGCCACCTATACTTCAAAGCATGCAAACAGAGGCCAAAGTTATTGAGCAAAATCAAATATTTGCCTCAACGAAACCAAAGAATTAATTCTACTAAAGGAATTTAATGTAAAAATATCAGCAGAGTTATTTCATTCATGACACAGAGCCTTAAAAGTCAATAAAAGCTCCCACCAAGCTTTAATCTTAAATGTGAAACATTTAATACAGAGGACACCTATGTACGCTTCTCCATCGATCCCCTCAAAGGCCAAGAAGCCATTAAGATTGTATTGATTATCTTGGGAGATCTTGGATTAGATCTCGCCTCCTCATTCTTCTATAAATACTTCTGTAGAAGATGAGAAATTGTTGGTTAATTAGGTTGCTAAAATTTGAAATGAAATTGAGCTGGAAACTTCTGATTGTAAATAGTGTTCACTGGCTCTTGAAGCTCTACTTGTGATAGACTAGCGACCGGGAGGTAGATATCATAAACTAAAGCATCGGAAATAAAGTCAGAATCGGTTTGGAGCATCAAGGTTGTTTATTTATATTCCGTCTATGTTGATTTTGTGATGTTTTTCTCATTGTAATTTGTTATTTTGTTTCTATTTTTTACCATGTTCAGCTTCTTATACGTAATAAATATGCATAGAGTTAGGATCTACTGTATATCAGTACCCTTCTCTGACTGAAAATCTTTATCTATATGTTTTCTTCCAATTCGTGTTATTTAGAAATGATTTAATTCATTCTAAGCATAGGAATGATGGCGTTCCCTCGTCCTACTATCTTAGCTAAATGTTGTTCTTGAATGTTATTTTCATTTCATGTTAAGTAGAGATGAACTAAGGAAGATATGGTGTGCCCTAGTCCTAGTTTTATCCCCAAAGACTGTCTGAATGTTTCCCTTGGAATGTGTCAAAAGCTGGCTGGTTTCAAAGTACTTACTAGATCTTAGGCCATTCTGTGTTATCTTTGTTTTTATCTTGAAAGTAACCAAGTAAAGAAGAGCTAGGAGAGGATTTGTGGTGAGCCCGGTCCGCTAGTTTCTACTCCAACAGTTGCCTTCAAGTTTCCCTCTGTTTTTACATGTTTTCTATGGAAAGTATATCAAAGGTTGGCTAGTTTTGAAGTACTTACCAGATCCTGGATTTATTTTATGTTTTTCTTAAGTGTTTTTCAAAGGATGGCTAGTTTCAAAGTACTTACCAGATCCTGGGCTACTCTTTGTGCTTCATTTTTTTAATTCCCCTTCTTTTTGTATTATTTCATTCCATAAATCAAATTTCCAAGAGATCCTTAGACATATATGACTTGCCCCATGGACCACTCTTGCCCCTTTTTTTTCCAACTAAACCCTATTATGACTCCATAGCCCAATGGACTAAAACCTGCAATTATCTATCTTCCCGGCCAAAGTTTGTTCTATTTTCTTGCAACTTCACACCTTTGAAACTCTTTGCATTTAGAACTCTCCACCTCAAACAGTAATCATGCTCAACCATCCAAAAAACAAAACGAACCCTCGGCCTTCATAACTAGCCTAATATCATTACCCAAAACTTCAAGGATAGATCCATCTTTTCACTTATTGGAGAGATCCCTCTCCGGATTCAGGAGGGCTAGATCCTAGAATCCCAAAGTGGTTGAAATGATGTTTCTCCCTGCATTCGGAAATTTGCCAATCTTGCTGATTACGGGGAGCTAACATTATGTATGGGAGGCAGTGAACCTTCAATGGAGATGCCTCTATGGTCTAGACAGTTGGATAATCTTGCAGTAAATTGACATCCATTTCCATTAAGGATGAGTAAATTGAGCATGAGTAAATTACACTTTGAAAGCCATGGATTAGCAGTTTACCTACGACATTTCTTTGTCTCAGATGATTTTTATCATCTTCAGATTCTTTATCACATTTACGATTGTAAAAGAATAAGCAAGCTTCAATATTAGAGTTGGCGAAATTGGATTTCAATATCTGCAATCCGCACATTAGAGAGAGCTACAACTTGTTTCAAGGTGGTAATTAGAGATTCGATATATTGCATATTGTTGATATAATTTGATATTTTGAAGTTGTGTTGACTGTGGATTTTTAGTTGACCTGATTGCCCATTTGTGGAATATGATGCAATCCAAAGATTTCTTTCAACGCGATAAGATAAATATTCTAAGAATCCACAATCAAAATTAAACATATCTAATTTGAAAAACTTACATTCGTACATGTATTATGTGCACAGGTGGTGGTCACAATCAGATATTGCAACATAATTTCTATAGGAGGTGTCACGTGAAATTATACTTTTGGATGGTTATAGGCACATTTGAACCAGATTTTTCAAGCAGTAGAATTGCCTTCTCATTTACGATTGAAATTGGAAATAGAGGGACTTAATGAAATTCCCCCTTTTTGGTGAATTTCTAGCTTCATACAGGACCAGGGAAATACAATTAGCAAAAGTGGTTTGAACAAAGATTGTAACCGATTTGGCTGAAAAGGCACGGCTTCGGTGGTTTTTAATTTTAGTTTTATATTACAAAAAAGGGATTTGGTGGATCATCAATTTGAAATAAGGGATCTTTAGCAAATTAAAAAAGGGGATCTGGTACTAACCAAGGTAACAATAACTAGCAAAAAAATGAATAACAGCACACATAAGAGGAAAACGAGACAATATTACAGAAAAGGGATACATAAACTTACATTTGGGAAAACTAGCTTCGTGCAACAGAAAAACCATAGCCTATTTCTTAGACCTGCAATTTCTTCCCTTCCGAGCTTCATATCTACATCAAATTTTATAATAGACACCTAATTCGAATTCCAACACCTGATTCATAAATTATCATATATCAGAACAAACCTCAACCAGAGTCTATGGGGTGACCGTGCAATCCTTGTCATTAACTGCCAGCTCTTTACCGTCATCACTCGGTTTGTTTAGATTTATCAAATGAGAGTAACCAGTGGCAAGAGCTTCCACGATAATTACACACAGGGCCATGAACGATGGCTACAAGACTGGGGAATGGGAAATTGTGCCAAGATGAGATTTCAGTAGGAGGAGATTTAAGGGCACCGGGAAGGAATTGCTGTAAGGTAGTTGCAAGAACAAGACCCACAACAAAAGCCCTAATCACTAAGCCAGCGGGAGATGACCAAAACAAAGTGATGTGTTTTGGGTGGGAGAAAGGTTATTTTAATTCGAGGTCTAAAACTTAAACGAAAAATAATATTCACTCCCTCTATTTTTCCAAACATAATTTTTAATATTATGCCCTCCAAATATCATTTTTAATATCATACCCATTGTTGTAATGTCAACAATTGATTTGAAAGGTAGCTTCAAAAATCAAATCAATTTCATTCTAATAAATTTATTTTAAAAACATTGATGATGAACCACACAATGAGTGGTTCGAAAGGTGTCTGATCTTAAAAATTTATGTGATTTATCCAGAATAGTTTTTAAAGAAATTAATTAATTAATTATTAAAATAAAATTGAGATAAAATAGTAAATTTAGGAAAGGTTTTTGCAACCCATGGTTTTGCTCATGGTATTCCACTTTTCCAACAAGCGGGAATTAACTTGATTGTAGGTCCAAACTAGATCTGCTCTTGTTTGGAATGGCTAATCCCAACGGGTTTTAAGGATTGTTATAAGGGTTAGGGGAATAATGATTTAGTGGTTAAGGGATTAAGTATTAGGGGCTTAGGGGTTAGGGGAATAGGGGCTTAGGGGTTAGAGGTTTAGGGGTTAGGGGAATAATGAGTTAGTGGTTAAGGGGTTAGGAATTAAGGGCTTAGGGGTTAAGGGGTTAGGGATTGGGGGCTTAGGGGTTAGGGGATTTAGGTGCATTTAGGGGTTAGGGGAATAATGAGTTAGTGGTTAAGGGATTAGGGATTGGTGTTAGGGCAATAATGTGTTAGTGGTTAAGGGGTTAGGGATTGGGGAGTTATGGGTTAGGGGAATAATGAGTTATTGGTTAAGGGATTAGGGATTTAGGCGCATTTAGGGGTTAGGGGAATAATGAGTTAGTGGTTAAGGGATTAGGGATTAGGGGATTCAGGTGCAGTTAGGGGTTAGGTGAATAATGAGTTAGTGGTTAAGGGATTAAGGATTAGGGGGTTAGGGGTTAGGGGATTTATCAGTTAAGGATTTTAGGGGTTAGGGGTTAGGGGTGAGGGGTTAATGGGTTATGAGTTAAGCATTAATGGTTTAGGGGTTTAGGGGTTAGGGGGTTAGGGGTTTAGGCGTTAGTGGTTTAGGGGTTTAATGGTTTAGAGGTTTATGGTTTAGGAGGTTAAATGGGTTAGGGTTTTAGGGGTTTAGGGGGTTAAATGGGTTAGGGGTTGGGAATTAGGGCTTAATGGGTTAAGGGTTAAGGGTTTAGAAGTTTAGGGTTTAGGGGTGTTAGCCCCCTATTAATTTCTTGACAAGCAAGCAGGGGGCTAAATTGTTCTTGAGCCTTCAAGGAATGCATCTCCCATGAAGACACATCATCCTTGAAAGCCTCTTCATGCCCTCTGCCCTGTGATCTATTTCCACTACTGTGTCCATCCAAAAGGTCCCACTGATTGCAAAAATTGTGCTGCAAAAGGCCTACATTTTCCACTGGTATCCCTGCAGAATGCCCATTTTACCCCTTTTTCCCCTTGTCAAAATTCCCCTCTTACCCTCTAAATCCTCCCAAAATCCCCTTTGCATCCTACACACACCCCTGGCTTGGCATTTTTTCCCTTTCTTTCCCCTATCGTTACCCTTTACTGGCCTTAAAATGCTCTAAAAATGGGCCAAATGACCATATTTTCCATGTCTATGGGTTCAGCACCTTTCGGCCCTAGCCCTAGATCCGTTTCCCTTCACATGACCTAGCGCCAAGGCACAAAGGTGCTTACCACAATTATATACTGAAAGCATCTTGGATCATCGATCTGTATAGATTAGACGGTTGTTGTGATCCCTGCCCATTCATTGCATCTCCACCATTCATTTACTCACTGATCCGACGGCCCGCAGCTTCCCCGCCTCGGTGGTCCACACGCCAATGCGCCCTGTTCAAAAACTGCCTGTATTTATCGCACTACTTTCTGAGGGCTGGGGGTATTTTTCCATTCGACAACGATTCCACTCATCACATGCCGCGTGGCTCGAGCATTGTTTGAAAACTTCCTCCCCATCGCGAGTTAAAATTCGGCGTTTGCCTCAGCGCGATATCACTATACACCGTCTCATCTACGATTGTCCATCCAACGGTCATCGCGCCACGAAATTGCGCGGGGGTTAACCGAGGCAAATATACCCCTGGCCCACCATCTGTCGCCCTCTGACGCGTTCTCAACTGTCGATCTCCCCAAGAGATCAGATGGTCCAGATTCAATGCACGCCCGCCATTAACTGCATGTTCCGCCACGTCACCATTCCACGTGTTTTCTTCACATGTCGATCCGTCCTTTTCATATTTTGTTCAAAGGTCAAAGTGTCAAGTCTTCGCAGTTAAATCTTCTGTGTTCCACCAACTTTCACCGTGATCATCTTCCACCATGTGCTGCATTTTCCACCATTGATCCTGCACTATCCCGCCATCTCACTGGTCTGCACGTCCATTCTCGTCGACCTTGCTGCATTAACTGTCCCCAATGCATGGTTTTCTTATCAGGTTTTCGTGTTTTGCAGGGTTACAGGTAGGTGGAAAACTACCATGATTCACATTCACAGTTACAGTGGCAGGGAGCACAAGGAAGACCATGTTCAGAGATCGAAATAATGAGGAAAGGTCTGAGAAGATGTTATGACAGGGGTCGCATTAAAAGAAAAGAGTTTAAACTCTGTAAAACCTTTCCCAGAGCCATTAAAGCGCAGAGTTCACCGACGGAGGCAATCATGGAGCGATCGAGAGTATTAGTGGGAAAATAGAGTGTTTAGGGCCTATCATCAAATATTTTTAGCCTTAATTCAATGATTCGAAGGCAGAGTACCAGACCGAAGACATCATGGATCACACGGAAGGCCCAGCGCACAGAAAGAAATACTATCAGGGTTTCACATCAGCAGATTGTTCTTTCCATAAAGGGTGAAGTGCCCATACTATTTCCACTCTGTTTCGTGTCCCTAAGGAAATGAAGCCCTGACAGAAACAGTCCTATGCTACCAGAGCATTTGTTATGCCGCATGGCAGACCTCAAGGTCAATTCATCTGCCTTTTTGTCTATTCACCACAATACTACAGAGTACTGCAGCCAAAGTACATCAGAGACATACCTGGAGTAAATGGAAATCCTACGAAGACCACTCTTTCATCCAAAGAGTACCAAAGATAAATGCACAGAGTTTAAACAGAATGGGCTTTGAACCTCTTTCTTTTCTAAGTTAATGCTTCATTTAGTTCTTCACCTACCTCCTCTGCTCTCTTCGGCTATAAAATTCATGAAGAAGCTCAATGTGAAGGTTGTTGATTGGCTATCTGTGAAATGCAAGCTATTTCTTTTGAGACATGTTCTCTGTGTAAAGTGTTGGATAGGCTGAGGAAGATGTTTTTTGACTGAATACCAAGTTGTTGGCAATGTTGTACTTGATTGGTGTTGCTCTTTAATATGACAAGCACATTTCTTTGGATCCTGATCTAAAGCTGCGGTGATGTTTTTCTGTCTCTGTGTTTTATTTCATTTCATTCAATTTCTTCTGGCATGCATCAGAAATTTGGCATAGGATTTATCCTTGTTAGGTACCCTATGTTGCTGCTCTCCATGCCTTTGATGTTTTCTACTAAATGTGTTATTTGAGGATTGATTTCAGTTATTTAACCAGTGTAGTTGTCTGATATATTGCTAGCTGATGTATGAATGAATGAAATCTGTATTTAGATGTTCTTGTTAGGATTTAATTGTATGAATTGGGAACACTGGGAGGTCTAGAACTCTGTCTCTATCTCACTAGGATCCTTTTCAATTTATTAAACCTTTCCAAGATCCCTCAATCTGGAGGCCGAAGCATTGAGAGTTCAAAGTCTCTCTCTAATCTCAGGTCTTTAACTTCGTGTTCTAAATTTTTAATGTTTCCTTGTTTTCACTTTCCCTCTCACCTTTCATGCCACACTATCATCTTTAAATATCCAATGCTTTAGATGACTAGCCCAACTGAAAGCATGCACACTGAAAAGCAAGTAAACCCTTTCCTGACTCCATGGCCCAATGGTTTTGATATGTTCTTTGGATTATCTCTCCTATGCCTAAAATCCTCTTTGCTCATCCTTGTCTTATATTGAAATCTTCTTTCCTGATTCCCAACAACCAAACAAAAATCAAACAAAAAAACCCTGCGCCCATAGCTAGCCTAATATCTAACCTTTGAACTTCAAAGACATATACCTTCAAAAATCATAGAGAGATCCCTCTCTAGACCCAGGAGGGCTAGATCCTGAGGTCTGAAAGTGGTTCTGATGTTGTCTCATATTTTGGTCTTGCTAATCTGGCCAAAACATGGGAACCCCAACATAATGGCGACTCCACTGGGGACATTTTAAGTATTTTCCATCCTACTACATCACAAGAGCCTCAGAAAACCTAGAAACTCTGGTTAGGTTGGTAGTGAAACACTTTCATTTGCAATTCACTTTCTACACCATTTGTTGTGTTTCACCCACACTCTTAGACAGAGTCTGGAAAGGGCCAGGTAGCCTTCAGATCTCACCCTCTTTTAGAGGTGACATATATGGTAAAAGCCCTCCCAGTCAATCTCTGGTTAGATATTGCTGTGTTTTGAAGGTTTCCTTGAAAAGGGACATCTCATAAGCACTGCGGTGGACAGTGTACCCTTCAGAAGCACCCTAAACCTTCCACCTGGCAACTCCATAGCTCCTTAAAGATCAAAGACTCCACTCGTGATCGGTAGGCCTGCTGATTATCTTGGTTCGCATAAGACTCCATTGGGAGACCGGCCTTTATAACAATATCAGCCACAATAGAAGGAACAAGAAGGGTTAAGCTGCTTTGTTGGAAAAACAACGTTCTGGCTTTTAGAACCATTCACACAAGAGCTTATCCTAACCCAAACCCCCCTGAAATAGTTGAAAACCCTGAGAGAATCCTCAAGAGATCTCCTACACCTAAACAACCAACTATTTCCAGCCACATCCATAGACCTAACTCTACACCAGAAGATTTTACAGCTCTATCAGACCCACCTTTTGACCTAGGCTCTCAAAAAAGCTTACCAAGAACTAGGTCATTCAGTGTCCTCGACCAGCCAGACCTTGAGCTCCCTGGTTCACCACCTCAAAGTGGTAAACACCTTAGGGACAGATAGACCCCTCCATCTACACCTCTTGATATTCACTTCCTTCAAAACTTAGGGCTCAGTTATCCTAAATTTGCTCAACAGACTTCTGCTGGTGCTAGCATCCCTGTCATCCATATACCAGCTGCTCAAGCTAACCCTTTACCTCACTAGAACATCATCATGGCAGCCTGGTATGCACCTCTGGTTTTACCCCAGCCTCTAGTGCCTTTACCCAATTATTATCAATCAAAGATCCCACACTTCACTGCAAAAAAGTCTACCACAACCCAACACCATGTAGATAGGATGGAGGATTCTTTTGACTACATGGAAATAGATGATGATACAGTCAAAATGAGAATCTTTGCCCAGAGCTTAGGAGGTGATGTGAAGAAATGGTTCAAAGGCCTACCTCCTAATAGTATCCAAGACCTCCCAGCTTTATATCAGACCTTCATAAACAAGTGGGAAGTTAAGGCCAATCCTCTCCAAATCCTAGCAGAATACAAGAATCTTAAGAGAAACATAGGGAAGAGTGTCCAGCACTACTCTACAAGGTTTAACAACGTCTATAATGCCCTTCCACCACACACGAAACCTCCCCAAGGTATGGTTTTAGTAAAATACCCTGAAGGCTTGGATGATGACATGGCCTACCAGCTTAGGGAGAGGGATTACAACACATTGGAAGACATGCAAAGGGGAGCAGTGAGTGTAGAGGCAAATCTAATTGAGAAAAAAGCTAGATTGAGAGCTGAGAAAAGGGTAACATATAAGGATGACAATGTAGCTTCCACATCTGATCCAAGTTATGACCATCTGTCTAAAAACATGGAAAAGCTATAGCAAATGATGGAAAAAATGGTTGTCACAGTTAGCAATCAAAACAAAAACCAAAACCATAACCAGAACGAGAACTTTAGAAGAAACGACATCACTCCCAACAGACAAAGAGAATCATATCAGCAAGTTATTCCCCCATTTCAAGAGAATTTTCTTGATGAAGATGAGGGAATCATAGAAGAGTCTGAGGGAAACAAAATAAACATGTTTGAAGTAGAAAACTCAATCCACAACTGTTCCACAGAAGAAGATCAGCCCTTACCCTCATATTGGGAAGAGGAAAGGTTAGAATCTGAGGATTACAGGTTGGGATTTGAAAATGCCATGATGCAGGATAGAGAACAATATTAACTTAGAAGCAAAAAAAACCTAGACACTGCCAAACTAAAAGCCTCTGAGGTTACTATCAAGAAAATTCCTGAGAAAACTTCTAAAGTGACTGAAAATGACAAATCAGCAGCTGAGAGTTCTGAGAATAAAAAAGAAAAAAGCAACCGAAACACTGATAAATAGGGTCAACCAACTAGCAACACTAGCATTGCAGTTAGTTCTCCTGATAAAACAGTCACAAACACTGTACATAGTGAGAATCAGCCCACTGATTCAGCCACTAAGGTGGTGGCCAATAAAACAGAGTTGAACATTCCAAAGAGTCAGTCCACTTTCAATTTGGAGAGTGAGATTGCAAAAATTAAAATCTCTATCCCACTTTTTGAGTTGGCCACTCAGGATGTATATAAAGGCCAAATTTTGAAAGCTTTGAATCTGGGTGAGAATAGTGACACGGTTAATTTGAGTGATGATCAACCAGCCCTTCTGTTTGGCCCCGAGATAGAAGGGAAGTTTCAAGAAGGAGTAGTACCTCCTTTTTATATCAGTCTCAATATCCATGATAAGATCCTACATAATGCAATGCATGATTTTGGGGCATCACACAACCTGATGCCTAAGGTAGTGATGGAAAGGTTAGGACTAGAGTTAACCCTACAAAGACTTATATTCATTTGACTCTAGCAGAGTAAAATGCCTGGGCCTAATCAAAGACTTGTGTGTAAACCTTACCCAGATCCCTGCAAAATGTATGGTCATGGATGTTGTGTTAGAAGATGTGCCACCCAAGTATGGCATGTTATTATCAAGATCATGGGGAGCCAAGTTGCAAGGTACAATGTAGATGGATGGGGCATATGCCACAATCCCAGTATTTAGCCAACTTAGGAGACTGTATAGAGAGGCACAAATGAAATTCTTAGTCAGTAGCCCCGAAAAGCTTGAAAATTCACCTTTATACTCTGTACATACAGACCTTGACTCCTTCATCCTTTGTAATGATGAATCCTTAGAGGGGTCAGAGTCCAAAAACAGAGATACAAACAAGGAAGCAGAGCCCATGGACTTTAACATAATGGCTACTCTAGACTCGGAGGAGAATGATGTAGAAAACTTTGAACAGTGCATTGAAAAAAAAAACGCAAAGTGAACAAGGAATAGAATGCAGTCAGCTGATTAGTCACCCTTCACAAGTCCCTACACCACACCAAGAATGAAACAGTGATAAACCTGAGAACGAAACTTTATGGGAAATGAATTTCGATGGGTCATGTACCAAGAGAACTGCTGGAGCAGGAGTGTGGATACATAACACAGAGAGTGACTATGCAGAGAGCCATGCCTGTAACCTGCACTTCAAATGTACAAACAATATTGCAGAGTATGAGGCTCTTATCCTAGGCCTGAATCTGTTGAAAAAGTTAGGATCCCGTAGGATAACTGTGCAGGGAGACTCTGAATTGGTCATAAAACAAGTGAATGGTGAATACACGGCAAAACATCCTAGGTTGAGGGCGTACAGGAACGACGCTATGGATCTATTGAAGACCTTTGTTGAATACGATCTGGTGTTTGCCCTAGGAGTCAGAACACCATTGAAAATGGATTAGCCTGCATGGCTAGTTCGTATCACAAGCCTCCCAGCGACCAACAAATCATCATTCAAACCAAATTCAAACCTGCAGTGCCGGACAATGAAAAATATTGGCAGGTTTTTGAGGGAGATAAACAGATTGATGATTTCCTGACAGGCAGAAACGAGTTTGAATTTTTCGATTTAGGTTCTAAATCTGACAATAGTTGCCTAAGTGAAGAGTCCTCAGATGATGAAGAACCACCTTGTAACATAGATATAAACACTTTAAACGAACAGATTGGAAATCCCAACGAAGAACGTGAAAACACAGATAATGAGGAAGTAGAGGTGCTGCAGACCAAGGATAAGAACATACCCAGGGGTCTGGCACCTTTAGAGGACCTTTTTGACTTTGATGATGTAGCAAAAAGCCCACTATAGAACATGCAGACTCTGATGTCGAGGAATGCAACATAGGCACTGAAGATAAACCCAAGATGATCGAATTGGCTAAGTCCTTGCCCGCAAACATGAAGAGGAAATACATTGACCTATTCAGGGAATTCATTGATGTGTTTGTTTGGAGCTATGAGGACTTAAAATACTATGACACAAACATCATACAGCACAAAATACCTTTGAAGGAAAATCAGAAGCCCTTCAGACAAAAACTTCGCCGAATAAACCCAAAAAAATTTCCTGCAGTTGAAAAAGAGATTAAGAAGATGTATGAGGCAGGCATAATTGTGCCTGTGAGGTTCTCTCATTGGGTATCAAACCTAGTGGCTGTGAGAAAGAAAACAAGGGAGATCAGGTTGTGTATTGATTTCAGGAATCTTAATAGAGCCTCACTCAAAGACAATTATTCTTTGCCAAAAATGGAACATATCCTTCAGAGGGTAGTAGGCTCAAAAAGGATCTCCCTGCTAGATGGTTTTTTAGGTTACAACCAGGTTTTAGTAATCCCATAAGACCAACTCAAAATAGCTTTCACCACTCGATGGGGCACTTTTATGTATGTAAAGATGCCCTTTGGACTGATGAACGCTGGTGCAACCTTCCAAAGAGCAATGGACATAGATTTTTCAGATGAGATAGGACACTTCATTGTCGTCTATCTGGATGACATAACAATCTATTCCAAGACTGAGGAAGAACACCTAGAACACCTGAGAAAAGTGTTTGAAAAATGAAGAAGGTTCAGTCTTTCATTGAATCCTAAAAAGACTGTATTTGGGCTGCAAGAAGGTAAGCTTCTTGGCCACATTATATCTGAGAAGGGGATTAGGATAGACCCACAAAGAGTTTAGGGAATACTACAAATCACACACCCAAGAAACATCAAAGAGTTACAGTCCTTCATTGGGAAAATCAACTTCTTAAGGAGGTTTATTCCCAACCTAGCTGAACACCTTAGGAATATGACTAACATGCTGAAAAAAGGTGTAGGAGTTAAATGGACTATTGAGGCTAAGAAATCTTTTGAATCAGTTAAACTTGCACTCACCCAGACCCCTGTCCTAATTAGCCCATATTTTTCAAAGGATTTCCTAATCTTTTCATTTGCCTCCGAGCATACAGTGGCTGCAGTTATACTGCAGAAAAACCCAGAGGGAGTGGAACAACCCATTTCTTTCTTCAGCAAAGCACTCAGGGATGCACCCTTAAAATGCAACATAATGGAAAAACAGGCTTATGTTATGGTTAAGGCCTTGAAAGACTTTAGGGTGTACATACTGCATTCCCACACCATAGCCTATGTGCCAAATATAGTGGTTAAAGACATCTTGTCGCAAGACGCAGATGGGAAGAGGGGCAAATGGATTGTTGTGATCTTAGAATATGACCTTGAGATAAAACCCACCAAACTGATCAAAGGTCAGGGCTTAGCTCAACTAATGGCTGAATCAAATCTCCAAGCCCTTGAAATTAACATGGTAGATGCCTTGGATGAGCAGCAGGGATTGCCTGATCCCACTGTTGAGGATAAGTTTCAGTGCTCCCCTTGGTATTCTGACATTCTGTATGTGCTTACTCACCTCAATGCCCCTCCTGAACTATCAAAGACTAAGGCCAGATTCTTAAAGCTAAAAGCCAGAAGCTATTGCATAATGAATGAATGTTTATACTGGAAAAATGAAAATGGCCTATTGCTTAAATGTTTGCCTGAGTCTGAAGCAGAAAGGATTAAACAAGAATTCCATGCAGGAGAATGTGGAGGCCACCTGAACTGGAAAGCCACTGCAAACAAAATACTCAGAGCTAGCTACTATTTGCCTACACTCTTCAATGATATCCATAAATTGATAATTTCCTGCCACAAATGCCAGATTTTTGAAGGCAAAAGAAAACTCCTACCCCTACCTCTACAACCCATCACTGTTGAAGGTCCCTTTATGCAATGGGGCCTAGATTTCATAGGAGAAATTCATCCTGCTTCTTCTGCACAACACAAATGGATACTAACGGCCACAGACTACTTTACTAAGTGGATAGAGGCCATACCTACTAGGAATGCCACAGATTAAGTCATCATTAGGTTCCTAGAGGGTCATATCCTCTCTCGGTTTGGATGCCCAAGGAAAATAATCATTGATAATGCTGCTGCTTTTGGATCCAAGAGAATGGTTGATTTTTGTCACAGGTATCAAATAGCACTCGGTCATTCAACTGCCTATTACCCACAAGGTAATGGCTTAGCTGAATCATCAAACAAGAGCCTGGTGACCATCATCAAAAAGCTGCTGGGAGAGAACAAAAAGTCATGGCATAACAAATTAGTGCATGCCCTGTGGGCTGACAGGCTTACAACAAAGAAATACATTGGCATGTCACCATATCAGCTTGTCTATGGAGCAGAAGCAGTCTTCCCTACCAGCCTTGGAGTGCCAGTGATCAAACTTGTTCAAGAGATCCAGACAGAAGAAGACAGCATGGTAAGGAGGATAAACCAAACAATCCATCTCCAACAAACAAGGGAAGAGGTCTATAACAGAGTCGTGAAAGTTCAGGAAAACATAAAAAAGCTGTTTGACAGAAGAACCAAGGCTTCTGACTTCAAAATTGGAGATAAAGTTCTGAAGTGGGACTCAAGGAGAGAGGACAAAGGAAAGCACGACAAGTTTGACAGTTTGTGGCAAGGTCCATACATCATCCAAGCCACTGTAGGTCCAAATGAATTTTTTCTACAAGAACTAGATGGTACAGAACTGTTTGGGGGTCCTGTCAAAGGAAGGATGCTCAAACACTACCACTGCTGATTTCCAATTTTCAGTTTCCATTTCCATTGTAAATACCATTGCAGTGTTTCGTTTTCAAGAAAAAGATAAAATTTTTCAAAAAACAGAGCGAAAGGAGAGGTTCAGACATGCTCAAAACACGAACCTCTGAAGTGCAAAAGATTGGCTCTAATATGATCAAAACCTGAGCCAAAGGAAGTAAAGATAGCTGGTTCAAACATGCCCAAAACCTGGACCAGCACTGAAGAAAAAAAGAATCATCTCTAACAAGCTCAAAACCAGAGCTGAAATGAAGAAAAGAAAGTGACTCTAACAAGCTTAAAACTCGAGTCACAAAAGAAGGAAGGATGCTTCAAAACTTCAAATTTCAAGCCTTCAAATTTTTGTTTGCAATTTTCTGCAAGTTTCTGTCCGTGTAAAACTGTCTTTATGCCTTGGATCCACAACAAACTAGACTGTCTAATCCTATTTTGGCTTTTTTTAAATTTATGTTGTAGAATATAGAGAAGAAATCTGCCGGACAGTTTAATCCTAGCAGATGTTAGATTAGGTAGAGAAACATGCGAGGCCAACCGTTTAATCTGGTCTCATGGAGCAATAAGGGTAGAAATAGAATAGGTTTATTTTCTGGTTTGTAAAAAATAAATGATGTAAATGGTCTGCTAGCTCAAGTGCACCCTGGAAGAGAAAATGATAGGATTATGGGATGGGTAGGTAGATAGTTTGGGTAATGTTTCTGCTAATTGATGTCTTCAAAATTGTGGCAGTTGAAAATCAAAGAAGAAAGGTGGCTCAAGCAGCAGGCATCTGGCCTACATCAAAGATCATTTTCTGAATTCTTGACTCCTTCAAGAAGAAGCTATCCCCATGTGGAACCACAGTTAGCCCCCTATTAATTTCTTGACAAGCAAGCAGGGGGCTAAATTGTTCTTGAGCCTTCAAGGAATGCATCTCCCCTGAAGACACATCATCCTTGAAAGCCTCTTCATGCCCTCTGCCCTGTGATCTATTTCCACTGCTGTGTCCATCCAAAAGGTCCCACTGATTGCAAAAATTGTGCTCCAAAAGGCCTACATTTGCCACTGGTATCCCTGCAGAATGCCCATTTTACCCCTTTTTCCCCTGTCAAAATTCCCCTCTTACCCTCTAAATCCTCCCAAAATCCCCTTTGCATCCTACACACACCCCTAGCTTGGCCTTTTTCCCCTTTCTTTCCCCTATCGTTACCCTTTACTGGCCTTAAAATGCTCTAAAAATGGGCCAAATGACCATATTTTTCATGTCTATGGGTTCAGCACCTTTCGGCCCTAGCCCCAGATCCCTTTCCTTTCACATGACCTAGCACCAAGGCACAAAGGCGCTTACCGCAATTGTATATCGAAAGCGTCTTGGATCGTCGATCTGTATAGATCGGACGGTCATCGCGATCCTCGCCCATTCATCGCATCTCCACCATTCATTTATCCACTGATCCGACGACCCGGAGCTTACCCGCCTCGATGGTCCACACACCAACGCGCCTTGTTCAAAAACCGCCTGTATTTATCACACCACTTTCTGAGGGCTGGCGGTATTTTTCCATTCGACAGCAATTCCACTCATCGCATGCCGCGTGTCTCGAGCACTGTTTGAAAATCACCCCCCCATCGCGCGTTAAAATTCGGCATTTGCCTTGGCGCGATATCACTATACACCGTCCGATCTAAGATCGTCCATCAAATGGCCATCACGCACGAAATTACGTGGGGGTTAACCGAGGCAATAATACCCCTGGCCCACCATCTGTCGCCCTTCGACGCGTTCTCAACTGTCGATCTGCCCATGAGATCAAACGTTCCAGATTCAATGCACGCCCGCTGTTAACTGCATGTTTCGCCACGTCAACATTCCATGTGTTTTCGTCACATGTCCATCCGTCCTTTTCATATTATGTTCGAAGGTCAAAGTGTCAAGTCTTCGCAATTAAATCTTCTGCGTTCCGCCAACTTTCATTGTGATCATCTTCCACCATGTGCTACATTTTCCACCATTGATCCTGCACTATCCCATCATCTCACTGGTCTACACGTCCATTCTTGTCGACCCGACTACATTAACCATCCCCAATGCATGGTTTTCTTAACAGGTTTTCGTGTTTTGCAGGGTTACAGGCAGGCGGAAAACTGCCATGATTCACATTCACAGTAACAGTGGCAGGGAGCATAAGGAAGACCATGTTCCTGAGAAGACGTTAATGACAGGGCTCCCATTAAAAGAAAAGAGTTTAAACTCTGTAAAACCTTTCCCAGAGCCATTAAAGCGCAGAGTTCACCGACGGAGGCAATCATGGAGCGACCGAGAGTATTAGTGGGAAAACATAGTGTTTAGGGCCTATCATCAAATATTTTGAGCCTTAATTAAATGATTCGAAGGTAGAGTACTAGACCGAAGACATCATGGATCACACGGAAGGCCCAGCGCACAGAAAGAAATACTATCAGGGTTTCACATTAGCAGATTGTTCTTTCCATAAAGGGCGAAGTGCCCATACTATTTCCACTCTGTTTCGTGTCCCTAAGGAAATGCAGCCCTGATAGAAACAATCCTATGCTACCAGAGCATTTGTTATGCAGCATGGCAGACCTCAAGGTCAATTCATCTGCCTTTTTTTCTATTCACCACAATACTACAGAGTACTGCAACCAAAGTACATCAGAGACATACCTGGAGTAAATGGAAATCCTGCGAAGACTGCTCTTTCATCCAAAGAGTACCAGAGATAAATGCACAGAGTTTAAATAGAATGGGCTTCGGCCCTCTTTCTTTTCTGAGTTAATGCTTCATTTAGTTCTTCACCTACCTCCTCTGCTCTCTACGACTATAAAATTCATGAAGAAGCTCAACGTAAAGGTTGTTGATCGGCTATCTGTGAAATGCAAGATATTTCTTTCGAGGCATGTTCTCTGTGCAAAGTGTAAGATAGGCTGAGGAAGATGTTTTCTGATTGAATACCAAGTTGTTGGCAATGTTGTACTTGAATGGTGTTGCTCTTTAATATGACAAGCACATTTCTTTGGATCCTGATCTAAAGCTGCGGTGATGTTTTTCTGTCTCTGTGTTTTATTTCATTTCATTCCATTTCTTCTGGCATGCATCAGAAATTTGGCATAGGATTTACCCTTGTTAGGTACCCCATGTTGCTGCTCTCCGTGCCTTTGATGTTTTCTACTAAATGTGTTATCTGAGGATTGATTTTAGTTATTTAACCAGTGTAGTTGTCTGATATATTTCTAGTTGATGTATGAATGAATGAAATCTGTCTTTAGATTTTCTTGTTAGGATTTAATTGTATGAATTGGGAACACTGGGAGGTCTAGAACTCTGTCTCTATCTCACTAGGATCCTTTTCAATTTATTAAACCTTTCCAAGATCCCTCAATCTGGAGGCCAAAGCATTGAGAGTTCAAAGTCTCTCTCTGATCTCAAGTCTTTAAATTCATGTTCTAAATCTTTAATGTTTCCTTGTTTTCACTTTCCCTCTCACCCCACACTATCATCTTTAAAGATCCAATGCTTTAGATGACTCGCCCAATTGAAAGCCTGCACATTGAAAAGCAATTAAACCCTTTCCTGACTCCATGGCCCAATGGTTTTGATATGTTCTCTAGATTATCTCTCCTATGCCTAAAATCCTCTTTGCTCATCCTTGTCTTATATTGAAACCTTATTTCCTGATTCCGAACAACCAAACAAAAATCAAACAAACAAACCCTGCGCCCATAGCTAGCCTAATATCTAACCTTTGAACTTCAAAGACATATACCTTTGACAATCATAGAGAGATCCCTCTCTGAACCCAGAAGGGCTAGATCTTGAGGTCTGAAAGTGGTTCTGATGTTGTCTCATCTTTTGGTCTTGCCAATCCTGCCAAAACATGGGAACCCTAACAAGGGGGTTAAATGGGTTAGGGGTTAAGGGGTTAGACGTTTAGGGTTTAGGGGGTTAAATGGGTTAGGGGTTTAGAGGTTTAGGGGGTTAGGGGATATAAAAGTTAAGGATTTTAGGGGTTAGGGGTCATTAGGGCTTAGTGGGGTTAGGTTTTAGGGGCTTAAATGGGTTAGGGTTTTAGGGGTTTAGGGGGTTAAATGGGTTAGGGTTTGGGAATTTGGGTTTAAGGGGTTAGGGGATTTAATATTTAAGGATTTTAGGGGTTAGGGGTTAAGGGGTTAGAGGTTTAGGGTTTAGGGGGTTAAATGGGTTAGGGGTTAGGGATTAATGGGGTTAAGGTAGGGGTTAAATGGGTTAGGGTTCAGTAAATAAGGTTTAATGGATTAGGGGTTAAGGGTTTAGAGGTTTAGGGGTTTAGGGGTTAATAGGGGTTAAATGGGTTGGGGGTTTAGAGGTTTACGGTTTATGGGGTTAAATGGGTTAAGGGTTTAGGGGTATAGGGGGTTAAATGGGTTAGGGGTTAGAGTTTTAGGGTTTAGGGAGTTAAATGGGTTAGGGGTTTAGAGGTTTAGGGGGTTAGGGAATTTAGCAGTTAAGAATATTAGGGGTTGGGGATTAGGGACTAATGCGGTTATGGTTTAGGGAATTAAATGGGTTAAGGTTTTAAGGGTTTAGGGGTTAAATGGGTTAGGGGTCGGGAATTAGGGTTTAAGGGGTTAGGGGTTAAGGGTTTAGAGGTTTAGGGTTTAGGGGGTTAAATGGGTTAGGGTTTTAGGGGTTTAGGGTTTAGGGGTTAAGGTTTTAGAGGTTTATGTTTTAGGGGTTAAATGGGTTAGGGGTTTAGAGATTTAGGGGGTTAAATTGGTTAGGGGTTAAGATGATAATTTCGTTGGTCTATGTTTGTGCACAATACCTATTTGTTCCTTGTGCCTCAATGTAACAATTTTGTAGGTACTATTGCTTGTTTCAATGTCTTCTCTATTTATTAATTTATAGTATTTGTTAGCCATTGCTTTACATTTATTGATGAAAATGTCTATTGAAATTAAACCAAATGTATGTTCAATATCCAGTTTCAAACTCAGCCACAGTGTTGTCACACAATTTAAGTTTGGAGAATGGCCATATGTTGAAGTCTCAATAACCACACTGCACCTCATGACTGATACAGAAAAGCTTAAGTTCGGGTGTCTCACATTCATGAGAAATTTGGCTCTTATACTCTTGCTCCACTTGACATTGGGGAAGAGAGAGGGAGGTAGGAGAGAAAGGGAGAGAGAAGAAGGATGAGAGATAGGACTTAAGAGAGAGGAACCAATATCATAGAAGAAAGAATATGTGACCAAATTACTCTATAGGGAGGTGGGAGATAGGGGCACCCTACCTACCTAACTAAATGTCTAAACAAAATGTGGTGTAATCGTCTGTAATGGTGGTCGATTATACGAGGAGAGGATTTTACAAGGAGCTACTGGATTTCTAATGTGATATGCAAAAAACAAGTACCGAACCTAACCATTTCACATTCACCAATGTTCTGTCTGCATGTGCTAATTTGGTAAATTTGGAACATGGAAAAGGAGTCTTGTTTTGTTATCACCTCCCACAAGGATTCACCAATTGTGAGAACACAACGCTTATGGTTGCATCTTCTAAATCATCATCACTTCCACCAACACCTCATCCAATAACACTAGTATAAAAAGTCTCAGGCTCTCAGCAACGAAAAGGAACATAATTCATGCGCCCTCAATCTCTTCCACATACTTGTAGCTTTCCTCCCAAACCAAAGCCACTAGTGTTGTGTGTTCACTTTGCCCTGAATCTTGTGCAAACATCCTAAGATAAGGAACTGTTGCACCAAGGTATGGAGCCACTATGTGTCATATCGACTGAAGCAGAACATGTTCCAAACAATAGGTAAATTCTGTGGAATGTTGAGAACTCCAAAATTCCACATGCTCATTAATGAAATCTATAAATTGAGAACTTTCGTACAAGACTTGAAGTCATACTAAACTTGGACCAAAAGGCTCAGGATCTGGGTAGCGCAAAGGAACATTTGCAATATGATTTGTATTATTCTCATCTAAATCATTTTGCATGGATATCTCCTTGAGTTGAAATGCATATTCTAGGTTCCATAGAACATCTCCCATGGAAGTCCTGTCGAAGCCCATCTCTTCCAATAACTTTTTGGTAGTCTCCATAAACATTTTCAGAGAACCAGAGTTGATGGTCCCAACAAGGTGAGGGTCAATGATTTTTTCAAACTTTCCCTTTTTCTACCAGTGCATTTCCCACTCTTCTATATTTAATTGTTCTCTAGGAAAAACAAGATTAAGAGTTTCCCTTGCACACAATAACTCCTATAACACTACTCCAAAAGAATACACATCGGATTTCTCTATCAGTTGCTGCCTTCTGAAGTATTCAAGATCAAGGTAACCAAGGGCCAAAACTACCTTTGGATCCAGTATTTGAATGTCCAAAGTCTGCCACCTTTTCTCGTGATCCTGTTATCGTGGAGATCTTTGACATTTAGATGTGCGCAGAGGATTCGCGACAAGGGATTTAG
Source organism: Pinus albicaulis (assembly GCA_034641835.2). Lineage (NCBI taxonomy): Eukaryota > Viridiplantae > Streptophyta > Pinopsida > Pinales > Pinaceae > Pinus > Pinus albicaulis. The sequence goes on along the minus strand of CM076569.1, from coordinate 394,156,771 downwards.
ATTTAATCGACCATATATTGGAGTTTCATTGGTATCTCGCAAGTCAAATAGTTTTCAAACAAGTTGAGGGAGTCTAAATTAGTAGCAGTTGAAAATGAAAGGCAAGATTATTCTGTTGAGGCCAAATCCCATGATGCTAAGCTTGAAAACCCTCTCATTATTGCAGGTCATGCCTTCGAGCTCTGAGATGGTGATGTTTTAGGGGTTTTGATCTTGTCTCCAATCCATGGTCACGTCTTCACGCTCTAAGATGGTGACATTGTAGGGGTTTTTATCTTGTCTCTGGTCCACTGTGTGAGCTTGGGTACATAAACCTGGCACCATGTTGGGGTAAGGGACATTATGAGTATTCGAAAAATAAATCTCGATAGAGAAATGGAATTATGGAGACATTGGCTATCATACATATTTGGTTTCCTCTGTCAATGTACCAAAGTCGTCGGTCCTCCAAAAGGAGCCTCCTTCCCATTCTTTCCTCCAAAATCAGGGCTCATTAGTGCTACCTATATGCTAATAAATCCTCTTCACCATCTCCCCCATCAGGAAATCTGAGTTGTCAAACAAAAATGTGAAGGTCAAGCTCTCCATAATCGAGGGTTATATGGCATGTCTTGTAACTGTGCAAATAATCTTCTTTTCAATACATTGCTAGATGGTGGTATGATGCAAATATCCCATTGTATTTTGCTCGCTTACCTTATTACAAATATATGTGGGACTCTATTATAGCTACAAGAAAGGGCTTCAAAGTCCCTACTATGCATGACTTGAGGGGAGCTCTTTTGCAAAAAGAGATTTACTACTTTGATTATTAATCAAATATAAAACCAATAATATTGTTTTATTTAAAGCTTAATTTGATATAATCATGTAAATTATGTATTAAATGAAATAAATATATTCATTGGTACAATTCTCATAGAAATTGATAAAACTAAATAGCTTTATCCGTTATTACACAATAAACCAATATGTGCAAGGGTTTGACAATGCCTATCAGGGACAGTCAAGGAAACAAACAGAGAAACAAGTTGAACTACAAAGAGATGAACACATAAGAGGGTTAATAAGTCATCATTTTACCTTTTTCGTGGGGGGCATTCTAGGCACACCAACACTAGGTGCGAATAGGTGCCAAGTGCCAAGTGTTAGTGCATTCTATGTGCCAAATATTCCTCTATTGCTTCTCATCTACTTTCCAATAATTGATCTCAAATAGATTTAATATTAAACCATGCCAAATCATACCAAGTCATCTCATGAATGCATGTCATACATGCTAAGGCTTTCTAAGTGCTAACATGTGCCAAGTGCCAATGTGTGTCAGGGATTTTTATGCATGTTATGAAGTGGCAAGGCATGTCGAAAACTGCTAAGTAGAGAGTGCCAATGCATGTTGAGGAGTGTTAAGGAGTACTAGGACAACACAAGGGAGCACTAGGTAAAAATACATATAAGTAAATGAATATGAGGGTGTGTCAGGGAGTGGCAATGAGTGATAGTTGTCATGCCAAGGAGGGAGTGAGAAGGTATTTTAAGCATTCACACACCTTATTGACCACTCAATTCTTACCATTCTCACACCATAAAAAAAAACCATAAAAATTTCATTCTTAAAATCTATTGTGTAGTTTCATAATGGCATTCAAGTAGAATATCTAAATTACTTATGTCAGTAGTGGTGAGATCATTTTTTTATTCTCCTAAAGGAACTCTTTCTAGACATGCACCCCATAAAACATAAATCATCGAGTCAAAAATAATGGAAATTAATGAATAAAAGGGTGTGTTGGGGGTGTCAGCGAGTGTCAGGCGTGGCAAGGGGGGAATGACAAGGCATACTAGGGAATGCTATGGCATTTCAAGAAGTGATCCGAATGGAAAAAAGCATCAACCCATGGTATTCATCTACCCATATTATCCATCCACCCATGGAATTTACCCATTGTATTGTAAATGGCATCAACCTATGGTATTCATCTGCCCATGATATTTATTCGCCCATGGTATTGTAAGTGAACCATGGTATGTATCCACCCATGGTATTAATCCACACATGGGATTTACCCATGGTATTGTAAGTGGTATCAGATTCAGGTTACACCTCCATGGGAATGAGGGTTTGAAACATATTTTAGTTTCAATGTTTTGCAGCAATCTTCAGCAAAATCCATGAATTTTTTTGGGCGGCGAGTTTTCAGATCAGATCTAAAACTTTTGGTGAAAAATTTACAAAAAAAAAGACTAGATTTGGATTCCTTGCAAAAAAATACTCAAATTCAAAAAACAAATCGGCCAAATTGGAGTTCGTATGAGGGAGATATCATTGATTCAAAATCAACAATGTTGAAGCAATTTTTTTGACAACAATTCATGGACGGCGGCTCTCCTGCCATTTTTCGCAATTTTCAGTGAAAATTTTTAGAAGAATGGATATAGATCTGAGCTCCTCTTGAAAAATCACCCAAGTTAAAAAAAAAATCGGTTGAATTGGAGTCCGGATGTGGGAGTTATCGTTGATTTAAAATCAACTATTTTTTCAGAAATTTTGTGACGGCGAGACAGTTTCAACGCGAATCTGAAAGTCTAGAGTCTCTAGATAGTGGTTTCAAACACATGCAAAGATGCAGAATGATCATTAAATTTCCAAAAATAGGTTATAATAAATATTCTGAGTTATATTGACCGAGTTATGCTCATTCTAAATCTAGAGCAGCATTCGGAGCGGGTTCCCTTTGGAGACGTGCCCTCCCACCCCACTTTAGTAGGCACATGCTTCACATTCATCAGTTTCATCATAGCAGCATTTGGCTTGGGTTATTTGGAGACGTGCCCTCCCACCCCAAGCTATGTAGGCACCTGCTACTTCATCAACAATCAGCATCATGGTTATGGGTCAACCGCACAATTTTTTTTTTTCATCGAAGTCCATTTGCTAGGCCGCACACTGTTAGTCACAAGCATTACATGGTATATCTATCCTCGGATCTTCGTTTTTCATGGTTTTGGTTCATCCACAAACCCACACTTCATTGAAGACCATTTTCTAGGCCACACACTGTCAATATCACAGTTGGTCACAAGCATTACAGGGTATTTCTATCCTCGGATCTTCATTCATCACGGTTATGGGTTAACAACACAAAAGCCTTCTCTTCAGTGGCTCTTCATATTCAACAAAGGCTTCTCAGGAGGGAACTTCACACAATGGGGACCATTGCTTCTTAAGGAGGGAGGAATGATCCGAATGGAAAAAGGCATCAACCCATGGTATTCATCTACCCATATTAGCCATCCACCCATGGAATTTACCCATGGTATTGTAAATGGCATCAACCTATGGTATTCATCCACCCATGATATTTATTCACCCATGGTATTGTAAGTGACCCATGGTATGTATCCACCCATGGTATTCATCCACACATGGGATTTACCCATGGTATTGTAAGTGGTATCTACCCATGGTATTGGCCCATGGTATCCACCTATGATATTCTATCTCAAAAAAAGGATATAAATAACAAGCCTCACTTTGTAAAAGGACAGATTATCTACCACAATGTAGCTTCTACAGTTATTCTCTGTTTTAATAAAACAAGTTTCTTTGTGGTTTTATTTTCTTTGTGTTCTCTCTTTTTTCTGACATTATAATTTTGCAGATCTTGTCATATCCATTTAAATTTTTTAGATCTTGGGGCCTCCCCCCAAGATCTGAATTAAGAAGTGTCAGGGTGTGCTAATATGTGCCAGATAGTGCCAAGGCATGCCAGGCATGCCAAGACATGCCATGTGTTAAGGAGGGAGTGTTAGCAAGTTCTAGGTGTGCTAAGGAGGGAGTGACAAGGTATGTTAGGCAATTCCAAGGCATGATACAGTGCTAGGAAAACGTGCCAAGTTGTGCCAAGTTCCAGGGTGTGCCAAGGAGTGTTAGGGAGTGCTAGAGAAACACAAGGTAGCACTATGTCATAATGCATGGAAATGAATAAATAATAGTATGTGACAAGGAGTTTCAATGAGTTCCATGTGTGATAAGGAGGAGTGACAAGGCATGCTTGGCAGTGATAAGGAGTGATAGAGTTCTAGGGTGGGATGCAGCCAAAATATGCCAATGCGTGCAAGGAAGTGTTAACTAGGAGTGCCAGGGAAACACAAGGAACACTATGTCAAAATGAATGGAAATGAAAAAATAAGAGTTTATGATTGGAAGTGTCAGTGACTTCCAGGTGTGCTAAGGAGGGATTGACAATGTATGCTAGGCAGTGTTAAGGCATCCTAGAGGCTAGAGTGACATTCCAAGATGTCCTAGGTTTTAGGGTGTACCAACACGTGCCAAGGAGTGTTAAGGAATGATATGGAAACATAAGGGAGAACTAGGTAAAAATGCATGAAAATGCATGAATACAAGTTTGTGACTGGGATTTTGAATGAGCTCTAGATGTGCTAAGGAGAGAGTGAAAAGGTATGCTAGGTAGTGCCAATGAATGCTAGAGTTCTAGGGTGGCATGCCAAGATGTGCCAGGTCTGAGGGTGTGCCAATGCATGCTAGGGAGTGTTTGGGAGTGTTAGGTAAATACAAGGAAGCACTAGATCAAGATGCATGGAAATGAGTGAATAAGAGTGTGTGATATGGAGTTTCAATGAGTTGTAGGTGTGATAAGGAGGGAGTGACAAGGTTATATGCTAGGCGATGCCAAGGTATGTCAAACTACCAAGGATTGTTAGGAAGTGCTACGATGTGTTAGGGAGTGTAAAATCATGTCAAGGAATGTAGGGGATGCTAACACATGCCACATAATTCCAAGGCATTTAAGACATGTCAGGTGTTATGGCATGTTAAGATGTAAACTATGTTTCTTAGTTGTTTTACGACCACAGTTGTATGTGATGAGCCTTGTCTTGGTAGCTTGTTAAGTGGGATCAATTGAGATTGGACATGAGTAGTATAATATGAGTTACATGTGGTTCTTAGGTGAACAAGGCATATGTTCAATTTCCACGACACATGAGAATTTAGGTTTGGTCTTAGAATATTTGATGCAAACACACTCAAGTGCCACAACACATCAACTTTTCACAATGAAATCTAAACACATCACGAAATCAATTAGTGCACATGAAAATTTCTAGCTTTTTCAAACCTTTCTTCATTAAATTACAAATTGTAATAGAATAGTCTAGAGCTCTTGTACCAGGGATGATGGCCCTTTACAATCATACTGATTCAAGTAATACAACTAGGGCTTGGTGTTAGTCCTTTGACAACCAATATACCTTGAACAAGACAACACTTGACAAAATTTTTGATGGTGGACACACATGGCCCTTTCAATCCACATGTCTTGAACACATCTGGCAGGTCCTCTTTTCTCCCATTACACAACTCCTCAATCTGCCTCTATCAATGAACTTAACTCCTTTACGTTATTGAACTCGACTCAAAAATAATTTCCCTCTATCTACCTCTTTTTTCCTTTAAGGTCTGCAACAATTAAATTTTTCGCTTAGTTATTCACAACTCTGTTGTGAACAACTCTTTGGTCTGCCCACTTTTTCCATACTGCTGCTCCAAGATGACAAGTCTAGGGATATGGAGGTTTCCCTTATTCTCAATGACGCAATACTCTACAATATAGTGAACTAGGGCTAGTTGTCTATTCCACTTGATTTCTACTTTAGTCCTTCAAATTCTACACATCCTTAGGCCCAATACACCTACTCTTCTACCAGTCTTGTTTTCCTTCACAAGTACAGGACTTAGAGCTCTTCTTTGACAATCACCTAAAAACCCTCCAATTGTACTTGGATTGCCATCAATTTTCCCAACCACAGTAAATTTTTTTACTGATATAGTGCCCAAAATATTGCCCTCATCTAGGGCTCTTCAAATATGCCACCTAATAGTGATTTGAGTCCTCTCAAAATCACTATTCTTGTGTACCAATTTTTTGTTGTCCAATCTATGAAAAAATATGAACTACTCATCTTATCATCCTTCTAAAAATTTGTAGATGACAGAACTAGGGTCACAAATCATCCATTAATAGTCCATTGGCTAACTTTTTATAGGCTGCTTCAGATCTCTATCCAAAACTCTATGGAAAGTCCAACAAAACCAACTCCTCTTCATGTCAATACATTCCTCATATGGCAGATTTATTCTACTCCATATTCTACTCAGGTTCCACCTTCCTTTGGATTTTCTATATCCACACATACTTCTGCAAACCATCTTCCAAATTTGTGGTATATATTGCAGAGATAAACCTCTCTCTAAGGGTCACAACCCCTCTTCTTATATGCATATTTGTCACAGTATTAATGACATACCTTATGGATTGAACATGCTAGGAAACCTCCCTAAATAGGGAATTATACATCTATTCTATTTTCTTTAGAACAAACCATATCCTCCCATAACAAAAAATAAAACTCTTTCCTCCATAAGAGACTCAGCCTAGCTCATATGGATCCATAGATTTTGGTCATTTCTTTGGCTGAATATTGACCTGAACTTTAGATCTCTACAACCCTCAAACTACGGTTACTTCAGTCAATATTACACCTGAGACTACTTATGTTTTGGCCCTAATTTCTAGTGCAGACCCTCCTCCATTTGTGTTGGTATTTATCGCAGACCTCGCAACCTTGTAACTAGCACAATGTTGAATATTGCAACAAGAAATAGTGAAAGAGGCATCTGGAAACATCATCCTTGATCCTAGTGAAAAATAAGCACCTAAACTAGGTGGGGCCCACACAGGCTATTTTTAGGTGTATGTCTATTTTTAGAATGGTGAGCATATTCTAAAATTAGTAGGAGGTTGATTCTAGATGGTCGAGAAAATTCTATCTTTGGATGAATCTGTATTTTTAGAAGATGGGAGAAGTCTATTTATAGATTGCAAATCTAAAAATAGAATGCATGTAGATTATTATTAGCCCTTAATATAAATAATAAGACAATAAATAGTAACCTATTCTCTTAGAGCACTTAATTTCAGTGAATAGATGTGGCACATCTGTGGGCTGAAGGAATTACGCAATTCCTAGGGTGGTTGGTGACTCATGCATGGAGGACTTAGTTATAACTTATTGTGGCAGAGTTGTAATAGAGTTGGAAGAGTAGTTATGTGAGTTGTTATTTAGTTTAACTCAGTTCAGTGAGTTAAACTTAGTTGTGCTAGTTGTAACTGAACATACACTAGTGATAGATGAGTGAATTAATTATTTAATTAATTCACAAGTAGTGTCTTACTTGCAACTAGAGAAATATAGCGGTTAACTGTAATATTCCCAATTAGCCCAAGCTAATGGGAATATTCAATTTTGTTTCATTTTTTGATTGCATGAATAAATATGTAAAGGAGGACAATAAAAACTCCTAAAACAACAAATAAATCAATGCCACATGTGAAAAAAGCTAAATCTAGGCTATTTGAATAAACACCCTTATGTGTGAAAGGGACTAAATCATTTGACTGGGTCAACCATGACCAAATCAACAGCGTTGTCTAGAAGGAGTGATCCTCATTGAGGCACAACGCAGTTTTAGTTGGAGGTGGCTCATGTGAAAAAAACTATTTCACTGAGATGGTTTAGGGTTTTGCAAGCTCTCAAACTTATAAAAGGAAGAGGAGGACAACATGAGAAGGTTGTTGATAATTATGTTATTTATGAAGATTTTTTCTGTTTAGACATTTCTTATTCTCCTTGTTGTTTAGCAGAGTATAGTGTTTTTTAGCACTAGGTGTTCCTGAGCAGGAATCCCACCTCTTTCCTTGAGAGGCCCCTTGGAAGAGTCTTGCATTTCTTGTCCACTATCAGGCATTTGGCCAAGCTCTTCTTCCAACTACAACGTAGATCCTATTGAGGTTTTGGTTGTCTTTGTAAGCTGCAACAAGTGGAGGCTAGATCTACTCAGATCTAGGCCATTCTAGTGCCTCTTTTTAGTGGGGAAGGCTTCTATCCCATTGGCAACAGAGTATTCGATGATTGGACCTGCTTTTCAGATCTTTGCATCAGGCCAAACATGTTCTAGAGCCTACAACGCAGTTTCCCTTCCAGGACTGTGTTATTTGCAAGAGTGCAGTTGCAAGGTCTTTTGGCACATCTTTTGGAGGATGGTTTTCTTGTGTTGGGGATCTGCCCTTCACATTTGAGATCCATTTGCTGGGATCATCATATTGTATAGATTAGATCATATCTGAATCTCCATGTATTCCTAAATATTTCTGCAGATTTGCTGTGTTAACCACCTATAAATTTTTTGTCAAGAAAACAGGTGGCTAAATATTTTTATGAGCCTTCAAGAGATACATTTCCTATGAAAATCTCTCATTCTTGAAGCCTCTATCTACCCTTTTCCTTAGAAAAGATCTTCACTGTTGTTTCCATCAAGAAATCCTGACTGTCTGTGAAAAGATTATGCTCAGACAAGCCTCTATTTACCCCTTTGTATCCCTTCAAAATTTCCCATTTTAACCCTTTTTTCCCCTTCTCAAATCCCTCATTAACCCTCTAAATCATCCCATCTCCCCTTTAAACCTTACAAACACCCTTTGTTTGGCTTAAAAATCCCTTTTTTCCCTCTACTGAAAACCCTTTTAAGCCTCAAAAACCATCTTTTTGGCTTTAAAAACATCCATTTTACATATAACAGGCTTAGCCCCTTCGACCCAGCCCCTAACCACTTCCCCTCCATGCAACCAGGTGCTAAGACCAAGCACTAAACCATATAGTGCTTATCGCATTGGAAGTTTGTTGCGGAGCATTGTTTCTTTGTTAAATGAAAGTTCCGATGCGAGAAAACATTTTGTTCTATTGAGCACGGGTGCAATACCCACCGTCGATCTGTAAAGATCTAACAGTCCGCGCAAGTCTTATCACCCCCCATAACATTCCTATGTAGACCCTCTGATTGTGATCTTCGCCGTTGATTCCCCTTCAATCCAATGGCCATCGCACCACCGCGCCCATCGCCAATCGGAAGTTTTTATTGTGCCACCCTCCGATGCCCCGATTGGCTGATCCCCGATTGGATCCTGGCTGTTGAATCCAAAAGAACCAATGGCCAGGATTTGATATCACTCCACCCCTGCGCTGCCAATTGGCCACCTCCAATCCAATCATAGCTGTTGATCTGCTGCCGATCCAACGGTCCATGTGCAATCGCAACATCATTCCATCGGAGATTTTGGCCCCTGCCTGCTCCAATTCCGATTGAATCTTAGCCATCCATCCTGCTTGATCCGACGGCTAGGATTACTCTCGCTCGTTCGTTTAGCCCTGTTGCCTCCGCCTCATCTTTAAATCTCCACCATTGATCCCCTGGGATCCAACGGTCAGGATTCCTCCCAACCACTAACCAACCCTGCCACTGTTGTTTCCCCTCTTTAGATCTTAGCCATCCATCACGATGATCAGACGGTTCACATTCAAACCGCCTTTGACTAGCCCCACCTTACTAACCGTACACATTCCCATATCGCGCTCCTCCTCCCACCGTCAGATCTCATGGTCCCAGATCCAACAGCCAACATCCATATCATGTAACTTTGGCGTCTTCGGTTTAACGGTTTCAAATCACGCGATATGGGCGGTTTTATTTCGCCATGTGTCGAGCAGCGGGCTATATCGCATAATTTTGGGCAAAATGTGAAACCACTCTTTTGCTGCTCGAAAATAGTGGTTTTTATTCTAAAAGCCACTTCCCCACTTCCGCTCCCAAAGGACCATCTAAAGATCTCGACCTTTGATCTGTTCAGATCAACGACCCACACTGCATCGCGTTCTCCATTCACATTTTTTCATCGTGCTACCATGGAGTTTCATCGGATCATCTCAGCCATTGATCTCCTCCTGAGATCTAACGGTCTATGTTAAATCGCCCTTCACCCACGCCAGATCCCACCATTCAAGCCCATTTCATTGCATTTTCATACATTCCCTGTGTGTTTCGTTCAAAGGTCAAAATTGAATGTTTTGCATTAAACATCATTTCTTCCGCCCAAACATTAGACTTTAGTGTTATAACATTAAGGTTTAATTTCTCCATCTAACCCTCTAAAGTCACTCCGTCAGTTAATCACCTCCGTCCATTACCACCACCAGATCTAATCAGACAGTTCAAAAGCATTCCTCCACCAAACCTTCATCAGATCAGATTTTCACCATTTCACCGCATTCCTCAGCCGTTTCTCTCTGCATCCACCGCATTCATCTCTACTAAGCTGCCATTCTCATAGCCTTCCACTACATCCATCCTCCCTCCTGCATGGATTTTCTTAACATTTTTGTGTGTTTTGCAGGGTTACAGGCGGTGGAAACCGCCATTGCTCACAATCACTGTCATAGTGACACAGAGTGCAGAGAAGGCAATTTTCAGAGCCTGAGATTGCAGAGAAAACACCTGGGAAGGTGTTGGAATGAAATATTTCATTAAAGAATAGCGTTTAACTCCGTTTAAAACCTCCAGCACCATAAGCCCTACAAATTCACAGATAGAGACAGTTAATGAAGCAGCAAAGAGTATCAGTAATGGATTAAAGAGTTTTAAAGCCTGTAATTGAAGATATTAAGCTTTAATTCAATGATTAAAGGGTGAACGTACCATATCGAAGACATTGTGATTAACACAGAAGGCCTAATGAGGCCTAAAGCATAGAAAACAATACTATCAGTGGTCACATCAGTAGAAGGTTCTTTCTCATGAAAGGACAAGTTCCCATACCATTTTGTATTCTACATCGAGCTCCAGAGAAGATCTACACCCTGACAGAAAGTCCTAATGTTGCCAGAAGCATTTGTTACACACTATGGCAGACCTGAAAGTCATTTATCTACCTTTTTCTTACCACCAGAGTACTACAAAGTACTACAGCCGGAAGTACATCAAAGAACATACCTGGAGTTAATATCAGCCTGTCAAAGACCACTCTTTCATCCAAAGAGAACTGAAGATGAATGCATAGATATTAAGAAAGAATGGGCCTCGAGCCCTCTTCTTCTACTTCTACTTTAATGTTTCATTTAGTGTTTCATCTACCTCCTCTACCTCTCTTTCAGCTATAAGAACTCAATAAAAACACATTGTAAAGGTTGTTGGTTGTTGATCGGATATCTGTGAATTGTAAGTTGTTTCTCTTGAGATATAGTTCTGTGTGTAAAGTTGTAAGATAGGCTGAGGAAGATGATTTCCGACTGAATATCAAGCTTTTGGAAAATTTTGTGTATGAATGGTGTTGCTCTTTAATATGACAAGCACATTTCTTTGGATTATGATTTAAAGCAGCGGTGATGTGTTCTACCTTTGTCTCTGTTTTCCTTCTGTAATTCATTACATTTCATTTCTCTGGTAAGAATCATAAATATGGCTTAGGATATACCCTTGTATGGTACCCTAATTCTCCTGCTCTTCTTATCTTTGATGTTTTCTACTGCTTGTGTTATCTAAGAACTAATTCAAGATAATTTAACGAGTGTAGTAGATGTTTTTCACTGCTAACTGATGTATGAATTTATGAACCTGTTCTTAGATGTTCTTGACTGGTTTTAATTGAAAGAATTGGGATACTGGGAGTTTAGAATGCTGATTCTATCTCACTAGGGTCTTTTTCAATCAATTGAACCTTTCTAAGTTCCCTTAAGATGAATGTCGAAGCATTGAAAGTTCAAAGCCTTTCTCTGATCTCAGGCTTCACCTTTTTGTTTAAATCTTAAGTGTCTCTTGTTGTCAGAAGAGTTAGCCTTTAGGGGTTGGATCATAGGTTTTTAATGGCATGCCCTGTCCCTAGATCTGCTTCCTAAGTGGTTACCTCAGAGGTTTCCTTGTCATTCACCTTCATTCCTTATCATTTCGTACCACACTATCATCTCCCGTTGCCTAGCCCAATTGAAAGCCTTGGATACCAAATAGCAAGTAAACTCTTTTATGAATCCATTGCCCAATGGTCTCGAGTGTTCTTTGAATTACCTCCCGTCACCTAGAATCCTTTTGTGCTCACCTTTGTCTTATATTGAACCCTTCTTTCCTGTTTCCCAACAACCAAACAAACAAACAAAAGAAAACAAACCTTGTGCCTTATAACTAGCCTAATACCTTGAAACTGAACTACAAAGACATATACCTTTTCCTTTATAGATCCCTCTCTAGACCCAAGAGGGCTAGATCCTGAGGTCCCAAAGTGGTTTTGATGTTATCTTATCTTTTGGTAAAGCCAAACCTACCAAAACATAGGAACCCCAACATAATGGCGACTCCACTGGGGAACTTTAAGTAAAACACACCTTTAAACACTTCTAAGACTCAAAGAAGACCATAGCATCCTTATTTTGGTGGTTAATCATTGTGGTGGACAATATACTTTCTTGAAACATCCTAAACCTTCCACCTGGCGATTCCATAGTTCCTTAATGATTAAAGACTCCACTTGTGATCAATAGGCCTGCTGATTATCTTGGTTTTCACAAGACTCCACTGGGAGACCAACCTTCATTGCAACATCAGCCATATTAGAAGTAACAAGTAGGATTAAGCTTCCTGGCTAAGAGACAAACATACTGGATTCGAGAACAGTCTATACAAGAGCTTATCCTAACCCAAACCCACCTGAAATAGTTGACAACCCTGAGAACATTCTTAGGAAATATCCCACCCCTAGGAGGTCAACTAGTATCAGAACCATCCATAGAGCTAACTCAGTGCCAGAAGACTTTACAGCTCTATCAAACACTCTTTTTGACTTAGACTCACAAAGCAATTTACCTAGAACTAGGTCTTTCATTGCTCTAGACCAGTCAGACCTTGAGCTTCCTGGTTCACCATCTCACAGTGGTCAACAAAATAGGGATAGAGAGACCCCTCCCTCTACACATCCTGATATTCATTTCATTCAAAACTTGGGTCTCTATCGACCTAAATCAGCTCAACAGAGTGTTGTCGGTCCTAGTATTCCTGTCACCCACATACTTGCTGCTCAAGCCAATCCTTTACCTCCTCAAAACACCATTATGGCAGCCTGGTATGCACCTCTGGTGTTACCACAGCCTCTAGTGCCTTTACCCAATGATTATCAGTCAAAAATCCCACATTTCATTGCAAAAGGGTCTACCACAGCTCAATACCATGTAGATAGGATGGAAGATTCCTTTGACTATATGGAGATAGATGATGAGACAGTCAAGATGAGAATCTTTGCCCAGAGTTTAGGAATAGATGTGAAGAGGTGGTTTAAAGGCATACCTCCTAACAGTATCCATGATCTTCCCTCTTTATATCAATCCTTCATAAACAAATGGGAAGTCAAGACCAGCCCTCTCCAAATCCTAGCAGAATACAAGAATCTTAAAAGAAATGTAGGAGAGAGTGTCCATGACTATTCTACAAGGTTTAACAGCGTTTATAACGCTCTTCCTCCACATATGAAACCTCCCCAAGGAATGGCTTTAGTGAAATACCCTGAAGGCTTTGATGCTGACATGGCCTACCAGCTTAGGGAGAGAGATTACAACACATTGGAAGATATGCAAAAAGGAGCAGTGAGTGTAGAAGCTAGCCTGGTTGAAAAGAGAGCCAAAATGAGGTCTGAGGAAAAGGTAACATATAGGGATGACACATCAGCTTCCACATTCGATCCCAAGTATGAAATTCTAGCCAAAAACATGGAAAGGCTAGAGAAAATGATGGAGAAAATGGTTGTCATAGTCAGTAATCAGAACAGAAACCAAAATCAAAACCAAAACCAGAACTTTAGGAGAAGCAGTCCTCCAAACAGACAGAGAGACTCTGACCAACAAGTCATACCCCCATTTCAGGAGAATTTCCTTGATGAGGATGAGGGGATAATAGAAGAGTCTGAGGGAACCACAATAAACATGGTGGAAATAGACAACTCAATCCACAACTGTTCCACAGAAGACAATCAGACCTCACACTCACATTGGGATGAGGAAAGGTTAGAATCTGAGGATTATAGGCTAGGATTTGAAAATGCCATCATGCAGGTCAGAGAAAAGTATGAACTGAGAAGCAAGAAAAGCTTAGACACTTCCAAACCAAAAGCTTCTGAGATTACCATTAAGAAAAAGCCGGAGAAAACTCCTAAAGAAACTGCTGAAAGTAATAAATCAGCAGCTGAGAGTTCTGAGAAGAACAAAGAGAAAGACAATCAAAATACTGACAAACAAGGTCAACAAACTAGAAACACTAGCACTACAGCTAATTCTCCTGATAAAACAGCTACAAACACTGTACATAGTGAGAATCAACAATTTGATTATGTCAATAAACTGGTGGCCAATAAAATAGAATTGAGTCTTACAAATATTCAATCTCCCTTCAATTTGGAGAGAGAGATTGCTAAAATTAAAATCTCTGTATCACTCTCTGAGCTGGCCACTCTGGATGTATATAAAGGCCAAATTTTGAAAGCTTTAAATCTAGGTGAAAACAGTGACATTGTCAATCTAAGTGATGATCAACCAGCCCTTCTGTTTGGTCCAAAGATAGAAGGAAAGTTTCAGGAAGGGGTAGTACCTCATTTTTATATCAGCCTCAATATCCATGACAAGATCCTTCACAACACAATGCATGACTCTGGGGCTTCACACAACCTGATGCCTAAGGTAGTTATGGAGAGGTTAGGCCTAGAGATAACCCTTCCTTATAAAGATTTATAGTCATTCAACTCTAGCAGAGTAAAATGCCTTGGCCTGCTCAAAGATCTATGTGTGAACTTGACCCAAATTCCAGCAAAATGTATGGTGATGGATGTGGTGGTGGCAGATGTGCCACCTAAATATGGCATGTTTCTATTGAGATCATGGGGAGCCAAGCTGCAAGGTACAATGCAGATGGATGGGTCATATGCCACAATCCCTGTCTTTAGCCAGCTTAGGAGACTGTATAGAGAGGCACAAATGAAGTTCATGGTCAGTAGCCCTGAAAAAATAGAAAATTCGCCTCTGTACTCTGTACATATAGATTTGGACTCCTTTATCCTTTGCAACGATGAATCCATAGATGAGCTAGAGCTAGAGAACAGAGAAGCAAACAATAGGTTGGAACCCATAGATTTCAACATAATGACCACTCTAGACATAGAAGAAAATAATGAAGAAGCCTTTGGACAGTGCATTGAATCAAAAACTCAGAGTGAACAAAATCAAGACTACAAACAACCAATTAGTCCTCTCTCTAAACTCCATACACATCATGAAGAACAAAACCCTCCACACGACGATACAAACCCCATATTACAACATAACAGTGAAACCAACGTTAGGGAGGAAAATGACGATAAACCTGAAAACGACCCCTTATGGAGAATGAATTTCGATGGGTCTTGCACTAGAAAGAATGCAGGAGCCGGAGTGTGGTTACATAACACTGAGAGTGACTATGCTGAGAGTCATGCCTTCAATCTGAACTTCAAATGTACAAAAAATATCGCAGAGTATGAGGCTCTCATCCTAGGCTTGAATCTATTGAAAAAACTAGGAGCCCGAATTATAGTTGTACACGAACACTCTGAGTTAATCATAAAACAAGTGAACGAAGAATATACAGCTAAACACCCTAGATTGAGAGCATACAAAAATGATGCTATGGATTTGTTGAAGACCTTTGTAGAATATGAGTTGGTGTTTGTTCCTAGGATTTAGAACATAATTGCGAATGGATTAGCCTGCATTGCTAGTTCATATCATAAAGCACCTAGTGACAAAAAAATCATCATACAGACAAAATATAGACCTGCAGTGCCTGATAATGAGAAATATTGGCAGGTCTTTGAGGGCGACAAGCAGATAGAGGATTTCCTAGTTGGCAGGAATGAGTTTGAATTCTCTGATTCAGACTCTAAATTCGATGAAATCTTCCTGAGTGAAGAGCCTCCCGATGAATAAAAATCACCCCATAACATAGAAATAAACGTGTTAACTGAAGAACTTGGAACTCATACTGAAGAGTACAAGAACGCAGAAAAAGAAGTAATAGAGGTGTTGCAGTCAAAAGATAAGAATATACCCAGAGGACTGGCACCTTTAGAGGACCTTTTTTATTTTAACGACATAGCGAAGAAACCCACTATAGAACACTCAGACTCCGATGTCGAGGAGTGCAACATAGGCACTAAGGATAAGCCTAAGATGATTAAACTGGGTAAGTCCTTGCCCGTAGACATGAAAAATAAATATATTGAATTATTTAAAGAGTTAATCGATGTGTTTGCCTGGAGCTACGAGGACTTAAAGGCCTATGACACAGACATTATACAGCACAAAATCCCTTTGAAAGAAAACCAAAAACATTTCAGACAGAAACTTCGCAGAATTAACCCGAAACAATTGCCTCTAGTCGAAAAAGAGATCAAGAAAATGTACGAGGCAAGAACTATAGTGCCTGTGAGGTTTTCCGATTGGGTTTCCAACCTTGTAGCTATAAGAAAGAAGAGAGGTGAGATCATATTGTGCATTGATTTCAGAAACCTTAACAGAGCTTCACTTAAAGACAATTACCCCTTACCAAAGATGGAACATATCCTGCAGAGGGTAGTTGGCTCAAAAAGGATCTCCTTGTTAGATGGTTTTTCAGGCTATAACCAAGTTTTAGTACTCCCAGAAGACCAACTCAAGACAACTTTCACCACTCCATGGGGCATGTTTATGTACGTAAAAATTCCTTTTGGACTGATGAACGCTGGCGCAACTTTCCAACGAGCAATAGACATAGCCTTTTCGGAGGAAATAGGGCACTTCATTGTCATCTATCTTGATGGCATAACAGTCTATTCCAAGACTGATGAGGAGCACCTAAAACATCTGAAAAGAGTTTTTGAAAAATGTAGAAGGTTCAGTCTATCTTTAAATCCCAAGAAGACTGTATTCAGGCTTCAAGAAGGTAAGCTTCTTGGCCATATTATATCAGAGAAGGGAATTAAAATAGACCCACAAAGAGTTGAGGGAATACTACAGATTACCCACCCGAGAAACATAAAAGAGTTACAGCCCTTTATTGGGAAAATTAACTTCTTAAGGAGGTTTATTCCCAACTTAGCTGAACACCTCAGGGATATGACAAACATGCTGAAAAAAGGTGTAGGGGTTAAGTGGACTGTAGAGGCTAAAAAATCTTTTGAATTAGTTAAACTTGCACTCACCCAAGCACCTGTCCTAATTAGCCCAGATTTCTCAAAAGATTCCTTGATATTTTCCTTTGCCTCCGAGCATATAGTGGCTGCAGTTCTGCTACAAAAAAATCCAGAGGGGCAGGAACAACCTATCGCTTTCTTCAGCAAAGCTCTGAGGGACGCACCCTTAAAATATAACATAATCGAAAAACAAGCCTATGCCTTGGTAAAGGCCTTAAAAGAATTTAGGGTGTATATACTGCATTCTCACATCATAGCCTATGTGCCAAACATAGCAGTTAAAGACATTTTGTCCCAGTGTCCTGATGGAAAGAGGGGCAAATGGATTGTTGTAATATTGAAGTATGGCCTGGAAATAAAACCCACAAAACTGATCAAAGGTCGGGGCTTAGCTCAACTGATGGCTGAATCTAATTTGCAAGCCCTTGACATAAACATGGTAGATGCCTTGGACGAACAGGAAGGATTGCCTAATCCTACTGTTGAAGAACAATTTCAAAATTCCCCTTGGTATTTTGATATCCTATATGTGCTCACAAACCTCAATGCCCCTCCTGAACTGTCAAAAACTAAGGCCAGATTCCTAAAGTTAAAAGCAAGAAACTATTACATACTGAATGAATGTTTATACTAGAAAAATGAAAATGGTCTATTGCTTAAATGTTTGCCTGAAACTGAAGCAGAGAGGATTAAACATGAGTTCCATGCGGGAGAATGTGGAGGCCATTTAAACTGGAAAGCCACTGCTAACAAAATACTCAGAGCTGGCTATTACTGGCCTACACTTTTCAATGACATCCATAAAATGATAATTGCCTGCCATAAGTGCCAGATTTTTTAGGGCAAAAGAAAGCTCCTCCCTTTACCATTACAACCCATTACTGTTGAGGCTCCCTTTCAACAATGGGGCCTAGATTTCATAAGATAAATACACCCTGCATCTTCTACTCAACACAAGTGGATCCTTACAGCCAAATACTACTTCACAAAATGGATAGAGGCCATACCTTCTAGGAATGCTACAGATTCTGTTATCATTAAGTTCCTAGAAGACCACATCCTCTCTAGATTTGGCTGCCCAAGAAAGATAATCACTGATAACGATGCTGCTTTTGGATCCAAGAAAATGATTGATTTTTGTCACAGGTATCAGATAGCACTCGGTCATTTAACTGCTTATTACCCATAAGGTAATGGGTCAACTAAATCATCAAACAAGAGCTTGGTGACCATTATCAAAAAGCTGCTTGAAGAGAATAAGAAATCATGGCATAACAAGTTAGTGCATGCTTTGTGGGCTGACATGCTAACAACAAAGAAATCCATTGGAATGTCACCATATCATCTTGTTTATGGAACATAGGCCATGTTTCCTATCAGCCTAGGGGTACCAGTGACTAAACTAGTCTAAGAGATTTAGACAGAAGAGGACAACATGGTAAGGAGGATAAATCAAAAAATTCATCTCCAACAAACAAGAGAAGAAGTCTACAACAGAGCTCTGAAAGTGCAAGAAAACATAAAGAAGTTGTTTGGCAAAAGAACAAAATCTTGTGACTTCAAAATTGGAGATAAGGTTCTAAAATGGGACTCTAGGAGAGAAGACAAAGGAAAGCATGGCAAATTTGACAGTTTGTGGCAGGGTCATTACATAATTCAATCCACCATTGGTCCAAATGCCTTTTTTCTGCAAGAGTTAGATGGTACAGATCTGTTTGGGGGTCCTGTCAGTGGCAGGATGCTCAAGCATTACTACTGCTGATTTCCAATTTACAGTTTTCATTTCCATTGTAAATACCATTGCAATATTTTGTTTTCAAAGAAAAAGAGAAAATGTTTCAAAAAAGATAGAGAGAAAGGTTCAGACATGCTCAAAACTTGAACCTCTGAAGTGAAAAATATTGGCTCTAACATGATCAAAACCTGAGCCAAAGGAAGTAAAGAAGTTGGTTCTAATATGCTCAAAATCTGAACCAACAAAGAAGAAAAAAGAATGAGCTCTAACAAGCCCAAAACCAGAGCCGAAGTGAAGAAGAAAGTGACTCCAACAAGCTCAAAACTTGAGTCACAAAGAAAAGAAGGATGCTTTAAAGTTTCAAAATTTCAAGCCTTAAAATTTTGTTTTCAAGTTTCTGCATTTTCAGTTCATGTGCGGCTGCCTCTATGCCATGGATCCACGGAAAACTGGACTGTCTAATCCCGGTTTGACTGTTTTTAAATTTTTTCTTATAGAATGTAGAGAAAGAAATCTACTAGACAGTTTAATCCTAGAAGATATTAGTATAGGTAGAGAAGCTATGAGGCCAATAGTTTAATCTGATCTCATGGAGGAATAAGGGTAGAATTAGACTAGTTTGTTTTCTGTTTTCAATAATAATAAAAAAATGATGAAGAAGGCCTGCAAATTCAAATGCACCTTGAAGAAAAAATGTTAGGACTGTAGGATGGGTAGGTAGATTGTTTGGGGAATGTTTTCTGCTGATTAATATCCATCATATTTGTAACAGCTGAATCAAATAAGATAATATGGTTCAAAGATCAGGCATCTGGCCTACTTCCCTAAGAATATTTTTGAAGATTCTTGAAACCTTCAAGAAGATTCCATCCCCATGTGGAGCCACTGTTAGCCACCTATGAATTTTTTTTCAAGCAAACAGGTGGCTAAATATTTTTCTGACCCTTCAAGAGATACATTTCCTATGAAAATATCTCATTCTTGAAGCCTCTGTATGACCTTTGCCTTTGAAAATATCTTCATTGTTGTTTCCATCAAGATATCCTCATTGTCTATGAAAAAATTATGCTCAAAAAAGCCTCCATTTGCCCCTTGTATCCCTGCAAATTTCTCCATTTTAACCCTTTTTCCCCTTTTCAAAGTTTTCCCTTTAACCCCCAAAATTTCTTCCTAAGTCTTCTAAATCATCCCATCACCCCTTTAAACCTTACAAACACCCTTTGTTTGGCTTTAAAATCCCTTTTTCCCTTTACCGAAAACCTCTGTTAAGCCTTAAAAACTCTGTTTTTAGGCCAAAAAATCCACTTTTACCATATACAAGCTTAGCCCCTTTTGGCCTAGCCCCTAACCACTTCCCCTCCATACAACTAAGCGCTAAGATCAAGCACTAAGGCATAAGGCACTTATCACATTGGAGAGTTGGATCAGAGCGCTTTTTCATTTGTAAACAAAAAACTTTCGATGCGAGGTGTATTTGTTATGTCGGTCGCGGAAGCGATATCCGTCATTGATTTGAATGGATATAAAATTTCCACGTAGGTCTTATCGAACCCCATCACACTCCTTTGTAAACCCTCCAATGGCCATCTCCACCGTCGATTCACATTTAAATCCAACAGCCATCGTAGTGCCGCGCTCATCGCCAATCGGAGATTTTAAAATGTGCCACCCTCCGATACCCCGATTGGTTGATCCCTGATTGGATCCTGGCCATTGAATCCACAAGAACCAAAGGCCAGGATTTGATCTCATTCCAACCTTTGTTCCCCAATTGGTCACCCCCGATCCAATCACAGCCATTGATCTACAGCCAATCCAAAGGTCTAGATGCAATCGCTTTATGAGCCCATCGGAGTTTTGGCCCTTCCATCGCTCTCCCTCCGATTAGATCACAGTTGTCCATCCCTTACGATCTGACACCAAGATTAATTTTGCGCATTCATGTGGTCCTTTTACCTCCGTCATCTTTAAATTCTGATCATGATCTCCTAGGATCCAACGACTAGGATCCTCCTCGGGCCATTAAATCGCCTCTCGCCTCTTCGTTTCCCTTCTTCGGATCTCAACCGTTCTTTTCATAGATCGGACGGCCACATTAAAAACTGCCGACTTGGCTCCTCAAGCTTCGATCACAAGATATCCTCGTATCGCGCTCCATCCATCACCGTCGTGATCTCATGGTCCTGCATCCAACGGCCAAAGATTCATATCGCACAACTTTGGCGTCCGAAGTTGTTGCGCTTTGAAATCACGGATATGGGTGGTTTCATTTACCACAAGTCTGGGCACAGACTATATCGCGTGATTTTGGGAAAAATTTGAAACCACCCTGCCGCGTGAAACAAACTATTTTTCCATGGAAAACCACTTCACTTCCGCTCCCAAAGGACCATCTAAAGATCTCGACCTTTGATCTGTTCAGATCAACGACCCACACTGCATCGCGTTCTCCATTCACATTTTTTCATCGTGCTACCATGGAGTTTCATCGGATCATCTCAGCCATTGATCTCCTCCTGAGATCTAACGGTCTATGTTAAATCGCCCTTCACCCACGCCAGATCCCACCATTCAAGCCCATTTCATTGCATTTTCATACATTCCCTGTGTGTTTCGTTCAAAGGTCAAAATTGAATGTTTTGCATTAAACATCATTTCTTCCGCCCAAACATTAGACTTTAGTGTTATAACATTAAGGTTTAATTTCTCCATCTAACCCTCTAAAGTCACTCCGTCAGTTAATCACCTCCGTCCATTACCACCACCAGATCTAATCAGACAGTTCAAAAGCATTCCTCCACCAAACCTTCATCAGATCAGATTTTCACCATTTCACCGCATTCCTCAGCCGTTTCTCTCTGCATCCACCGCATTCATCTCTACTAAGCTGCCATTCTCATAGCCTTCCACTACATCCATCCTCCCTCCTGCATGGATTTTCTTAACATTTTTGTGTGTTTTGCAGGGTTACAGGCGGTGGAAACCGCCATTGCTCACAATCACTGTCATAGTGACACAGAGTGCAGAGAAGGCAATTTTCAGAGCCTGAGATTGCAGAGAAAACACCTGGGAAGGTGTTGGAATGAAATATTTCATTAAAGAATAGCGTTTAACTCCGTTTAAAACCTCCAGCACCATAAGCCCTACAAATTCACAGATAGAGACAGTTAATGAAGCAGCAAAGAGTATCAGTAATGGATTAAAGAGTTTTAAAGCCTGTAATTGAAGATATTAAGCTTTAATTCAATGATTAAAGGGTGAACGTACCATATCGAAGACATTGTGATTAACACAGAAGGCCTAATGAGGCCTAAAGCATAGAAAACAATACTATCAGTGGTCACATCAGTAGAAGGTTCTTTCTCATGAAAGGACAAGTTCCCATACCATTTTGTATTCTACATCGAGCTCCAGAGAAGATCTACACCCTGACAGAAAGTCCTAATGTTGCCAGAAGCATTTGTTACACACTATGGCAGACCTGAAAGTCATTTATCTACCTTTTTCTTACCACCAGAGTACTACAAAGTACTACAGCCGGAAGTACATCAAAGAACATACCTGGAGTTAATATCAGCCTGTCAAAGACCACTCTTTCATCCAAAGAGAACTGAAGATGAATGCATAGATATTAAGAAAGAATGGGCCTCGAGCCCTCTTCTTCTACTTCTACTTTAATGTTTCATTTAGTGTTTCATCTACCTCCTCTACCTCTCTTTCAGCTATAAGAACTCAATAAAAACACATTGTAAAGGTTGTTGGTTGTTGATCGGATATCTGTGAATTGTAAGTTGTTTCTCTTGAGATATAGTTCTGTGTGTAAAGTTGTAAGATAGGCTGAGGAAGATGATTTCCGACTGAATATCAAGCTTTTGGAAAATTTTGTGTATGAATGGTGTTGCTCTTTAATATGACAAGCACATTTCTTTGGATTATGATTTAAAGCAGCGGTGATGTGTTCTACCTTTGTCTCTGTTTTCCTTCTGTAATTCATTACATTTCATTTCTCTGGTAAGAATCATAAATATGGCTTAGGATATACCCTTGTATGGTACCCTAATTCTCCTGCTCTTCTTATCTTTGATGTTTTCTACTGCTTGTGTTATCTAAGAACTAATTCAAGATAATTTAACCAGTGTAGTAGTTGTTATTCACTGCTAACTGATGTATGAATTTATGAACCTGTTCTTAGATGTTCTTGACTGGTTTTAATTGAAAGAATTGGGATACTGGGAGTTTAGAATGCTGATTCTATCTCACTAGGGTCTTTTTCAATCAATTGAACCTTTCTAAGTTCCCTTAAGATGAATGTCGAAGCATTGAAAGTTCAAAGCCTTTCTCTGATCTCAGGCTTCACCTTTTTGTTTAAATCTTAAGTGTCTCTTGTTGTCAGAAGAGTTAGCCTTTAGGGGTTGGATCATAGGTTTTTAATGGCATGCCCTGTCCCTAGATCTGCTTCCTAAGTGGTTACCTCAGAGGTTTCCTTGTCATTCACCTTCATTCCTTATCATTTCGTACCACACTATCATCTCCCGTTGCCTAGCCCAATTGAAAGCCTTGGATACCAAATAGCAAGTAAACTCTTTTATGAATCCATTGCCCAATGGTCTCGAGTGTTCTTTGAATTACCTCCCGTCACCTAGAATCCTTTTGTGCTCACCTTTGTCTTATATTGAACCCTTCTTTCCTGTTTCCCAACAACCAAACAAACAAACAAAAGAAAACAAACCTTGTGCCTTATAAATTAGCCTAATACCTTGAAACTGAACTACAAAGACATATACCGTTGCCTTTATAGAGAGATCCCTCTTTGGACCCAGGAGGGCTAGATCCTAAGGTCCCAAAGTGCTTTTGATGTTGTCTTATCTTTTGGTAGAGCCAAACCTGCCAAAACATAGGAACCCAAACATGCTGCATAATATCTCAGATCTAATCCATGTACTTCACATTTTGCTGAAAACCCCAAGGGGCATTTGAAGAGGAGCCTATCTAGTGTAAAGATCTAATATAGATCTAAATTTTTGTACACATATCTGCTCTAGATTAGAAGTGTAATATACAACTGTTTCAGCTAATAAAAATAATGTTTTCAAGCTATTTCAGTCATAATTTATGGTTGCAACACCTCATTTTGAGGGATTTTTTCATGCAAAAGTCTTCTATTTCTATTCTACATATTTTGGGCTTCAATATATATCTGATTTGCTGATGTAAATGTGAATATTGAGCCTCCATATTTGCCTCCTTCTCTTACTTAGATGATCTGCGTTATTTCTATGCATAATCTATTTCAGTATTGCTGCATTCCCTTTCTGGAATATTATAGTGGTATCAGAGCAATCATCTTGGCACAGCCTGTGCTTTCTTAAAGAGCCAATATGTCTCTTCAAGGAAATGAAAGACAGAAGAAGGAAATGGATTACACAGAAGATAAAGAAAACAAGGGTGAAACTCCTTTATCTGGAAGGTTGAAAAGAGAGGAGTTCTCTAAAACTCTTTCTCAAGCTATGCATGAGTTGAAAGGAGAAATATGAGGAATGAGGAGGGAAAGACATGCAGATCCCTCAAGAATATTTTCACATAAAGGAAGCCCCAGTATTTCATACTATGTGTGTGAGCATTCAGCCACACAATCTAATCTACAACGTTGTAGCATGCTTGCTTTCTTGACAAAGGAAGAAGAAAAAGGAGGAACACCAAAGGAGGAAAATCTTGGTGATTATCTCCAAGAATATGGATCTCAGTCAAAGAGGTTCAAGGAGCATCTAATTTTCCTAGAGTTCTGTCAACTTAAATAAGAAAGAAGATCCAACAACTACAATAGAAAAAGAGGGTGCATGCAACACACTTTGGGTAGATTCTCTCTACCTACTTTTGATGGATCACTTGAGATCTCAGGCAAGTCTTGGGTAAGGAAGCTAGACACATATTTCCAGCTGCATCAATTTTTAGATGAAGAAGCCATGAGAGTAGCAGTGCTGCATCTTCAAGGTAAGGCTTATGCCTGGTGGTTATTTGAGTCGTCTTCCTTGAAAAATGTAAATATCTCTTCTTATGCAAAGTTCACTATGAGGTTAGTGAAAAGGTTTGATTTGAAACATTCTAAAACTTCTTTGGGAGAGAAAATCAAGCCCAAGGAATCTGAATCTTTGCATGAGTTGGAAGAATCCATAAAGCCAACTCCATTTCTGAACATTGTTGAAGGGGTTGAAGATCTATTGCATGATTTTCCAAAGGCAAAAGCCCCACTTCAGCAATAACTCTCTTCTCAAGGATAAGACATGAAGGTTCCTTTTTCAAGAGGAGATCAAGGAAAAGGGTCTCTTAATGACGATGCATTCTCCATTGATGAGGAGAAGGGAGAGAAAGAGCAGAGAAGATACTCCAGCGCTGTGATATCAGGAGGAGATCTACTTCTATTGGGAGACGGATATGAAGCAATTGCTTCCACTAGAGGGGCTCTTGCATCTTTGCAAGAAGTTCCAAGGAATCTTACATACGGAGAACATGAGCAGTATGTGTCTATGATAGAAAATGAGACAGAAAAAAGGAGGGATCACAATGCTGACATAGCAGGAGATGATCCACTATTTCTTGGAGGAGAGAATGGAGAAAATGCTCCAATCAAAAGCACTCTTGCATATTTAAGAGTGATACCACATTATCATGGGACTTCCACAAAAAAAACAGAGATGAACTTGCACAGTGGAAGCAGGGATATGATGATCCCATAAGATAGGCATCTGAGGATGAACCATGAGACACCATTGTCTTGTGGTAAACCATCTGGGAGACCACCTGATTCAGATCTGGTGAAATATGTCTCACATCTTGATGCTCCATTCATGGGTCCAGGAAGGAAGGGAGAATTAGAAGACTACAACATAACACTGAGAGTGTTGGAGGAGCTCAAGGAGGAGGGAGATATTTCCCCACTATCACCATTGTCCACTCTCTCATCTCATACTGCGCTGAGTAAAGAGACTACAAGATTGGAGGATAACACCATCATGGGGCAAGGAGAGCAATCCTTGGCTATGAAGACTCAGAAGATAATCTCACTTGGAGAGAGATCTTCCATACATGATAGAGGATGGTGGCCACACATGCATACTTTTGCAAGACCAAGGAGGTTTTGGATAGATGATAGCCTCCCATGGGGGACTAACTTCTAAGAACTTCCATTTTCATTTGAGCATGTGAATATAGAAGAAGGTCTGCAAGGAAGGAATGGCCTTCCAATACCCACCTTTGGTGTGAGATATGTCAAGGAGGAGAGCAACAACATGATAGACATTTCTGTTGATACACCATCAGCGCTGTTATTGTTGAGCAGTGTAGATCTATACTAGAAATCCCAACTGTTGGTGGATTATTCCAAATATCTTCACACTTGTATGATACTTGATGACCAGCTACATGAAGAGGGCTAATTAGTCCAAGGAGGATTCATCTATCATCATGGTAGCATCTTCTTGTCTAGAGCTTCCAAGCACAAGTAGAAGTTACTAAAAAGAGCATACAAGGAGTTTAGATTTAGCCATATGTTTTCCATGAAGATATACAACATCATCATGAGGATATTTGATTGGGAAGGCTTGAGAGAATAACTACATCATAATTTTCAAGAATGCATGAACTATGTGGAGTTGGGGTAGCCATATGACTCTATGCAAGATTTATTTCAGCCATCTTTTCCCTCTTGTGAGAGAGGAGATAGATCCATGCACCACTCCATTTGTAGGAGGAGTATTTTTGGCGAATAATTTGATCATGTAAAGAAAGATTTATTTTCTGATTTTACATATTCTTTCACCATGTTTATGTAGGCTATGGCTCCAAGAAGGAGCAATACATCTTGTAAATCTCATGGCAAACTTTGGGCCACACAAATTTCTGAATTTGGCCACTCCCTTGATGAACAAAGGGAGATTTTTCATCATGATGGGTGCTTCCCAAAGGCACCAAACATATCTCACACTTTCAGCCATAGTGAGATGACATGGGAAGAAAGTAAGTGGCAGGGAAACCACTTGCCATAATGTAGGTAGGAGATGCACTGTGCTGGTATCATATGTGGGACTATGACCCACCTCCACATGCTCAAATTTCTGTTTGTGTATATATATTTTTGCTTCCATACATTGATGATATACTTGTACTTTTTATGAGAGTGTATGGAGGGAGGATGAGAGGCATGTATGTACCACATGGGATGGAGACTCTCTATGTATCATATGCTACATGTTTCAAGGATAGTATTGGTTCAGCCATGTTTGTTTCAGTTGAGTTTTTGACTCCTTGTGAGATGGACTATGTATATCTCATGATGAATTTGGAGGAACAATTCATGGAGGGTTGGATTGGTGAACACTTAGCTTATGGAGGAAGCTTAATTCATGATGGTGTCACCAATGGAGGAGGAGAAGTGTTGCAGCACTCACCCTATCAGTTGCTTGAGGACAAGCAACATTTTGGAGGGGAGGACTGTAATATTCCCAATTAGCCGAAGCTAATGGGAATATTCAATTTTGTTTCATTTTTCTGTTGCATGAGTAAATATGTAAAGGAGGACAATAAAAAATCCTAAAACAACAAATAAATCAATGCCACATGTGAACAAAGCTGAATCTAGGATATTTGAATAAACACACTTATGTGTCAAAGGGACTTAATCATTTGACTGGGTCAACCATGACCAAATCAACAGTGTTGTCTAGAAGGAGTGATCCTCATTGAGGCACAATGCAGTTTTAGTTGGAGGTGGCTCATGTGAAAAGAGTTATTTCATTGAGATGTTTTAGGGTTTTGCAAACAGGAGAACAACATGAGAAGGTTTTTGATGATTATGTTATTACTGAAGATTTTGTTTGTTTAGACATTTCTTATTCTCCTTGTTTTTTAGCAGAGAATAGTTTTGTTTAGCACTGGGTGTTCCTAAGCAGGAATCCCACCTCTTTCCTCGAGAGGCCTCTTGGAAGAGTCTTGCATTTCTTGTCCACTATCAGGCATTTGGCCAAGCTCTTCTTCCAACTACAATGCAGATCCTGTTGAGGGTTTGGTTGTCTTTGTAAGCTATGTTAGTCATCATTATTTTTCACTTGTTAGTGATGACTAGATCCATAGCTGAGTTTTCTAGAAGCTGATCTCCATATGTCAATTTGTCATCTAGAAAACCCTCATAAAACTTTTTTCGCCCTCCTATTTTTCAGTCCGCCCATGTCCAAGTTAAAACTCATTATCACTATCCTTTCTAGTTTTAGCCCTACTGGTCTGCCCATCAGCTCTAAAAGGGCAATCCAATGACTGTTTCAAAAGCCCCCCTTAAGTTAGGAAGTGGCGCTTTAAGGCATTTTACCCTTGGCAAACATCAAAATGCCAAAAAAACCTCCATCTGATACAAGACAATCATGACAGACCTCCCACTCTGCAAATGAAATTGATTACAGTCCTAAGTCGCGCCACTTACACACCCCTAAGTCTCAGCACTGCATAGACCACAGTCTCAAGCTGATTATTAGGTGTTTCACAGTGTTTTATGGATTCTACAAAGACAGGAAATATAACTTCATCTCAGGAGAAAATTATTGAATACACATTTAGAAGAACAACTGCTTCTCAATGTCAAACATGAGCCTGAGATACATAAGCAGAGTAAGGAGTTACTTATCAAGACCTTGTAGCTTTCATTCAGCATGAAATCACAGTAGAAGAAAGACACCACTTTCAAACAAACTAGTAATGTGTCATGGCCAAGAACCTCCTTCATCTACAAGCAGAGGGTTAAGGCGCCTCCTTCATCTACAAGCAGAGGGCGATGGCCAATATTGACTTCAAGGATTGTAGAACTTACTATAAGCACATGTTTTCTTTTTACTAGACAGTAAAACAGTGACTCTAGGTTTCTAAGTGTAAGTAATGATCACAACAGGACTAAGATCTGAAATGTGCAAGACAAAAGAAAACAGAGTTTGTGGTCTTGTAAAGAGAATCATTTGAGGTTTTAGTCATCATCAGGGAGCATAAAAAAAGGGACTCCTTAATCAAAGCTATCATAACAAATATCTCTGCAGGGGTGTTAATATGAATAGCTTCAATCAGTCTTGAGCAAGAAAATACTTCAGTGAAAAGACCCCTGTGTGTTCTTTTGTTCCTGTTGAAATGTGAAGTACAGTCCATGGTTTCTGGATGAACATAAAGAAGAGGTAGGAAAATAGTATACAGTCCTATACCTAAGACATCTTGGTATCAGTCAAAGCACCAGTGTAAGTCCAGTTGTTGCAATCTACACTCCACCACAAAGACAAGTGTATCCTTCAGATGCAGCAAGTTTGGTGATTTCAGAGATCCATTAGAAGAAAGTGGCCAAAGGAACCTTGGTGTCTGTGAGTAATTATAGATGCTTTTTCACATCTCACATACTTATCTTCTCACCACAGAGGTATAAAAAGGTCATGATATGAAGTTTTAAACCTTTGGGGAGACATATCATTAGTGAAAACAATTCTAGTTATAGACAACCTTCTGCTCCAACAAAACCAAATTGAAGAAAGGCTGACAAGTCATGTCATTACACAGGCAAAAGAAATAATGGTTGTTTTTCAAAGAGTACTAATCTCCCTACTCATAGAGGTTATCTTTCAAATAACTTATCATAAGTTGACCAAGGCAAGTGGGTGACAGTTCAGTTTCCCCTTAGCAAAAACCACTGCAATGAGACAATGAAGACCTCCTTCACAGGAAACAAAAGGGCAGTTCTCCTTGCTTAACTTTTTAACTTTGGTGTATCATCTCTTGTTTTGTCTTCTACACACAGTCAAAGAGGAAAACTCAAATACACCTAACAGTTGCATCTACAGCCAAGCAGCATCTACCATCTAATTCAGTTTACACAGTGGACAAGACTATACCCATAGCATCCAAAGCAAAAATGTTAGTTTATGTTGCAAAAGAGAAAAGGGACCTCTATCAAAATGCCAAAGAAAACCTCCTGCGATATAAAATATCCTCTACAGGTATCTTCTTTTTAGATAACAAAGACAGACCAGGGTATGAAAGGGGATATTGAGGTGACATTTCAGCTCCTTCTTCAGCAAAAAAGATATTGCAGATAGGTTTACTAGTTCCCACATATGCACAAAGATCATGACATGTTTTCAGGTATTGGAACCTAGTCAAAGCAAGGTAAGCACGCCATTTTAAAAAGAGGATGAACTTTCCCTATGAAGAATATGCCAAAAATACCAAAGGGCAGACCTTTTCTCTCTATGAAGAAAATAATTCAAGGGCAAAACCTACAAACTGGCAGGTTCGCTATCATTGGAGGAAAGTGAAGGCAGATAGTCAAGTTTCAAATTTTCATAAAGGTTAAGAGAGGTCTCGCTTACAAATAGATGGTCTGTTACCCTTGTGCACATATCCACAACAAAGATATCAGTTGTATGTTCAAAAAGGAGTTTTCAAACTTCGGTTTAAAAACAAAGGCTTTTCAAAAGAAACGTTGAATAAACCCCCTCAAATAAAGCATAAAGGGACCGTTGGCCATTTTTTGCATTCCAAAGTGATAGAGACCATTGAAAATTCATCGTGTAAACACCCAAGCTCGAGCAAAGCCCCTTTGCTACCCTCAAGATCAAACAAAGAAGTTTCAGAGCGGTTTGAAGAAGTTTGTCACAGTTTCACTGCGCGGCGCGCCTGGAATAGTGCGCGACGCGCTCAGAAGAAATTTAACACGGGCGCTCAACTATTTCATGGCGCGCCTGTACATGTGTGCGATGCGCTTGTACGCAATGCCCGACCGACTCAACAGAGTCACCCGACAGCCCATATGCGCGGCGTTTTCTCGTTCAAACGCATCGCGTTTGTTGATTATGCCTCCAACCGCCTTCAAAGCAATTCCAACTCTCAGAGAAAATTCTGCTACTGTCTTCTAAAGATCTTCTGGTGAAGGGAATACAAGGAAAAAACAGTGTTTGAAGCTCAGAAGATTGTATTTTTACCTTAGTCTACCAACACAGGAAGGTGTCTTCACTATGTTTTCTTTGACTTGACTGTGTATGTCATTATGAGTATTTGCTGATTTATATACAAAGGCGAGAAGAAGGTTTTGCTTTGAAGAAACAGGGTCTTATATCAAAAGAGGGCATTTCACACTACCCTCAAAATCATTCCTGCATTATCATACAGTGAATTGATAGGAGGCTGAAACAGAGTTTGGTGTAAAGAAGGCATTTCAAAAGCCTTGTAGTAAATTTGTGTTTTAAAAGCACATCTAGGTCAAAATTCCGCCCAGGTAGGACAACAGAAGTGGTTTACATAAAAGATATGAGCCAATCTCTACAGAGGAGGTCAATTCTCATCCATCCATCCTCTTCAACTTTCATGAGGTAGGTTGTCTAGATTTCTGCCAGAAGGTACAGGAGGTCAAAAGTTTCTCGCCCTTGACACACCTATGTGCCCTGAGGTTCCAGAACAAGCATTTCTAGGTAGTAGACCTTGATTTCAAGTTTTCCCCGAGGTCAGTTTCCAAAGCCACCAAAATTCCATATCATGGAGAGAAATGTTTCAAACAGACCCATCTTGACTTGGACGATTACAAGCCTTTCATCAAGCCTGAACATAGAGATACTTGCACTGCTATTTTTCCTTTTTCTTATCTTCTTGACAGCTATGCTCCTCTAATGAAGGTCATAATGAAGTATTTTACTTGTGAAGGTAGATTTACTTGATTTTATGCCTACCATGTCCGACTATTGATGCATTTCACTAGAACCAGGCAACTAAATCCTAAATTATCATCCTACACCAACTAGAGAAAAAATAGGTTCCATGGGATGTTTTTATCAGCCACCCAGATTTCTCTACTATTCCTCTTGTCCATATATCTCCCACCCAGCCTGTTCATCGCCCTGTACCTTTGTCCAACAGGCCTACTCCTAGAAGGCTCAAGTTTCCTACAGAACAATCAGGACAGCATGAAGAATAAATATATGAACAGGTAGAAGAGGAAGGGGATGAGCATGAAGAAACTGATGAAGACCAGCAGCATGATTTTGATGGTCAGGGACAGCAGCTTGAGCCACCCAGTGAGCATGAGGTGGAAACACATCAGCAGCTTGATGTTGGTAAACAGGGGTAGCAGTCTGAACAGCAGGAAGAGATGGGTGAAGAGCAACAAATTGCAGATGAAGGGAAACAGCAGAAGCAAGAAGAAAAAGGTTCTGAACAGCAGCATCTCAGTGAAAGTGAATAGCAGGGACAAGAGGAAGAGCAGCAGCTTGATGTTGAAGGTCATGAACAACAGTTTGAGCAGGAATTTGAGCAGCTGCTTGAGCCACAAAATGAGCAGGAAATCCAAGCACAACAGCAGCATAAGGTTGATGATCAAGGGCAACAAGGATTTGAGGCAGATCAGCCACATAATATTGAGGGGCAAAAGCAACTTAAAGAGGACACACAGCAGCCTCAAGGAGAGCAGCATTTTCAAGAAGTTGACAAGGGTAAAGCCATTGTGTCTCCTTCTCCTAAAGGAACAAAGTCCAGCACAGCAAGACAGAAAGGGCCTAAGGCTGCCACTCCAAAAATGACAAGAGTTGTCCCTAGCAAAAGAAAATCGCCAAGGAGGTCTCTCACTAGTATGCCAAGAAGGAAGAGTGCAAGATTGGCCTTCAAAGGGAAAGGCAAGATTGGAGAAAGTCAAAAACATGGAGGTGCATTAGCTATCATTCCAATCCAAAGTGATGATAGCGATAATGAAGCCCGCATCCTTGAAAACCTTCTAATCCATCGAGAGGGTCAAATTGAAGCATTGGAGAATGACCTTCATCGGGCAAAGACCTTCAATCACTTTTTGGAGATCCAAAATAAACAAATGAAAGTCCATTTGGTTGTCCATGAGGCACGAGCTATCAAATACAAGAATGAGGCAGCTGAAGCACACATAAGGATAGAGGATCTTATCGGTGAGTTTGATGAAGATGAAGAAGAGGACCAGCCTAGGCAGAAGAGGCCTAGAACCATAGGGCTTAAAAGAGCCCTGGAAAAGCAAAGGGAAGAAGAACAGGCCCATCTTCAATCTTTTCCCCTCACTGCACTACTTGAGCAAGAAATTGAAGAAAATAAGGAGGCATGGCTAGAAAGAGCCAATAAACACTTGGAGATGAAGCTTGAAAAGGCAAACAGAGACCTGGAGCTGCAAAGGAAGATGACATATCACTATCAAAAGTTGAATCAGTTTGCCCGGCGCAAGCTAAAGGCCACCCAAGAAAAACTGAAGGAAGCAAAGGGGAAGCGCCCAGCACGGAAAGAGAAGAAAGGCACATCAGCACTTGATATCTTGGCTTCAGCTTCAGAGCATGTTGCTAAGGACCCTTGAGAGTCATGCATACCAATTTTGGGCCCATTTTGACAACTTTTGGTTTTTTGGCATTTTTGGGTTTTTGGTCAAAAACTCATAATTTCGCCATTTCATTTTGAGGATTCGTCAAGGGAGGAGAATAGTACCATTGGATGCCATAAATTCATGATCAGGTCCTCAGTTATTTTCAGAGCATTTGGAGATCATTTGCCCCCTCAAAACAGTGAAAAAGGCTCGCATTTTGCACATTCTGCCCGGTCTATCAGCAGACTGTAATTTTCTGGTTTTTTACACACAGGTACAGATTTGGAGGACCTCCAGGGATCATATTTAGGTGATTTTAGTTGCGCCGGAAAGTAGACACTTAGAGCTTTCCAACGAGCTATCATGAACCTCGTTTCGACATCAGGAAGGCTGCCAAATGTTTCCAGCAAGTCAGGGGATTTTTTTCTGATATAAATTTGAAATATTTTTGTAATTTTTGAACCTCAAAAATCTGCTTTTTCCAAATGTGCGTTTAGCTATTTTTACACTTGGAAAATGATGCAAAGTCAATTAAATTCCCCTTTTTAGCAATTTTTAGATATTTTATGAGATATTTTTGTGCCTTGGGCTTTGCAAAGCCTCAAGGACAAGTTTAGATATTTTGTTTAGGCCAATGAGGATGGAAGTTGAACCATGAGGTTTTCCTCACTTGAGCCTATTTATTCCACAAGCTCTCATTTGTAAACAAGGCTGGAATTTGAGAAGAGAAGAAATATATTGGTCATATGAGCTTTGGAGAAAATACTTGTGCTATGCTTTTGGATTGCCTCTTGAATGTTCTTGGATGGATGATGAAGGATTTTTGATGGATTCCATGACATGGTAGAATGGTATAGTGTTTTTTGCTTTGTTGTTGTCTTCTAGTTTTCATTCATGATACATGTTTCTTACTTGCTATAGATCAGTAGAGATTAATTTTGAGATATGCCCATGGATGCACCTCAAAATTCCTAAATCTTCATAGCTTTTATGTTTTATTCTTCCTTAGTTGCATTAAAGAATTCTTAACTGCTCTTTAAGAACTTGAGGATATTGTTGCTAGTTTCATTAATAGTTCTATGCATGTTGAGTAGGATGTATGGTGTGCCCTGCTTACCTATGACTGTCCATAGTTCCATACATGAAGCTATCTCTTTGAATGATTAAGATTATCATTTTGTTTGAACCAAGGAGGCCTAGTCCCGATCTAGCCGTTTGCCTAAAACTATGCAAATCTTGTTGTTCAAAGTGCCCAATGACTTGAAGTACTGTGTTTAGGCATTTTGGCATAGTGTTTTGAGTTGTTAGTCCATCTTATGTGTTTTCCCCAAAGTCTGATAGCCATTTCCCAAAGTTAGAGGGTCTTATACTTCTATGCATGGCTTGAATGTTTGTTTCTATGTGTTGATTAGTTTATAGTTACATTTTGCATGATTAAGGGTTTTCTTTACCATGTTTATGTTATCTATTAAACCAGTGATGCTTGAAACTCTTTTTTGTTCACAAACTTGATGTCCATTTACTCCATTTTGCCCAAAGATCTTTTCTACCTTAAAATCAAATCGGCCCTTCAATAGCCTTGCATCGTCATCTAATAGCTTTCTTGGCCTTTTGACCCCATAGCCCAGTTAATCTAACATCTTGTTACCTATTTCATATCTTTGATCAGTTTCATCCCTCACAACTTAAAAAACCAAAACCAAAAAACATACTCCATAACTAGCCTAAAATCAGAACACGATAAGCGAATACATAGATATCCTTTACACATATAGAGAGAGCCCTCTCTGAGTCCAGGAAGGCTAGGTCCTCGGGCTCCAAAGCTTGGTTTGATGTTACACTGTCATTTGGCTTGCCAATCAGCCAAATCACGGGACACTAACAAGCTACAACAAGTGGAGGCTAGATCTACTCAGATCTAGGCCATTCTAGTGCCTCTTTTCAATGAGGAAGGCTTCTATCCCATTGGAAAGAGAGTTTTGGATGATTGAAGTTGATTTTTCAGATCTTGGAATCAGGCCAAACATGTTTTAGAGCCTACAACACAGTTTCCCTTCCAGGACTGTGTTATTTGCAAGAGTGTAGTTGCAGGGTCTTTTGGCACGTATTTTCCAGGATTGGTTTTCATGTGTTGGGGATCTGCCCTTCACATTTGAGATCCATTTGTTGGGATCATCATACTGTATAGATCAGATTAGATCTGAATCTCCATGTATTCCTAAATATTTTTGCAGATCTGCTGCATAAGATCTCAGATCTACTCCATATACTTCACTTTTTGCTGAAAACCCCAAGGGGCATTTGAAGAGGAGCCTATCTAGTGTACAGATCTGATATATATCTAACTTTTTGTACACAGATCTGCTCTAGATCTAAAGTGTAATCTAAAGTTGTTTTGACCAATAAAAATAACACTGTCAAGCTATTTCAGTCATAATATATGGTTGCAGCACTTCATTTTGAGGGATTTCTTCATGTAAAAGTCTTCTATTTCTATTCTACATTTTATGGGCTTCAATATAGATATGATTTGTTGATGTAAATGTGAATAATGAGCCTCCATATTGGCCTCCTGCTCTTACTTAGATGATCTGCATTATTTCTCTGCATAATCTATTTCAGTATTGCTGCATTCCCTTTTTGGAATATTACATTAACTATTTGCATGTCAGATCTAGTGGAGACCCAGTGGAGATATAGGTGAAAGGGTGAGATGGACTATCTGTTGTGACTATAGTGGAGCATTCAATGCATCCACACACACATTGGAGATGCCTATGAGTATTGCGCAGTCAAGGCAAGGTAAGGTCAAATTCATTTAGGTTTCTTCTTCAGAAGGTATAGCGTAGTTGAGGAAGGCTGAAATTCTTTGTGCTTAAGGATTGCATTCATCAGGAACTGTGTGAGAAAGGCAGGCTATCTGGAGACAATAAATTGGCTAAGGGATTTACCAATTTTTGTATGATAGTGTGAGACAATTAACTGATGTACCGAGAGCTCTTGTGATTAGATTTTTGTATGTAATTGTTTCATGATTCCTTGTGGAATATACAATATATGATAGAGGGGTTTTGAGCAGTAAGCTTTCCCCAGGAATATCTACTGTTGTGGTTTTGATATATTATTTCTTCCTGCTTATGTAATTGGCGATTGTGTTTTAAATTCTGCAAATATTTTTAGAAGTGATTATGTATTTAGCAGTAGCATATTGTTAGATCAGGATAATCCATGACATACATGTATTTTGTATAATTTCTACATGGTATTAGAGTTGTGTTATAAATTTTCTACATGGTATGAGAGCAGGAATTATTTGGGTGCACGAGTTTGTAGATAATATCTGAATATTTTAATTCAATATTTTCATAAACAAGTAGAATATTTGTATTCCTTGTGAAAAAATACCCAAATTGAAAAAAAACATTTGTCGAATCGGATTTCGGATGAGGGAGATATCATCGATTTAAAATAAGCTCTATTGCTAGAAAAATTTGCGACAGCGGGACAATTACAATGTGCGCGAGCCAAGAAACTACATGCACTGAGGTACAAGATGCATGAAAAGCTTTGAGGAGAAAAGCAAAGTTTAATGAATTGGTGGTTGAGAGGGAGCCTCTCAACATGCAACGTGAGAAGCAGTCTCAGAAGGTTGTGGAGCAGCCACAACTGGAGATGCAGAAGAATATCTATAGATTTGATGTAGATGGGATTTCTATTGAGCTTCCTACTGTTGGGAAATGTGAGAAATCCATGCAATTGAAGCTTGAGATGGAGCATGATTTGCATGCAGGTAAGAGTTAACCTCGGGATGTGGAGCAACCACAAGATGAGGATCATGGAGTGGGAGCAACCACTCATGCAAAGAAATTTCGTGCCAAATGGGCAGAGGGAGTGCATGTAGTTATACCACCAGGTAAGAGGTGGGGCAACATGCATGAGTAATCATAAGAAGATATTTATCGGTAGGATTCTTTGAGATGGTGTAGATCTCATGAATTTAACCTGGCTTCGAGGTGCCCACAGAGCAACAGTAGCATGATCAATTGGATTGATGCAGTTAGATCAAAGTGACAGTGTCAGATACTGGAGCGCGGATTAGAGTTGACAACAAGTGCAAAATGCAAGGGTGCAGAGTTCAACAGTGCAGTGGTTCCTGAAGACATGTGCAGTAGCTAAGCAGAAGTTAGAAGACTTTCATGACAGGTGCATTAGACTGATAGAGTTGTTTGGAGGCTATTGAGTTTTGGAAGTGTTGCATGCAAGTATTGCAGGGCGGATGCATGGAGTTGCAGGGGAGCATGCAAAGGCATACCTTTCTTGTTGAGAGGGAGTGCTGAATATTGCAACAAGAAATAGTGAAAGAGGCATCCGGAAACATCATCCTTGATCCTAGTGAAAAATAAGCACCTAAACTAGGTGGGGCCCACACAGGCTATTTTTAGGTGTATGTCTATTTTTAGAATGGTGAGCATATTCTAAATTTAGCAGGAAGCTGATTCTATATGGTTGAGAAAATTATTTCTTTAGATGAATTTATATTTTTAGAAGATGGGCGAAGTCTATTTATATATCGTAAATCTAAAAATAGAATGCATGCCGATTATTATTAGCCCTTAATATAAATAA
Source organism: Pinus albicaulis (assembly GCA_034641835.2). Taxonomy (NCBI): domain Eukaryota; kingdom Viridiplantae; phylum Streptophyta; class Pinopsida; order Pinales; family Pinaceae; genus Pinus; species Pinus albicaulis. The sequence goes on along the minus strand of CM076569.1, from coordinate 394,118,880 downwards.
TCAGAAAATAAATAGTAACTTATTCTCTTGGAGCACTTGATTTCAGTGAACAGATGTGGCACATCAGTGGGTTGAAGGAATTACACAATTCCTAGGGTGGTTGGTGACTTATCCATGGAGGACTTAGTTATAACTAATTGTGGCAGAGTTGTAACAGAGTTGGAAGAGTAGTTATTTAGTTTAACTCAGTTTAGTGAGTTAAACTCAATTGTGCTAGTTGTAACTGAACATACACTAGTGATAGATGAGTGAATTAATTATTTAATTAATTCACAAGTAGTGTCTTACTTGAAAATGAATAAATACAACAGTTAACTATTTGCATGTCAGATCCAGTGGAGACCCAGTGGAGAGATAGGTGAAAGGGTGAGTGGACTATCTGTTGTGACTATAGTGGAGAATTCAATGCATCCACACACACATTAGAGATGCCTATGAGTATTGCGTAGTCAAGGCAAGGTAAGTTTGAATTCATTTAGGGTTCTTCTTCAACAGGTATAGCACAGTTGAGGAAGGCTAAAATTCTTTGTGATTAAGGATTGCATTCATTAGGAACTGCGTGAGCAAGGCAGGCTATCTGGAGACAGTAAATTGGCTAAGGGATTTGCCAATTTTTGTATGACGGTGTGAGACAATTAGCTAATGTATCGAGAGCTCTTGTGATTATATTTTTGTATGTAATTGTTTCGTGATTCCTTGTGGAATATATAATATATGATAGAGGGGTTTTGAGCAGTAAGCTTTCCCCGAGAATATCTGGTATTGTGGTTTTGATCTATTATTTATTCATGATTATGTAATTAGCGATTTTGTTTTAAATTCCGGAAATATTTGTAGAAGTGATTCTATATTTAGCAGTAGCATATTGTTATATTAGGAGAATCCAGGACATACATGTATTTTGTATAATTTCTACACACAAGGAAGGGTCTCAACCCTTTCTACTATTTCAAAATTTGATGCAAACTTCACACAGAAACACCACTGAAATCACATGCCCAAATTCTCATGAGTCACCTCTCTTGAGCTTTATCTGCCCTAAGAGAACCAATAATATTCCATCCTACTTTCTATCTCTAACCCATTAAGGTATGTGACATTCTTTTGAACCCTCACATGATGATCTTACTCTTGGTGGATGATCATGGCCTCCCTTTAGCAACGCTTACTCAGACCTCTAACTAGACCTACTTTAGGACTACATCTCTCCTAGCCTCCTTGATAAAATGAGCTCCTTCTCACTTGATGTTCTTGCCTTCATAATAAGGCCTCCTTAAATAGCTTTTCCTAGCTAGGCCTCTTAAGAACGCTCTAAAAATTACAAACTTTATCTACTTAGACCTTATGAAGTATTATTTTTCTGTTTAATTTTCTTTTAGATTTTAAACCTCATCTCGGGTCCAAAGCCCCTTCGCTTGGGTTATTTTCCCACAAAACATTTTGTGGTCAAAATCACACAAACCCATGTCACTAGGCTTGTGGAGTACCTCCCAAGCTACACAATTTAACAACATAGTCCAGTTGTAGTAATCGTAACTTGGTCAAGCTCCTATAGTCAAGTGAGGACTTGGTTGGGTTCCGAAGTTGAAAATTAAGGGTAGTTATGAGGGCATGATAACTAGGAAGGGTTAGGGAATGACAAGGAATGAAAAGGTGTGTTAACGCATGCTCGACAATGTCAATGCATGTTGAGGAGTGTTAAGGAGTGTTGAGGTATCACAAGGGAGAACTAGGGGAAAATGCATGGAAATGAAAAAATAAGAGTGTGTTCCAGGGAGTCTCAGTGAATTCAAGTGTGCCAAGGATGAAGTGTGTTAGAAAAAGTTCATAATAGGATTTGTAAGAGGCTAGCCTATGATTGCGATAACGGGCTCGACAAAGCAATTTTAAATAAAGGGAGACTTTTTGTTGGGAACAATGCTATTTTGCCTTTATCTATTATTTTTATATGACATGTGGCACACTTTGGCCGAATGCTCGCGTTTCAAACTATTTTAGACAATTCCATATTGTACATTGTTATGTATAAGTTTTGGGGAACTTGAGTTGTGTCGACCTATATCTTGTGTGTCTTGTGTATCCTGTGGTTCTTGAAAACTCTCAGTTAATGCTCCGTTGTTTATATGAAATAGACATACATGTGAAATATTTCCTATGTAAGCTATGTTTCTTAGTTGTTTTATGGCCATGGCTAGATGTGATCATTGTCTTGGTAAGTTCTTAAGTGGGAAAAGTTCAGCTTGGACATGACTGGCCTAAGATAAGGTATATGAAGTTCTTAGGTGAACAAGGCACAATCTACTTGTAGTAGGTGCAATTGATCAAGTTGTTACGGCTGAAGCAAACCAATATCACATGAATTGGAGTAGCAGACTTGATTGGGTTCCCAAGTCATGAAAAAATGTAAGGATATTTGTGAGGGCATGAGTGCCAAGGCATGCTAGGAAATGCTAACATGTGCCAGATATTTCGAAGGCATGTAAAATATGATAAGATGTGTCAAGTGCTAAGGCATGCCAATATATGCAATGGTGTGACAATACATGCCAGGGACTATCAAGGGAACAAAAAGGAGAAACAAGTTAAAATACAAGGAAATGAACACATCATAGGGTTAATAAGTCATCAATTTACATTTTCCAAGAGGGGCATTCTATGCACACCAACACTAGGTGGAAATGAGTGTCAAGTGCCAAGTGTTAGTGCATTCTAAGTGCCAAATCGTCCTCTGTTACTTCTCTTCTACTTTCCAATAACTGATCACAAATAACTTTAATATTAAACCATGCCAAATCATACTGAGGCATCTTAGTGAATGTTATGCATGATATTGATCATGGCCTCTTTAGGACTACATGTCTCTTCACCCCCTTGATCAATTGAGCTCCTTCTCACTTGATGTTATTTCCTTCATCCTAAGGACTCCTTAAATAGTTTTTCATGGAACTCTTAGTAACCTTCTAGAACTTACGAGCTTTATCCACTTAGACCTTAGGAAATATTAATTTTACTTTTTAATTTTCTTTTAGATTTTAAACCCCGTCTTGGGTCCAAAATCCCTTTTCTTTGCTTCTATTCCCACAAAGCCTTTTGTGACTAAACTCACACAAAGCCATCTCACTAGGCTTGTGGAGTACCTCCCAAGCTACACAATTCAACAATATAGTCTAGTTGTAGTAACTATAACTTGGTCAAGCTCTTGTAGTCAAGAGAGGGGCTTGGTTGGGTTCCCAACTTGAAAATTAAGTAAGGGTAATATTGAGGGCATGATAGCTAGGGAGGGTCAGGGCATGCAAAGGAATCAAAAGGCATGCTAACACATGCCGGACAATGTCAATGCATGTTGAACTAGAGTGTTAGGGAGTGTTGGGGCATATCAAGGGATAACTAGGTCAAAATGCATGGAAAGGAACAAATAAGAGAGGGTGCAAGGGAGTGTTAGCGAATTCAAATGTGCTAAGGATGAAGTGTGTTAGGATAAGTTTAGAATATGTTTTACAGGAGGCAAGCCTACATTTGTTATAAGGGGCTTGACATAGCAGTTTTAGACAAAGGGAGATCACTTTGTGTTAGGAACAACATTGTTTTTCCTTTAGTTATATTTTTTTTATATGAGATGTGGCACACTTTGGCTACATGCTCATGTTTTAAACTATTCTAGATAATTTCATATTGTACATTGTTGTGTATAAGTTTTGGGGCACTCAGCTTGTGTCAGCTTATATCTTGTGTGCCTTTTGAATCTTGTGGTTCTTGAAAACTCTCAGATAATGTTCTATTGTTTATATGAACTGAACATACATGTGAAATATTTCCTGTGTAAGCTATGTTGCTTAGTTGTTTTATGGCCATGGATAGATCATGTGATCCTTGTCTTGGTATATAGTTAAGTGGGACAAGTTGAGATTGGACATGAGTGACATAAGATGAGTTATAGGCAGTTCTTAGGTGAACAATGCACAATATACTTGTAGTAGGTGCAATTGGTCAAGTTGTTGCGGTTGAAGTAGTCCAATGTTTTCACATGAACTTCAGTAGCCAAGGACTTGATTGGGTTCCCAAGTCGTGAAAAAATGTAAAGACTAGATATGAGGACATGAGCGCCAATGAATGCTAGGAAATGCTAAGATGTGCTAGAGTGTCAATGAGTGCCAGGGACTGTCAAGTAAACAAAAGGGAGAAAAAAGTTAAAATACAAGGAAATGAACACATAAGAGGGTTAATTAGTCATCAATTTACCTTTTCTAAGAGGAGCATGCTAGGCACACCAACACTAGGCGCCAATAGGTGCCAAGTGCAAAGTCTTAGTGCATTCTAAGTGCCAAGTCTTCCTTTGTTGCGTCTCATCTACTTTCCAAAAATTGATCTCAAATAAATTTAATATTAAGCCATGCCAAATCATACCAAGGCATCTCAACATGTTCCATACATGCTAAGACTTTCCAAGCACCAACACGTGCTAAGCACCAATATGTGTCAGGGACTGTTATGCATGCTATGAAGTGGAGTGGCATGTTGAAGAGTTCTAAGGTGTGCTAGAGAGTGATAATGCATGTTTAGGAGTGTTAGGAGTAATAGGAAAAAACATTAAGGGAGCACTAGGTCAAAATTTGTGGAAGTTAATGAATATGAGGAATGTGTGCCAAGGACTAGTGTTAATGAGTGCTAGCTGTCATGCCAAGGAGGGAGTGACAAGGTATGCTAAGAATTGGTAAGGCATTCTAGGGAATATCAAGGCATGTAAAGAAGTACCAAAGTGTGCTAGGGAGTTCCAGGGTGTGCTAATTATATGTTCCAAATAGTGCCAAGATAAGCCAATACATGCCAGGTGCTAAGGATGTGCAGGGTGCCAGGGTATGTCAATATGTGTCAAGAAGTTTCAAGGCAAAAAAAGGAAGAACCAAGCTAAAATGTAAGGAAATGAACACATAAGAGGGTTAATAAGTGAGGACTTTATATTTTTCAAAAGGGGCATGCTAGTCACACTAATAATAGGTCCCAATACATGCCAGGTGGCATTGTGTGCCAAGTGCTAATGTATGTCAATGCATTCAACCAAGGTGCTCCAGGGCATGCTAGGGACTACATGCATGCCAACACATGCTAGGAGAGTTCCAAGTTGTGTTAGCGCATGCCACCATGTGCTTGGGCGTCAGTTTCATGACAAGATGTTCTAGGTACAACGATGTTCCAAGACATGCAAGGTGCTAAGAAATGTTAGTGTGTCACAAAGCATTAATTTAAGGTGTGCCTAGATTGTTGAGGAGTGTTAGGTCTTTCTCATTAATAGAATTTTCAGAGCTTGATTATGTATTAAATAATATATTTCCTACACACACTAGTGGAACTCTATCTAAAGGGAATTTGATAGATAATAAACTTAATAGATATTAATCATGTGTTGACTCATAGGAAAACTCTATTCAACTAGTGATTACTTGAGGGAAATGATACACACTAATTACTTCTTAAAAAATTGATTGATTCTAACCAATATGACCTTGGAAATATCATTAAAAATACTCCACAATAATGGCCTTAAATCATTATCTTTTGAAAAAAAATATATTAACAAGCATATAGCATCATCAAAAACTCATTGGAATGATCAATGGTGACGAAATTTTTTTGACCGTCACCAAAAGTAACAAAAAGAGCATTGGTGAGGGTCATTAAAAGTTCATCACTAGAAGTGTCACCAAAGAGAGAACTAGTGATGGGCCTTTAACGACCCTCACCAAAAGTGTCATTGAAAATGGCTTTGGTGACGAACCTTAAAGGACCATCACTATATACAATTACAGTGATGCTTTTTTAAGGACTTCCACCATATGTGACATTGGTGATGGACCTTAAAGGTCCATTACAAGCATGACCCTCACCAATTTTCTTTTTTCTTGTAGTGTGAGAATGATCCACACACGTCTAAGTGAACTCTCTCAAGGATTGTCACTGCTTGGATTTCCTTATCGTGAAAGGTGGTCTTTGTATACTTCTCCATAGAACACCCTTTGCATGTGTCTCTCAACGCAAGTGTACCCTTCGAAAGCCCTATAGAAATATGTTGCATGATTCTCAAAGCGTTGTGGTGTAGATGGCCCAACCTCCTATGCCATAACTCAATGATATCTCGGCTCACCAACTTCTCTGTTTTACTGCTCAATCTTGTGTAGTCATATACAACAATTTTTTATAGGTTCTTCACCCGAACCCCAATATTTTTCACCTGTACCATGGCTTTGTGACGAAGGACCTTCTTTCCTTCACTGAATATCACATCATATCCATAATCTTCCAACATAGCAACATAAACTAAATTCTTCTATAAGAAAGGTACATGCATGACATATTTTAGTATGAGGGGTTTACCTAACTCTCTTTGGAAAGTAACTATACCAATCTCGATAGCTCTATACCTCCCGTCATCTCCCATCTCTAAGTGCATCTGGAGATCCTTCACCTCCAAGCTACTGAAGAATTCTTTGTTTTTGATCATTTGCAATGAGGCTCCACTATCCAAGTACCACAAAAATCCCAACACCGATGGCACCATTCATGAGATGAGGGTGAAGTCCAACTCAAATTGTGAAGTCAATGCTTCACCTAATACTCCTCTTGAGGCCTTCTTATTGGTCTTCTTTTGTGGAAAATTTGTGGCATAATATCCATGCTTATGATAGTTGAAACATTTCACCTTTGACAAGTCTCGCTTCTTCCTTGCCTTTCCGGTCTTGGATTTGGAATGGGACTCCTTCCCTTGTCCTTTCTTCGCCTTTCCATCCAAGGCACAATTTTCCTTATCATCAGTCTTTGACGAGGATCCATCTCTGGTGCTCTGTCGAATTTCTTCTTGTGCCAAATCAAAACAAAGTCATTCCTAATTTGGAAACTTCTCCCTCCCATTAACAGAGTCCTGGTAGCTATTCCAGCTCTTTGGAAGGCCTAGAAGAGCTAGGCTAACCAAATCATCCGTGGCAACAGTGACCCCAAAACTTCCAAGCTCATCTTGACATTGAGTGAACTTGGTTATGTATTTATGGATTGTGTCTCCCTTATCCATTTTGATCTTCCTAAGCTTGTATTTCAGCGCCAACTTCTTGTGGTCACTTTTATTCTGATACATATTTGTCAAGGCCTTCCACATTTCATATGGATTCACCTTCTCATGGAGGCTCTAGACAATATGGTCTCGAACTCCCTCTATCAAGATATTTCTCGCTTTCACAACATTCTTCTTCCATGCATCAAGAAGTTGAGCATCTACTGCTCCAAGATGTGGGACATCAACATCTATGAAAGCCTTTAGTCTATTTTCTTCAAGCACTTCCTACATCATTTCTTTCCATGCAATATAATTTGAATTTCCCTTGAGTGCATATTCGAGTCTCAAGCCATTGAAATACATCTTGATCTACAACTTGATATTGTAGAATAAATTTGCAAATTTGAACCTGATCAAAACAATCTCTAGTCTTCTCTTCTATTGTGATTCTTGGCACTTTGTTACCATGTATAAAATATAACCATAGAATTAATTCCCTATTAAATAGGAAAATCCCTTTGAATAATTGTGCAATCCTTCTTAGGCCTCCAACTGACTCTATAACTAATCTGCAAAAATTTCTAATTATAAAATTGATAGTTATCTTCCCTTTAACCTCTGTCTCAACTGGGTCTTCCTTAGAACTTACATGCAAAAACTATTTATAGTGAGTTATCAGTTAACTGATTGATCAATCGTTGTGAATTAAATCAGATTTAATTTACCGGACTTATCTCTAGCTCATCACTTAGTTAGAACTAGTTAAGTATTGAGGGGGTTTTTGCATTGCATTATATTAGATATCATTTTTTTTTTATTCAAGTGTGTTAAGTAAGCCATTCATCTATGGCCATTTCCATGAGAGATAGTTGTAACTGAATAATTTCTCATGATTTTTTAATAGTCCACTTAACACTCATTGCATCAGGTTAAACTGATTTTAACTCAATTAATCGAGTTCACTAATTACAACTCATGCATAACTGCAACTGGACCCCCTTAAATCATGGAATCACTCTACATGCATCCTCTCTGACACTCAAATCATATTTCCTAAGCTAACTCAGTCATTTTGGCTTAGTTAACTAATACAAGTTGTTATGAGATGAAATTACAACTTCTCTTCCAATTTAATTAAATGAAAATTAAATTAGAAGCCCCGCTTTTGGGTTCAATTTCAACACGTAGAAATCATAGATAGGAATATGTTCATGACCACTGAAATCATTATGATGATTGAATGATTGAGAATTAATTGAAATATTTAAACTAATTTTTTTTCATCTTCAAAAATAGATTCACTTAAGGAATTGGGAAAATGGGAGCCAGTTAAAACTATTTTTGAAGAAGAAGAGAAACAAGGTTTAGTATTTTTAGTTTTCAATTCATCATCGTGAATAATATCATTAATATCTTTTTTCTTTGAATAAGATGAATTAGAACCAGGTAGAAAATTGTGTTCAGGTTTAAGAGAATCTCCAGAGTTATTGAGAATATTATTAATAATTATCTCTGCCAAAATGAGGATTAGAAAATAATTCATCATTAATTAAATTAATAACAACCCCTATGTTTTATAAAATTGAATTTGTGTTCAAAATGAGTGTTGATTTATTAACAATTAAATTATTGTCATAAAAAAGATCAGAATAAAGACAGAAAAAAGAGGTTGAACATAAATATTTGAAAATTTCCCTATGTAGAAAGGATTGCTCTAAAATGCACATTTCAAATTCTCCCACATTGCAATTTCACATTGTTGATCAATTTCTTCATAAAAATAAGATTTGCATGCATTTGATTGATTTTCAAATTGTTAATAGGCTACTCCATAACTTGCAATTTATTATCAACAGAAGAGGATTGTAAATTAATTACAACAAACTGTATGTTGTTGACATTCTCTGGTTGATTTATTTGTTGTTGATAGTTGCTAATGGAATGTCAAATGTTTTTTTATTTTAAATTTCATTGGATATAACAACATTATTTAAATTTGAAGCAATTCTAAGACTGACGTCATTTATTTGAGCCACAACAACTTCTGTTTGTTGAGTAGCAGTATTTTAAATTTGAATTTGTAAAGGATCAACATTTTCATTTTGAGAAATTGACTCTTTATCATAAATGCATGTGCTTTCTGGTTCTTCATAATTATCACGTGACAAAGACACTAAATGTACAAACCATCCAATTAATTGGAATTGAGGAGGAAAATATTTGTACCAAAATTACATTAAAGTCAATTTAAATCTAACGTAAAAATTATCCAAAGTCTCACATTTTATCATATGCAATTATTATAACTGATCACACAAGTTTTCGTAATCATATTCCTGAAAAGCGTGAAGGAAAATATTTGAAAATTCATCCCAAATATGTACAGAGGCAACTGTTAAGGATTTAGCTATTCCTGTCAGCATAAGTGTTCAAATGGCACCCCAAAGCGAGGCTTGCAATTTAATTTTCCCTTAATTAAATTGGAAGAGAAATTGTAATTTCATCTCATAACAACTTGTATAGTTAACTAACAGAATGATGGATTTAGCCTAGGAAATTCGAGTTTAGGGTCAGAGAGGATTCATGTAGATTGATTCCATGATTTAAGGGGGTCTAGTTGCAGTTATGCATGAGTTGTAATCGAGTTAAAATCAATTTAACTAGTTCTAACTAAGTGATTAGCTAGAGATAGGTCCAGTGAATTAAATCTGATTTAATTCATAATGAATGATCAATCAGTTAATTTATAATTAACTATAAATAGTTGTTGCATGTTAGTTCTGAGGAAGACCGAGTTGAGACAGAGGTTCAAGGGAAGATAACTGTCAGTTGTATAATTAGAAAATTGTACAGATTGGTTATAGAGACAGTTGGAGCCTAGGAAGGATTGCACAATTATTCCAAGGGATTTTCCTATTTAATAGGGCCTTAATTCCTCAAGGAATGCGTGAGCAAGGTAGGTTGAGTAGAGGCAGAGAATTGGCTAAGTATTTTTTATTTTTTTTTGCCTAGATTGGTGTGACATAGTTGGCAGTGTGTAGGAGTTCTCTTGTGAGAGAAAGCATTGTATTGCTTCACGATCCTTGACTTTATACAATATACAAATAGTGGGGTTTTAGGCAATGTGATTTCCCCAGATACGTCTTGTGTTGTGTGCATGATTGTTTCTTTCCCTTGTTTATGTGATTGTGCGATCATGTTTTGTTTCAACTGTCATGAGCACAGACACTGTGCCACAAATTTTCCATGAAATAATAATAACAAGAAGGCCTCAAGATTAGCATCAGGTGAAGCATTGGCATCACAATTTGATTTGGAATTCACCCTCATCGCATGCATGGTGTGATCGGTGTTGGGATCTATGTGTTACTTGGATAGTGGAGCCTCACTCCACATGATTGAAAACAAAAAAATCTTCAACAGCTTGGAGGAGAAGGATCTCCAAATGCATATCGAGATGGGTGATGACAGGGGGGATAGCGCTACCAGGATTGGTACACTTAATTTTCAGAGAAATTCAAGTAAACCCCTCATACTAAAATATGTCATGCATGTACCTGGTTTAAAGAAGAATTTGGTTTCTATTTCTATGTTGGAAGATTGTGGATATGATGTGATTTTTAGTGAAAAAAGGTGTTACTTTGTCACAAAGCCACATGTCAAGTGAAAAAGATTGGGGTTCAGGTGAAGAACAACTACAAATTTGATGTATATGACTGCACAACATTGAGAAGTAAAGCAAAGAGGGTGGTAAGCTGAGATATTGGGGAGTTATGACATAGGAGGTTGGGTCATCTACACCACAACGCTTTGAGGATCATGCAAAATATTTCTACAGGGCTTCCAAAGAGTACACTTGCACAGAGAGACACATGCAAAGGGTGTACTGTGGGGAAGTATAAAAAGGTCACCTTTCACGATAAGGAAATATGAGCAATGACAATCCTTGAGAGAGTTCACTCAAATGTGTGTGAACCATTCTCAGCAGCTTCCACAACAAAGCACAAGTATTATGTGATTTTTTTTTTATAATTTTTCAAGAAAGTGTTGGATTTTCATTAGGGGAATTTTGAGGTCTAAAATGGGTCTCCTAAGGAAATTATAAAATAATAGTGGAAATAATAAAATAATATTTTATTACGTTATCAAATTTTAGAGGGAAAAAAGAAAAAACTATTTTTTCAACTCGTATTTTCAACTTATCTCCCAAAGTTTTTACTCAAAATTCAAGTAGGAGTACTCGTTGGATGCAAAATTTAATTCCTCATCCAAGGATTACCCATGTTTCATACTTTTGATGGTCCCTGCTACATAAAAAATGATAAATATATGAAAAACATGATTGCAATCACGTTTTTAATGTATTTCTCATTTTTCATGTAACATGATCATTCGAAAGTATGCAACATGGGTACTCCTTGGATGAGGAATTAAATTTTGCATCCATTGAGTACTTCTGCTCGAAATTTGAGTAAAAACTTTGGGAGATAATTTGAAAATACGAGTTGTAAAAGTAGTTTTATTATTTTATTATTTTTTAATCTTTTTACCCTTTTACTTAAAAAATGGTGAATCATCCCCCATGGTTGACATCATCACCTTGAATCCAATTGGTTCTTATAAAGTTTATTTTGGTTGTACATTTTACTTAGGAGGCCCATTTTAGACCTCAAAATTTCCCTAATGCTTCATGCAAAAGAAATATTAGACGTTCGCCAAAGGAACTTGTCAAGGAAGATACATGGAAGAAGGTGAAGGCTCTGAGGAGCGACAATGGTGGAGAATACATCTCTAACGAATTCAAGAAATTTTGTGCCTCATAAGGAATTCAAAGAGAATTTATTGCACCTCATAACCCACAACAGAATGGGGTTGCAGAGAGAAATAATAGAACTATTGTGGGAGAAATACGAGATATGTTGCATGATCAAGGCCTACCGTTGCATCTATGAGTGGAAGCATGAAATACAACAGTATTTGTGTAGAACATAAGTCCTCATCGGATACTTGGGATGAATACACCAGAGGAGGATTTTTTAGGTAAGAAACCAGATGTTTCATATTTTAAAATTTATGGTTCATCTGTCTATTTCCATGTGACCAAAGATGCCAGGAAGAAGCTAGAGCCAAAAACAAAGTTGGGGATATTTGTGGGGTACACTGATACACCTCACAACTTTCAAGTGTAATTTCCAGTAGAATGGATGACAATGATCAGAAGAGATGTGAAGTTTGATGAAGACAAAGCCATGTGATTGTCCCTTGAGAGGGAGCTTCAGTTGCATGTAGTTGAGGCGCTATTAGCTCCAAAGGATGAACCTTAGGATGTGGAGCAACCACAAACAGAGGAACAAAGAGTGGTAGAAACCACTCATGCAGAGCCATCCACTAGATATGGAAGAAAGTGCACCAGAGAGGTTGCCAGATTATTTTTGGATGCGAGAGATAATGTGGGAGAACCCACATCACAGTGTAGGAAAAGAAGGTCCCTAGAGAGGTACACTTTATACATGGCTCTTATGAGCAGAGGTATTGATATAGAACCATCCTATTTTGAGGAAGAAGTGCAACAACCAGTGTGGGTTGATGCCATGGTTGAGGAGTATGACTCTATTATCAGGAAAAATGCATGGGAAGTGGTCCCAAGGCCAGTGGGGAAGTCAGTGGTAGGATCCAGGTGGGCTTACAAAGGTGAAGCAAGTAGAATATGGGAGTGTGGAGAAACACAAGGCTAGATTTGTGGCTAGAGGGTTCTCTCAGGTGGAGGGGATTGACTACATTGATACTTTTTCACCAGTCGCAAGGTACTCATCCATTAGATCCATCCTTGCACTCTCAACACAATTGTGATGGTAGATATATCATATGGATGTAAATACAACCTTTCTCAATGGATTTATTGAGGAAGAAGTGTACATTGAGTATCTGGAAGGTTTTGAGACCTTAGACAGGGAGTCACATGTGTGCAAACCCAAGAGAGCACTATATGGGCTGAAGCAAGGACCCCGTGCTTCGTACACCATGATTGAAAGCTATTTCACTGGGTTTGGATTCACCAAGAGTGAAGCGGATACGAACCTATATCATATTGTGGTTAATGGTAAGATTTTTATTATTGTACTTTATGTTGATGATTTGATATTGACAGGTGATGAGTAGTTCATAAAAATTTTCAAAGACAATCTTGTAAGAGAATTTGAGATGAAGGACATGTGGCTCTTGCACTATTTCCTTGGATTGGAAATATGGAAAAGAGATGGGGAGCTATTTTTATCTCAGGGCAAGTATGCCAAGGAGATTATGAGGAAGTTCCACATGGAGGGTAACAAACCCATGGAGACTCCTCTTGCAAGAAACTGAAGGAAGGAGGCTGGTACTTCGGGTGAAGTAGTGGATGTTATTATTTACAGGAAGCTTGTCAGTTCACTCATGTATTTTGTGAACACACGACCCGACAAATGTTATGCAGCTAACCAGCTGAGCCAAGTTATGGTAAAGACGACCAAGATCTTTTGGAAGGCAGGAAAGCATGTGTTGAGATATATCAGGGGCACTATAGAGTATGGATTATGGTACAGATAGATAGAGGGAGTGAAGCTACAAGGCTTCACTGATGTAGATTGGGCAGGGATTCCATTCGACCGGAAGAGCACATCATCAGGCATCTTGAACATTGGATCAAAAGCAGTTTCTTGGTACAGCAGGAAACAAATATCAGTTTCACTCAGTTCAATAGAGGCAGAGTACATGACAGCCAGTCAAGCAGCATGCTAGGCCATCCAGATGAAGAAGATACTTGTTGGTTTGTTTGGTTAGCCAATGGATCCGGCAGTGATACATTGTGATAACCATAGTTGCATCAAAATCTTGATTAATCCAATAATCCATGAGAGGTACAATCATGTTGATATCTGGTATCACCATCTCAAAGATTGTGTTCAGAGGAGGATTATGTCATTATAGTACATTCCCATGGAGGAGTAGGATGCACACATGTTGATGAAGGCGCTGGAAAGAATAAAATTCAAATTCCACAGAGACAAGATCGGGGTAACAGATAATCCATTTCTTTTTGAGAGGGAGTGTTTAAATGGCACAAAGAAGTGGCACCCCAAAGCGGGGCTTTTAATTTAATTTTCTGTTTTAATTAAATTGGAAGAGAAATTGTAATTTAATCTCATAGCAACTTGTACTAGTTAACTAAGTCAGAATGAATGAGTTAGATTAGGAAATTAGAGTTGAGGGTCAGAGAGGATGCATATATAATGATTCCATGATTTAAGGGGGTCTAGTTACAGTTATGCATGAGTTGTAATTAGTTAACTCAAGAAATTGAGTTAAAATCAGTTTAACTAGTTCTAACTGAGTGATGAGATAGAGATAGGTCCAATGAATTAAATCTGATTTAATTCACAATGAGTGATCAATCGGTTAACTGATAATTCACTATAAATATTTTTTTCATGGCAGTTTTGAGGAAGACCCAGTTGAGACAGAGGTTAAAGGGAATATACCTATAATTTGTATAATTAGAATATTGTACAGGTTAGTCATAGAGTCAGTTGGAGACCTAGGAAGGATTGCACAATTATTCCAGTGGATTTTCCTTAACTTAACTTTATGTCTCAGAAGAGATGCAACTAAGATTTTCCCCTTCGTGAGGGGACTCTTAGAATGCAGTGATTAATATAAATGCAGGTCTACTGTAATATGCAAGAAAAAAAACTAATTCTATCTCGATTTGGAAAAGGATAGCCTTCTTTCAATTCGATATCAAATGAACTAACTAACAAAGGGAAGAGGACTATTTGTATGATTGAATTCGTTATAAAATTTTCATCAGTTCAAAGAATTAGTTCATTCAATTAATGAAAGATAAAACAGAATGAGAATATATTTGAACGATAAATAGCTACTGCCCAATACATTCCTCTCTCAATGAATTCATATTAATTCTAATTTTGTTCTACTCCTAAGAGATAGCTCTTAAAAAATCTCAATAGCATAAAAAAAGCAATACGACAGTAGTGTTCAATATCAAAATTCCATACATTATTCAGAACACGAATTAAAATCATTTAGAGAAATTATGGCAATAAAATATTAACTTACAATCCAAACAATAGTGTAATGAAAAATTATTAAAATCATACCAGAAATTCATTACAAATTTTACAGTCCATGAACATTTTCAGCTCTTTGAGAAAATCTGTCTACAGTAGAGAAAAACAATTCTTCCTCTCAAAGCCAAACATCTTATATATATCTGCAAATCAACCTTCTATCCATTACAAAAGTGCAAATGTCCAACAAGAAAAATCTATTAGGTCCCTATATTACTAGTATAGTCCCTTATTATTAGTATAACCCCCTTATTGTTATTGTTGTACCCCTGTAACCCCCATATTTTTATTATTGTGCCCTTACATTATTATTGTTAGGTCGACTAGGATTACATTGTGGCCCCAGGGACTCCTATATATAGAAAAGAGGTTTTTTCATTTGTATCATCCAAGAATTGTTCATTTATGTAATGTATTGGAGGTTTCCCCCTCAAATTTTATTATTTCTAAGGCGTTGATCTCTTTTTTCTTCTATTTTTAGACCTGGTTTCATAACATTTGGTTTCAGAGCTTTTGATTCTAGGGTTTCGCTACTCCAAACAGGTCATCGTGGAATTTTTGCTATAACGTTTTTTCTACCAAGGTTTAGAAGCTAAAATTTTTAAAGAGTGAAGTTGAAAGCTTGAGGAATTTCTTGCAAAAATTTCAGATCTTGGTTCACAATATTTTCGGAGATATGATCTGTGGAAGCTAGGGTTTTCTTAGGCTCCTGAATTTCACCTAAAACAGGTCATCGTGGAATTTTCGCTATAACTTTTTTTCCATGAAGGTTCGGAAACTGAAAGTTTTATAGAGTGAAACTGAAATATGGAGGAACTTCCTGTACAAATTTTAGATCTTTGTTCGCAATATTTTTCAAGATATGATCTGTGGAATTTAGGGTTTGTTCAGGCTCCCAAATTTCTTCTCAACGAGGTGACCATAGAATAATCGTTATAACTCTCTCTCTAAGAATTGGATTGGAATTCTGTAAAAATTGGCCACAAGTACACAGAATTTAGTTTCCTGTGTATCAATTTCAAAGCCAAAGGAGGAAACAGTGACACGTGGTAGGTCATACAAGTTCACTCTACTAAACTAATTCATAATTAGGTCATTGTGGGAGATTGGGCATAACTTTATCTTGAAGAATCCAAATTAGGTCAGACCTGTGGCATTCGAAAGAAGATTCAGAGTGCTACTACAGGGGTGAATTTTATATATTGAAGATCCAAAATCACAAAGATAATTCAATTTCAATATCAAGCTCCTCAAAAGCAAGAAAAAGGTGTGTTTTTTTTTCCAAATTGCATAAGTCTTGTTTGAAGAATCAATTTGAATTGATTCCAAGGGAATATTGTAGAATAGATATCCGTACTAGGTTCTAAAATGCCCCCTAAAAATAATTCAACACCCATTAAGCCTTCAGAAGGCTCTACTATGGCTCATGAAGATGAAGAAATGCAACATGACATATCATAATTACAAGAGCAAGTGCACCAAATTTCGCTCTCGCAAAGAGAAACAAAAAATGAAATGGATATTTTGAAGAAAAGCGTGGAAGATAAGATGGATGGTTTGAAGAAAGGCATGGAAGTTATGATGGATGGTTTGAAGAATGGTATGGAAGAAAAAATGGAAGGTTTGAAGGAAGGTTAATCAAAGTTGATACAATAAGTGATTCCTAATGGTGAAAAGATAGTAGAGGAAACTCATGATGAGAACAAAATAAATTTTAATCATGATTTCATAAACTCTAATGTTGGATTGAAGAACCTCCATATTCCAAAGATGGATATGAGGAATTTTGATGGCAAATATCCCGTAACATGGATACTATAGATGGAGCAATATTTTGATCTCAATAATCTGCAAAACACACAAAAGGTATGCATTGCAACTTTACATTCAGAACAAAATACATTTGTATGGTATCGATGGCTTTGCTCCCGTAAACAAATTGTCACTTGGTCAATTTTTATGGAGGATGTTATAGGTCAATTTGGGCACCATTCTAAATGACCTGGTTAACTGGACATCATCTCCAAGACCAATGAATAGGGTCTATCATCCCCTATCATTTCAATTGTTATATGCCCTAAGACAAAGAATAAGGCAAATCATCCATGACTTTCATCTGCAAAGGTTTCCAAAATTTGAAGTTTATAATATATCATATGTAATATTCCCAATTAGTCCTAAGCTAATGGGAATATTCATTTTTGTTTTATCTTTCTATTTCATGAATAGAAATGTAAAGAAGGTTCATAAAAATCCTAAATAGTAAATAAATCAATGCCAAATGTGTAAAAGGTTATATCTTGGCTATCTAAGTAAGCACCCTTAGGTGTGAAAGGGGCTGAACATTTGATTGTGTCAACCATGACCAAATCTACAACGTTGTCTTGGAGGAGTGGCCATCAATGAGGCACAACACAGTTTTAGATGGAGATGGCTTATGTGAAAGGAGCTATTTCATTAAAGGTGGTTTAGGGTTTACAAACTCTTAACTTATAAAAGGAAGAGGATGGAAGCATGAGAAGGTTGTTGATGGTATCGTATTTTCAGAGTATATTTTATGTTTAGACATATCTCATTCTCTTGTTTTTTAGTTGAGAATAGTGTTGTTTAGAACTGGGTGTTCCTGATTGGGAATCCTACCTCTTTCCTTGAGAGGCCTCTTGGAAGAGTTTGCATTTATTGTCCACTATCTGGTTGAAGGCCAAGCTTCTTCTTCCAACTACAATGCAGATCTTGTTGAGGGTTTGGTTGTCTTTGAAAGCTGCATCAAGTGGAGGCTAGATCTACTTAGATCTCAACCATTCTAGTGCTCCTTTTTAGTGGGGAAGTCTTCTATCCCATTGGCAAGAGAGTATTGGATCACTGGAGCATCATTTTCTGATCTTGGCCTGAGGACAATCATTCTCTAAACCTCACAACGCAGTATTTCTTCCAGAACTATGTTATTTATGTAGGTGTTGTTGTAGGGTCTTTTGGCACATCTTTTGGAGGAATGGTTTCAAGTGTTGGGGATTTTCCCTTCAGTCCATTGAAGAGGATCATTATATTGTATATATCAGATCAGATCTGAACATTCTTGAATATCTGAATAATTCTGCAGATCTGTATATTTAGATCTCAGATCTACCTCATGTACTTCATGAAATGCTGAAAACCCCAAGGGGATTTTGAAGAAGAGCATTTATAGTGTATGGATCTGTCATAGATTTGACTTTTCACACATTATTTTTCTCTAGATCTAAGTTTTAATCAACAATTGTTGTAGCTCAATAAAATAACGCTGTCAAGGCCGTTTCAGTCTTAATACATGGTTGCATCACCTCTTTTTGAGGATTTTCTTTCATTGGAGACTTCTATTTCCTGTTGTACATCTCATGGGCCTCATTGTACATTCATTTTTCTATTCTAAATACATTTATAAGGTCTCCATATTGGCCTACTACTCTTAATTTGATGATCTATGTTATTTTATTGCATAACTGTTATCTATTGCTGCATTCCCCATTTGGGAATATTACAGTGGTATCGGAGCATCATCTTGGCACAACTTGTGCTTTCTAAGAAGCCAATATGTCTTTTCAAGAAAATGAAAGATAGAAGAAGATAGATCACAATGAAGACAAAGAAGACAAGGATAAACCCCTTTATATGGAAGAATGAAAGGGAAGGAGTTCTCAAAAACTAAGGTTCCAAACTATGCATGAGCTGAAAGGAGAAATCAAGGGAATAAGGAGGGAAATACATGCAGATCCCTCAAGAAAATTTGTACATGAAGAAAGCCCCAGTTCTTCATATTATGTGTGTGAGCATTCAGCCACACAATCAGATCTACAATGCTATAGCATGCCTACATTCTTGGCAAGAGAAGAAACAGAAGGAGAAACACCAAAGGAGGAGACTCTTGGTGACTATTTCTAATAATATGAATCTTGGTATAAAAGATTCAAGGAAAATTTAAGCTTCCAAGGGTTTTGTCAACTTAAAGAAGAGAGAAGATCCAACAACTACAATAGGAGAAGTGGGTGCATGCAGCACACTTTGGGTAGATTCTTTCTACCTACTTTTGATGGGTCACCCGAGAGCTCAGCCAAGTCTTGGGTAAGGATGCTAGACACATATTTCCAGCTGCATCAAGTTTTAGAAGAGGAAGCCATGAGAGTAGCAACACTGCATCTTCAAGGTAAGGCTTATGCTTGGTGGTTATTTGAATCCTCTTCATTGAAAAATGCAAATATATCTACTTATGCAAAGTTCACTAGGAGGTTAGTGAAAAGATTTGACTTTAAACAATCTGAAACTTCCTTGGGAAAGGAAAACAAGCCCAAGAATTCAGAACCTTTGCATGAGTTGGAAGGATCCATGAAGCCAAATCCATTTCAAAACTTTTTTGAGGGGGTTAAAGATCTGCTACATGCTTTGCCAAGGGCGAAAACCCCACTTTAGCATGAACCTTCTTTTCAAGAAGAAGACATGAGGATTCCCTTTTCAAGGAGAGATCAAGAAAAAGGGTCTCTTAATGATGAGTTATTCTCCATTAATGAGGAGAAGGAAGAGGAATAGCTGGAAAGACCCTCAAGCGTTGTGACAGTAGGAGGAAATTTACTTCTATTTTGATATGGAGGTGAAGCAATTTCTTCCACTATAAGGGCTCTTGTGTCTTTGGAAGAAGCTCCAGGGTATCTTACACATGAAGAGCATGAGCAGCATGTGTCTATGATGTAAGACAATGAGACAGAACAAGGGAGGGAGCGTGTTCCAACATTGAACACAGTCTTGGGAACACACAATATGATAGATCATTCCTTTGTGATCAAGACTCTTGACACCAAGGAGATGTTGGGTGTACATGGGTTAATTACATCTGAAGAAAGCACCTTAGACTATGAGATATTGTAGAAGGTAGGAGAAGAAGAAAAGGGGAAGGATCACAACACTGACATGAAAAAGGGTGATCCACAATTACATGGAGGGAAGAATGGGGAAATTTCTTGAATCAGAAGCAGTCTTGCATCCTTAAGAGTGATACCCCATTATCATGAAACTTCCACACAATAATCAGAGATAAATTTGCGTATTGGAAGCAGGGATATGATGATCCCATCTGTTATGCACATGGGAATGACCCATGAGACATCATTGTTTTGTGGTAAACCACCTAGGAGACCACCTGATTCAGCTTTGGTGAAATATGTTTCACACCTTGATGCTCCATTCATAGATCCAAGAAGAAAGGGAGCATTAGAAGATCCTACTACAACGCTGAGAGTGCTGGGAAAGCTCAAGGAGAAGGGAAATATTTTCCCCTTATCACCATTATCCACTCTCTCATCTCATACTGTACTGAGAGAAGATGCTGCAAGGTTGAAAAATGACACCGTCATGGAGCAATGAGGGCAATCCTTGAATATGAAGACTCAGAAGATAATCTCATTTGGAGAGAAATCTTCCATACATGATAGGATATGGTGGCCACACATGCATACTTTGGCAAGACCAAGGAGGTTTTGGATAGATGATAGCCTTCCATGGGAGACTAACTTCCAATAACTTCCATTTTCATTAGAGCATGTGCATATGAAAGAAGGGCAGCAAGGAAGGAAAATCAACCTTCCATCTTATACCTTTGGCATGGGAGATGTCAAGGAGGAGAGAAATGGGAGGTATGGCCTTCCAACATACACCTTTGGCACGGGAGATTTCAAGGAGAAGGGTAGAAATATGGCAGAAATTTCAGTTGATACATTATCAGCGTTGTCATTGTTGGGGAGATTAGATCCATATTGGAAATCCCAACAGTTGGTGGAATATTCCAAGGATATTCACACATACATGATTCTTGATGACCTGCTACATGATGAAGGCTATTCAGTACAAGATGGAGTCATCTATGATCATGGTAGGATCTTCTTATCTAGAGCCTCCATTCTCAAGGAGAAGTTGCTACAAGGAGCCTATGAAGAGTTTTGTTTCAGCCAAACATATTCCATGAAGCTCAACAACATCATCTTGAGGAGCTACTATTGGGAGGGCTTTGAAGGCGAACTATATCAGCATTATCAAAGATGCATGTACCATGTGGAGATGGAGCAGCAACATAACTCTATGGAAGAGTTAAATCAACCCTCTCTTTCTCTTTTGGAGGAAGGGGATAGATCTATGCACCACTCCATTTGTATGAGGATGATTGTTGGTGAAGAACATGCTCATGTAAAACATGTTTTATTTTCTGATTGTAGTCATTCTTTCACCATGTTCATGCAGGCCATGACTCCAAGGAGGAGCATCACATCTTGTAAACTTCATGGCCAACATTGGGCCACAAAAAATTCTGAATTTGGCCTCTCCCTTGGTGGACAAAGGGAGATTTTTCATCATGATGGGTGCTTTTCTAAGGCACCAAATATATCTCACACTTTCAGCCATAGTGGGATAACATGGGCAGAAATTAAGTGGTGGGGAAACCACTTACCACACCTTGATCTGATGCAGGTACCTGGTTCCACATGTGGGACTATGACCGACCTCCACTTGCTCAAATTTCAGTTTGTATGTATGTAGTTTTTCTCCCATACATTGATGATATACTTGTAATTTTTATGGGGATGTATGGAGGGAGGATGGGAGGTATGCATGTACCTAATGGGATGGAGGTTCTCCATGTATCTTATGCTACATGTTTCCAAGAGGACATTGGGCAAGGCATGTTTGTTTCATTTGAGTTATTGTCTCCTTATGGGATGGAATATTTACATCTCATGCGAACTTTGGAGGAACAATTCATGGAGGGTTGGATTGGTGAAAATTAGCTTATGGAGGAATATTAACACATGATAGTGTCACCAATGGAGGAGGAGGAAAGTTGCAACACTCACCTTATCAGTTGATTCAGGACAAGCAACATTTTGGAGGGGAGGACTGTAATATTCCCAATTAGTCATAAGCTAATGGGAATATTCATTTTTGTTTTATCTTTCTGTTTCATGAATAAAAATGTAAAGGAGGTTCATAAAACTCCTAAATAGTAAATAAATCAATGCCAAATGTGAAAAAGGCTATATCTTGGTTATGTAAGTAAGCACCCTTAGGTGTGAAAGGGGCTGAACATTTTGACTGGGTCAACCATGACCAAATCTACAACGTTGTCTTGGAGTGGCCATCAATGAGGCACAACGCAGTTTTAGATGGAGAAGTCTTATGTGAAAGGAGCTATTTCATTGAAGGTGGTTTAGGGTTTACAAACTCTTAACTTATAAAAGGAAGAGGATGGCAGGATGAGAAGGTTGTTGATGGTATTGTATTTTCAGAGTATATTGTCTGTTTAGACATTTCTCATTCTCTTGTTGTTTAGCTAATAATAGTGTTATTTAGCACTGTGTGTTCCTGATTGGGAATCCCACCTCTTTCCTTGAGAGGCCTCTTGGAAGAGTTTTCATTTCTTGTCCATTATCTATTTGAAGGCCAAGCTTCTTCTTCCAACTACAACGCAAATCCTGTTGAGGGTTTGGTTGTCTTTGAAAACTGCAGCAAGTGGAGGCTAGATCTACTCAGATCTAGACCATTCTAGTGCTCCTTTTTAGTGGGGAAGTCTTTTATCCCATTGGAAAGCGAGTATTGGATCATTGGAGCATCATTTTCTGATCATGGCATGAGGCCAATCATTCTCTAAACCCTACAGCGCAATATTTCTTCCAGAACTGCGTTATTTCTATAGGTGTTGTTGTAGGGTCTTTTGGCACATCTTTTGGAGGAATGGTTTTCAAATGTTGGGGATCTGCCCTTCACCTTTGAGATCCATTGAAGAGGATCATTATATTCTATATATCAGATCAGATCTGAACATTCCTAAATATCTGAATAATTCTATAGATCTGCAGATTTAGATCTCATATCTACCTCATGTACTTGATGAAATGCTGAAAAACCCAAGGGGATTTGAAGAAGAGCCTTTATAGTGTATGGATCTGTCATGGATCTGACTTTTCATGCATTATTTTGCTCTCGATCTAATTTGTAATAAAAAACTATTGTAGCTCAATAAAATAACGTTGTCAAGATAGTTTTAGTCTTAATACATGGTTTTAGCACCTCTTTTTGAGGATTTTATTTCATTGGAGACTTCTATTTCCTGTTTTACATCTCATGGACCTCATTTTACATTCATTTTTCTGCTGTAAATACATTTATAAGGTCTCCATATTGGCCTCTTGCTCTTACTTTAATGATCTGCGTTATTTTCCTGCATAACTATTATATATTGCTACATTCCCCATTTGGGAATATTACATCATATGAGAGCTCACCAACGCTGCCTCTAAAGGGACTAAGTTTGTTGCATATTCAGGTACCTCCATTCAAAGGTGCTCTGCAAAGCACTTCTTGACACTATAGGGTGCATTGGTTACATTGGGAGCAAAATTCTCATTGTTCCAGAATCTTCACTTGGCCATTGCCTTCTAGAATAGTTCACATGTGTCAAAATTCGAATCCATGTGTCCATTTGACATCTACAATATTGGGAACATGTATTTCCTATTATTAGAAAGTCATTGATTTTAAAACTACCTTCAACTCATCTATAAATTGAGCACAGATCTTTGTGTTTGAGAAGGAAGAGTTTGAGTAGAGAAATGCTAGTGGAATTTCAATTGAGGAATTGATTTGAGTGACATGTTTCTGGAGAGATTTGCATTGTGATGAGGCTAGGATGCTGCTGGAGATGGTGACACTAAATAAATCATTGGGTTGTAACCTCCCCTCTATCCATTAATGAATATTGCTGCTTACTTTCCCACATATGTATCTATATAAGTTCATGTTTTCCATATTATGAATTGTTATTTGATGCATATGGTTCATGTTTTATTGATTTAACTGAATAACTTGAATAAAAATTTGTATTATTGTTATCTTTTGTTGTTTAGTGTTCATATTTGCAGAGAATATTTTGGCGACTTAACTCAGATTTGAAGCTACAGTAAGAGAGACAGAAGGAGAATAGGAAGCGCTTGGACTCCAAGTTCTTTGATCTATTTTTTGTGTCCATTTACTGTTAGGAAATGTAGCTGCAAAGTATTTAAACTATTTTTCTAGATGAGCACTACATCTAGGGAAGAATGTTTTATCCATAATCCAGAATTCTATATAACAAAGGAAATGATAGCACATTATGAGGATACAAAGAGAAACACCTTCTTTAGCCAATTGATAAATCTCAAACAAAAGGGTTCAGTGGTGGAGCACATTGAGGACTTCCAAAAACTGAATATAAGGGTAACTGATATTCCAGAGGAACACGGGATTGATGTCTTCATAGGGACTCTAAAGGATAACATCCAACATGAAGTTCATGTTTGGGAACCTGATTCATTAGAGAAGGCATTCAGTTTGGCAAGAAAAATTGAATGTAAATTTATGGCGACAAGGAAGCCTACCACTCACAGCTATAAATATGGAAGTGTTTCTACTCCTAGACTTCCACAACCTACAAGGTTGACACCACAACAATTGGAAGAAAAAATAGAAAAAGGGCTTTTCTATATTTGTGATAGAAAATACACTAAAGGTCATAAGTGTGGTGAGAAGAAATTAGTTTACATAGATTGTGAAGAGGAGGAAGAAAAGGAATAAGAAACTTAAGAATAAGAGGATATACACCAGGAACCAACCCTAGAAGAAGAAGAAATGAGTTCGACCATATCGTGTAATGCACTGACGGGAATTACCACTCCTCAAACTCTCAAGATAGAAGGACATATCAAGAAGAAAAAGGTAATAGTTTTTATTTATTCAGGTAGTACCCATAATTTTATTCATTGTAAGGTAGCCAAGGAATTGAATTGATTCCTATACCCAGCACCAAAATATCAAGTGATGGTTGCAAATGAAGGAACTATAAATTTCTCTAGAAAATGCTATAATATCAAGCTAGCCATGGGGGAATATGTATTGAATAGTCCAATTCTTTACATCCCAATGGGAGGTGATGATGTTGTACTAGGAGTACAATGGTTACAATCTTGGACGGTAGCTTTTAAGTTTCAAGAAATTTTCTTGAAATTTTTTTCAGAAGGAAAGGAAATCGAATTACAAGGTATCGTAGGGAATCCAAGAAAGATAATAAGCTCTAATGTCATGACAAATCTTCTGAAGAAAGAACAACGAGGTGTAATTGCACAATTATGCTCACTAGAAGTCCCAACATCAAAATCATCTATTTCTCTAGATATCCAAAAAGTCTTGGACAATCATTCCAAGGTGTTTGAAACTCCTAAAGGACTCCCACCTATTTGTGATCATGATCGTGCTATTCATTTGATTCCATGAAGTGTTCCTCCAAACATCAGGCCTTACAGATATCCTTATGTCCAAAAGAGTGAAATTGAACGCATGATTGCAAAAATGTTAGAGGCTGGTATAATTCAACCTAGTCAAAGTTCTTTCTTTGCTCCAGTAGTATTGGTGCACAAGAAGGATGGATTATGGCACATGTGTCTAAATTATAGGGAGCTCAATAAGCTCACTATTAAAGATAAATTTTCCATTCCTGTGATTGATGAATTATTGGATGAATTACATGGAGCAATTTATTTTACCAAGTTGGATCTTCATTCAGGATATCATCAAATTAGAATGACGACTGAAGATATTCTGAAAACAGCATTTCAAACACTTGAGGGTCATTATGAATTTTTGGTCATGCCTTTTGGCCTTACCAATGCACCTTCTACATTTCAAGGGTTGATGAATTCCATTTTCAAACCCTTCCTTAGAAAATTTGTGCTAGTATTTTTCTATGATATACTAATCTACAGCAGGTCTTGGAAGGATCATGTTGAACATGTTGACAGGGTGCTCAAACTATTACAGGAGAAACAATTATATGCAAAAACATCCAAATGTTTCTTTGGAGTACAAGAGGTGGAATATCCGGGTCATATTGTATCTCACGAGGGTGTTAAGGTAGACCCTAACAAAATTAAAGCCATTAAGGAATGGAAAGTCCCCACAACCATAAAGCAGTTGCGAGGATTTCTTGGGTTAATAGGGTATTATCACAAGTTTGTTAAGAATTATGGGAGAATAGCAGCACCTCTAACAACATTATTGAAGAAAGATGCATTTTCATGGACTCCTGAAGCAATTAAGGCCTTTGAACATCTTAAAGAGGAAATGTGCCTTGCACCAGTCTTAGCTACACCAGACTTCACAAAAACCTTTATTATGGAATGTGATGCCTCAGGATATGGAATTGGTGTTGTTTTAATGCAAGAAGGAAGACCCATTTCTTTTGAAAGTCGTCCAATCAAAGGAAAATATTTACAAAATGCTATTTATGAGAAGGAAATGTTGGCAATACTACATGCACTAAAGAAATGGTAACCTTACCTAATGGGAAGACACTTCAAGGTAAAAACTGATCATGATAGTGTTAAACACTTCTTGGAACAAAGACTATCTTCAGAAGAGTAGCAAAAATGGGTCACAAAGATTTTGGGTTATGACTTTGAAATCATCTATAAAAAGGGGAAGCTAAATGTTGTTGTAGATGCACTCTCAAGAAAGGATGAAGAGGTGGAAACATTGCTTTGTGCCATTTCTATTATCCAACCAGATTGGATAACCGAAGCAAGAAATGAATGGAAGAAGGACAAAGATGTATGGACACTCATTCAAAAGTTGCAGCAAGATCCTAGTACATCTGATACATTATGGGGGACAAACTTCCAGTTCAAACAATATTTCCATAACTTGATGAGGAAGGAAAAACCATATTGGCACCTAAAGTAGTCTCGGAAACAAGAACTCGATAGCTATGAAATTGATCAATTTTAGAGTATCTTATCAAATGGAAGAACTTACCCACTGAAGATTTTACATGGGAGGATGAGAATTTTATATAGAAGCACCCGGAGCTACTCAAGCGTTGAGGACAACACTTTTTCGAAGGAGAGGAGCATGTTAGGTCCCTATATTACTAGAATAGTCCCTTATTGTTGTTAGTGTAACCCCCTTATTTTTATTGTTGTACCCTTGTAACCCCATATTGTTATTATTGTGCCCTTACATTATTATTGTTAGTTCGGATAGGATTACATTGTGGTCCCAGAGACTCCTATATATAGAAATGAGGTTTTGTCATTTGTATCATCCAAGGATTGTTCATTTATGTAATGTATTAGAGGTTTCCCCCTCGAAGTGGCTTATTTATAAGGCATTGATCTCATTTTTCTTCTATTTTTTGAGCTATTTTCACAACAATATCACAGAGATTCCCCCAAATACCTCAGATCTGAAGTATTATCCTCACCTAAAACTATAATCTCCAATACAAAAGTGCCTTAAGAGCCTCCAGATGCAGAGAAGAGGAACCCCTTCCTCCTTCTCAAAATTGTTATTTAATTACAAAAATGAAAAATAAAAATGGAGAACTGTTGAAGTTATTTCATCCAATCTTGCATATTCTTCCATTTTGGTCCCATCTCATCACTCCAAATATGTTATGCTTAATCTCATTAAAAAAATATCCTACTAGAAATCAATCAAAATAAAAAATTAAAACAAATTTATTTCACAAAATAAAAATCAAACAATTATTCTTTCAACAAATTTCTAAATTAAAAATAAATTAAAATCCAAAGAAATTCCAAGATGTGATTGCTTCAAATGGATCTTATTAGATTTTTAACAATGCCAGAGAATGAATTAGTGACAACAGTTTTCTCAAGCCAATGAAATTTTCCCAAATCAAATTTGGTGTTAGGGTCCTATAATAATAGGATTCATAATTTTTTAATTGACTTTGATTAGTCTTTTAATATGTACAAACTTTTCTCCGGATGCGGTTGCTTCCATCAGTTGATGGGACGTACGTCCCCCAGCGCCTCCCGAGGCTGCCCGTTGGGACTGGCCACATGGCCTCCCACACTTGACTTAATGGCGATATTCATTTCGCCACCCCTGGCAGCATTAATAGCTCTCTCTCGAACCATCTCCGCAGCAAGCTTACATTTTGGTTTTCTTCGTCTCTTGCAATGGCTCAAGCCACTCCTCACAGTGTTTGCCCTATCTGCTCTGGAACGTTGCTTCTCGGAGCCTCCTGCCCAGCCGACTGCGCCAAGCCTAGTGCTAGAACGCAGACTGGCCGAAGGTGCAAGCTCTTATGCTGCCTGGAAACGACACCGGATTTTCACCACTCGCATAGCCTGCTTTGTTGCTCAACCTCTCAGCGAAATTCTCCTGGCCCTCTGTTGCCTCTTCTTCTCTTCCCTCTTTATCCACCTCTCTTCCTCGCCATCCCTCGACTGTGCCATGGTATGCGAAGCCGACGAGGTTCTTATCGTGGTCGGGCTTCTCAATCTCAAGTTTCTCCCTCCGCCGACTCGTCTTCTGAAGAGCTCTCCTTTGATAATGTTCAAGAATTCAGGTACAGCATGGGTGTGCCTCGCTACCCTGGCTCTGCCCCCCCCTCTACATGTCACCTGCCTCCCTATGCTTCATCCCCTACGCCCCATCCCCATACCTCTGAATGTCCCTCTACTACCCTGCCACCTTTCCTTCCCTTCTTGCGCCAATCTTCCCAGCATGCAAAATTTACTTTTGAGTGCAAATTCGATAAACCGGTTCTCCGCGCCCATGTCACTGTCACGGTTAGTGAGGAAGCAGCCAGTTTGGAGTTCCCTCCACCTGTGCCTCTCGGTCCTTCTACTGCTCCTCATGGTCCCACTAGGCCCAGCACTGCCGTAGCTAGTTCAGTCAGGGAAGCCTCGACCCAGTTATTCTCTGCCCCCAGTATTTCTTTGCAGGTACAGTGCACAGAGGATTTGAGCAAAGGAAAAGAGTCCACTCTGGCGGCGGAAGACGAAGAAGGCGATGAATTCGGGTGCAGAATCAATGAAGAACCACCATCTCCAACCAATGAATAGTAGTCAAAGGCAGCCCTTGAGGTTTTTGTCCTACAAGTACATCATCTCCAAATTATACTTAACTCTCTTGTTTTTTCATCCTACGCTTGTTGCAAGCCATGCTATAGGCTTTTGTTTTTTTGATGAACAATCTGAATGTACAGCTGGTTTCCCTGTTGTGGGCGACAGTTTAAACTCTCAATCTGAAATGGACTGGTTTCCCCACGGTGGGCAGTCCAAATTATGGTTTTCTTGGTAGTCAGGCCCTGTGCTCAGGCTTCCTTAGCTGAGACAGAGGCAGTTTTGTACCATTATATTATAAATTAATAGATTTAGTGTTACTGAGAAAAAAAAAAAATATGTACAAACTTTTCTTTCAGCAAAATTGTTTTCCCATATCAGAAAAATAAAATAAAAAATGTGAAGAGGGTAAAAGTGTTAGGTCCCTATATTACTAGTATAGTCCCTTATTGTTGTTAGTGTAACCCCCTTATTGTTATTATTGTACCCTTGTAACCCCCATATTGTTATTATTGTGCCCTTAAATTATTATTGTTAGGTCGGCTAGGATTACATTGTGGCCCCACTAGGATTACATTATGACCCCATGGACTCCTATATATAGAAAGGAGGTTTTGTAAATTGTATCATCCAAGAATTGTTCATTTATGTAATGTATTGGAGGTTTCTCCCTCGAAGTGGCTTATTTCTAAGGCGTTGATATCTCTTTTCTTCTATTTTTGGAGCTGGTTACACAACATTTGGTATCAGAGCTTTGGATTCTAGGGTTTCGTTGCTCCAAATAGGTCATCGTGGCACTTTCTCTATAAAAAAATTTCTGAGAAGTTTCAGAAGCGTAAATTTTTATGGTGCGAAGCCGAAATCTTGAGGAAGATCTTCTAAAAATTTCAGAGCTTGGTTCGCAATATTTTAGGAGATATCATTTGTGGAAAGTAGTGCTTTTTCAGGCTCCCGAATTTCATCTCAAAGAGGTGATCGTGGGAAAAGATTCATAACTCTCTCTCTCTAAGCATTGGATTGGAGTGTCGTAAAAAGTGGTCACAAGTACATGGACTTTAGTTTCTTTGCTATCAATTTCAGAGCCGAAGGATGAAACAGTGACACTTGGCAAGTCGTACAAGTTCGATCTACTGAACCAGTCCATAATTAGGTCATTGTGGGAGATTGGACACAACTTTGTCTTGGAGAATCCAAATTAGGCCAGACCTATGGTATTCGAAAGAGAATTCAGAGAGCTACGTCGGTACTAAAATTAAAATATTGAAGTGTTGCAATCATAGAGATAATCCAATTTCAATATCGAGCTCCTCAAAAGCAAGAAAAAGGTGTGTATTTTTTTTTTCCGAATTGCATAAGTCTTGTTTAAAGAATCAATTTGAATTGATTCCAAGGGCATATTGTAGAATAGATATTAGTATTGGGTTATAAAATATGCCCCATAAAAATAATTCAACACCCATTAAGCCTTCAAAAGGCTCTACTATGACTCATGAAGATGAAGAATTGCAACATGATCTATCAAAATTACAAGAGCAAGTGCACCAAATTTCACTCTCGCAAAGAGCAACAAAAAATGAAGTGGAAGTTTTGAAGAAAGGCGTGGAAGCTAAGATGGATGGCATGGAAGTTCGCATGGAAGCTAAGATGGATGACGTGAAAGACAACATGGAAAACATGAAGAATGATCTAAAAGCAGACATAGAAGGTTTGACAAAGTTGATACAAGAAATTTTTCATAATGGTGAAAAGATAGTAGAAGAAACTCATGATGAAAAAAAAATAAATGTTAATCGTGATTTCATAAACTCTAATGTTGGCGGGAAGAACCATCATATTCCAAAAATGGAGATGAGGAAGTTTGATGGAAAGGATCCTGTAACATGGATACTACAGATGGAGCAATATTTTGATCTCCATAACGTGCAAAACACACAAAAGGTATGTATTGCAACTTTACATTTAGAACAAAATACATTTGTATGGTATCGATGGCTTTGCTCCCGTAAAAAAATTGTCACTCGGTCAATTTTTACGGAGGAAATGATAGCACATTATGAGGATACAAAGAGCAACACCTTCTTTAGCCAATTGATAAATCTCAAACAAAAGGGTTTAGTGGGGCAGCACATTGAGGACTTCCAAAAATTGAATATAAGGGTAACTGATATTCCAGAGGAACACAGGATTGATCTCTTCATAGGCACTTTAAAGGATAACATCCAACATGAAGTTAGCGTTTTGGAACCTGATTCATTGGAGAAGGCATTCAGGTTGGCAAGAAAAGTTGAATGTAAAATTATGGCGACAAGGAAGCCTACCACTCAATTCTATAAAGAAGGAAGTGTTGCTACGCCTAGATTTCCACAACCTACAAGGTTGACACCACAACAATTGGAAGAAAAAAGAGCAAAAGGGCTTTGCTACATTTGTGATAGAAAATACACTAAAGGTCATAAGTGTGCTGAGAAGAAATTATTTTACATAGATTGTGAAGAGGAAGAAGAAAATGAACAAGAAGAGGATATACACCAAGAACCAACCATAGAAGGGGAAGAAATGAATCCGACCATATCGTGTAATGCACTGGCAGGAATTACCACTCCTCAAACTCTCAAGATAGAAGGACATATCAAGAAGAAAAAGGTAATAGTGTTGATTGATTCAGGTAGCACCCATAATTTTATTTATTGTAAGGTAGCCAAGGAATTAAATTGTTTCCTATACCCAGCACCAGAATGTCAAGTGATGGCTGCAAATGGAGGAACTATAAATTGCTCTGGGAAATGCCATAATATCAAGCTAACCATGGGGGAATATGTATTGACTAGTCCAATGCTTTCCATTCCTATGGGAGGTGCCGATGTTGTACTAGGAGTACAATGGTTACAATCTTTGGGGACGGTAGCTTTTAATTTTCAAGAACTTTTTTTGAAATTTTTTTCAGAAGGAAAAGAAGTCGAATTACGGGGTATTGAAGGGAAGCCGGGAAGGATAATAAGCTCTAATGTCATGACAAAGCTTCTAAAGAAAGAACAACGAGGCGTAATTGCACAATTATGCTCACTAGAAGTTCCAACATCAAAATCATCTATTTCTGCAGATCTCCAACAAGTCTTGGACAATCATTCCAAGGTGTTTAAAACTCCCAAAGGACTCCCACCTATTCGTGATCATGATCATGCTATTCATTTGATTCCAGGAAGTGTTCCTCCAAACATCGGGCCTTATAGATATCCTTATGTCCAAAAGAGCGAAATTGAACGTATGATTGCAGAAATTTTAGAGGTAGTATAATTCAACCTAGTCAAAGTTCTTTCTCTGCTCCTGTAGTGTTGGTACACAAGAAGGATGGATCATGGTGAATGTGTCCGGATTATAGGGAGCTCAATAAGCTCACCATTAAAGATAAATTTCCCATTCCTGTGATTGATGAATTATTGGATGAATTACATGGAGCAATTTATTTTACAAAGTTGGATCTTCGTTCAGGATATCATCAAATTAGAATGAAGACTGAAGATATTCCAAAAACAGCATTTCGAACTCATGAGGGTCATTATGACTTTTTGGTCATGCCTTTTGGCCTTACCAATGCACCTTCTACATTTCAAGGGTTGATGAATTCCATTTTCAAACCCTTCCTTAGAAAATTTGTGCCAGTATTTTTTGATGATATACTAATCTACAGCAGGTCTTGGAAGGATCATGTTCAACATGTTGACAGGGTGCTCAAACTATTGCAGGAGAAACAATTATATGCAAAAACATCCAAATGTTTCTTTGGAGTACAAGAGGTGGAATATCTGGGTCATATTGTATCTCACGAGGGTGCTAAGGTAGACCCTAACAAAATTAAATCCATTAAGGAATGGAAAGTCCCCACAACCATAAAGAAATTGCGAGGATTTCTTGGGTTAACAGGGTATTATCGCAAGTTTGTTAAGAATTATGGGAGAATAGCAGCACCTCTAACAACATTATTGAAGAAAGATGCATTTTCATGGACTCCTGAAGCAACTAAGGCCTTTGAACATCTTAAAGAGGCAATGTGTCGAGTACCAGTCTTAGCTACGCCAGACTTCACAAAAACCTTTATTGTGGAATGTGATGCCTCAGGAAATGGAATTGGTGCTGTTTTAATGCAGGAAGGAAGACCCATTGCTTTTGAAAGTCGTCCAATCAAAGGAAGTATTTACAGAAACCTATTTATGAGAAGGAAATGTTAGCAATACTGCATGCACTAAAGAAATGGAGAACTTACCTAATGGGAAGACACTTCAAGGTAAAAACTGATCATGATAGTCTTAAACACTTTTTGGAACAAAGAATATCTTCAGAAGAGCAGCAAAAATGGGTCACAAGGATGTTGGGTTATGACTTTGAAATAATCTACAAAAAAGGAAAGCTTAATGTTGTTGCAGATGCACTCTCAAGAAAGAATGAAGAGGTGGAAGCATTGCTTTGTGCCATTTCTATTATCCAACTAGATTTGATAACCGAAGCAAGAGATGAATGGAAGAAGGACAAAGATGTATGGACACTCATTCAAAAGTTGCAGCAAGATCCTAGTACATCTGATACATTTAGTTGGAAAAATGATTCCTTATGGTACAAAGATCGCTTATATCTTTGTAGGAATTCCCAACTAAAACAAAATATTATTTTGGAACTGCACACTTCTTCTTTAGGAGGACACTCGGGATTTTTAAAAACTTACCACAGGGTGAAGAAATATTTTTTTTGGGATGGCCTTAAATCTGATATTCAAAAGTTTGTGGCAGAATGTTTGGTTTTCCAGCAGAATAAAGTTGAGAAAATTAAGACCCCGAGACTTCTACAACCTTTATCCATTCCAATTCAACGTTGGGAGGAGATTTCAATGGATTTTTTCATAGGTTTACCTAAGTCCGAAGGAAAGAGTGTCATCATGGTGGTAGTTGATAGACTTACCAAGTATGCACACTTTTGTGCATTATCTCATCCATTTAAAGCAATTACAATTGCTACTAAATTTATGGACACAATTCAAAAGCTACATGGAAGCCCAAGGGTTATTGTGAGCGACAAAGATCCCATTTATACTAGAAATTTTTGGACGGAGTTATTTTCTTGTCTAGGTACTCAATTAGCTCATAGCTCATCTTATCATCCTCAATCTGATGGTCAAACTGAGATAGTAAATAAATGTTTGGAAGGATATCTTCGTTGTTTTGTATCTGATAAACAAACACAATGGGTCAAGTGGTTACCTCTCGCCGAATGGTGGTATAACAATTCCTTCCATACTGCAGCAAAAATGACCCCATTTATGGCACTTTATGGATATCATCCACCATCCATCACATCATATTTAAGGGGAAATTCAAAGGTTCAAGCAGTGGAAGATCACATCGAGCATCAACAAGAAACTCTCCAACTCTTAAAGGATAACCTGAATTTGGTACAAAACCGAATGAAACAATAGGCAGATCAACATCGCAGCGAGATAAGTTTTGATGTAGGAGATTGGGTATTTTTACGGCTACAACCATACAAACAAATGTCCCTCAAGCAAGCTAAGAAGGATAATAAATTATCGCCAAAGTACTATGGTCCTTACAAGGTGTTGCAAAAGATTGGTAATATGGCATACAAATTGGAGCTTCCTGCTTCTTCACGAGTGCATCCAATTTTCCATGTTTCATGCTTAAAGAAGGTTATAGGTGAAAATCTTCCAGTTCAAACAATATTGCCAGAACTTGATGAGGAAGGAAAAATCATATTGGAACCTGAAGCGGCCACGGAAACAAGAACTCGACAGCTACGGAATCGATCAATTTCAGAGTATCTCATCAAGTGGAAGAACTTACCCACTGAAGATTCTACATGGGAGGATGAGAATTTTACACAGAAGCACCCAGAGCTACTCAAGCATTGAGGACAACACTTTTTTGAAGGAGAGGGGCATGTTAGGTCCCTATATTACTAGTATAGTCCCTTATTGTTGTTAGTGTAACCCCTTATTGTTATTGTTGTACCCTTGTAACCCCCATTTTGTTATTATTGTGCCCTTAAATTATTATTGTTAGGTCGGCTAGGATTACATTGTTGCCCACTAGGATTACATTATGGCCCCATGGACTCCTATATATAGAAAGGAGGTTTTGTAAATTGTATCATCCAAGAATTGTTCATTCATGTAATGTATTGGAGGTTGCCCCCTCAAAGTGGCTTATTTCTAAGGCGTTGATATCTCTTTTCTTCTATTTTTGGAGCTGGTTACACAACAAAAAGTCCTAAAAGAAAAATCAAAGGACTTGAAAGAAAAAAAAAATAGAAAATGGACCCCAAATAAAAAAGAGATAAAAATAAAACATGAAAGTGATGCAAATCCAAATGCCACTACTATTTAATTTTCCTACAAAATAAAGATTGTGTGCAGCTTGTTACAATACCACAATCCATGAAGGTTAAACAGCTTAAACTTAGCCTCTCATGCTTTAAATTTCATGTTGTTAGATAGAGAATAAAGATCTAGCCAAACAATTTAAACTTGGAAGACTGTAGTTAGGTAGAGAATAATAAGGAGCTCAACAACGTAATGTAAGCCCTTGGCAGAAATAAGGATAGAATCAGGTAATTTGTTGTTTTAAAAATTGAACAAGGGTTTGCAAGCTCAAATGCACCCAAGTAAATGAAGGAAAAATGTTAGGATAGATGATGGGTATGTAGAAGTAGTTTTTAACAATCATGGATAAGCAGAAAATTGGTCATTCCAGTCACTAAATTCCTTCAAAAAAATCATCCTCTTGTAAAAATTACTTCATCCCATTCATTTTCATTCTTTCCCCTTCATTCTTCCTTTTCCCATTATTACTCAGTTTCACTTGCGCCAAAAATCCCCTTTTCCTAAGTTTAAAACCCATTATACTTAAGGAAAGTAAAACCCTTTAACTAATTCCCTTTTTACCCAAAAAAACCCAAAAACCCAAAAAATACTTATCATAAGTGTAAAAGCATTATATCAGGACCCACAACTAAGGAATTTATCCATATATATGTTTTACACTAGGATTAGTATATTTTCCTTCATCTCATTCATTATTAACACATTAATTTATATATTAAATCCTTTATTCATCTTTCAGCCCGTATTATATTAATTCCTTTTATGATTATTTCCCACCCATATTTTAGTTTTAAACCTATGGTTTATTTTCTCCATGTGACATATATTCCTGCTCACCCCATAGGTTAAAACTATTCCCACTATATATTAACCTCGCCAATGCTAAAGTTACATACACCCACATTTCATTTATTAATAATACAATACTATCCACCTATCCAAACTATGTATTAAACCTATGTTTTAATACATATTACATATGTCGATGTATTAAAAAAAAACCGGGCCCCATGACATTCCACCCTAAAACTTTATCGCATGATCCGCACTGTTTGCTCCCATCTCCCAAATCCAATGGTGGAGATCCTACATCGCACATTTCATTGCAACAACGATAAACAAACCCAAACCTTGCAATAAACACAGTTTTCGGGTTTTCTCTCACTTCCACGCGTCTAAATTTCATTTGATCGCACCGATTGATTCAATCCCGCTAACCACCTTTCAACCGTGCAACAACCGCTTGACGGTTTTTCCTTCCCCATGCCTAAACCACCCTCCTATTTGAATTGACCTACATTGAGTGCATTCACTGTTCACTGACATTGCTTATAAGCTGCCCAAAAGCATTATTTATCCTTCTGTTACCGTTTTTCCACACATAAAGAGCATTTCAGACCAAAAAAACCATTTTTGCCTCTGTTTTCTAGCCTGAATGAAACATAACTCATCAATTCGATTGCTACAATCACTACAGAATCCATCAGAGTGCCTATAAAGACCA
Source organism: Pinus albicaulis (assembly GCA_034641835.2). Lineage (NCBI taxonomy): Eukaryota > Viridiplantae > Streptophyta > Pinopsida > Pinales > Pinaceae > Pinus > Pinus albicaulis. The sequence goes on along the minus strand of CM076569.1, from coordinate 394,081,901 downwards.
ACAAAAAGATTCTGAAATCTTTCCAACCCGAGAAACCCTTATTCACAGTGAAATTTCAAATTTCCTAGGTATTATTCAGAGGAAAAAGACTCATTCGTCAATCTCAAAGAGTTTTACAATTAATTGAATCAGTTTGGAACCTGTAAACCTAAAAAAAAATACTGTTACCTCATAAATTCATTGATTTTTTAAACCCTGAGTATTTACTCACAGATTCTGAAGCTTTGACCTGTTTTAAAACAAACTTTGATTAAGTTTAGCCATTTGTAGACCTGAGAAATCCTCTGATACCTTTAAAAAAAACCTTTATTACAGTACTTAGGTATCGTTTTGATGTCCTAAAGATTGATTTATCACAGAAAGTCCACTGTAAACCCTAGATATCATTTGCAGAAGCTATAAGATCTTGAAATCACTTTTTGTTGATACAGAAGTTACAATTTGAGTTAATTGAACAGAATTATTCCTTTACAGGCCAAAGATAGAACCCCTGTCATATCTAAAAAACCTTCTGCAAACTGTTTAAACTTACGGAATTGTTGTATAGGCCTAAATCAGTTTTTTAAGGGTCAAAAGTATTGAAATTGATAAATCAAACAAATCTATGGCTTCCAAAAGCACTCTTTTGATCAAACCCTCTACAACCCCCTATTGTAGATGTAGAGCATATTCCCCAAGAAGATGTAGACTTCAAAATCACTAATACTGTAACTGAATTCAACCTTCTTGAGCTCCACTACTAGAGCCAAGAAAAATCCTTAGACCAAGCGGACAAAGTATTCATCTGGGAATTAAATTTGCCTAAATATGTTGTCCCTCATACTCACCAATTCCCAGAAGAAATTAGACTCTTCCAATCATGCTATTCTCCTAATCAAAGAGCCATTGTGAACCCTAAGAAGGAAGCTTTGTTTACCATTACATCTGAGTCTATCAACTAGATGCTTCAGTTACAGCCTGAGCCTAATGAAGTTCCTTTATCTATTGAATCCCTCACTAAGTTCTATTTGGAGTTGGATTTTCCCAAGAGATTCCAAATTTTTCAAACCTTCATGCCATCCTATGTGGAAATTCCCAAACTCAATCCTCCATACTCCTCTGCAAAATTCTCAGAAAGAACTAGACATATTATTTCTATGTTATCTTTTATCCTTGGATATTTCACAGATGAACATGTTGATGTAGCAATACTTGGTTTCTTGTCAACCTTTACACCTAGCCAACCTCCTGCAGTTATTTTTAACTTTGCCCAATATATTCCTGACAACATCCATGAGAAACTAGTCAAATTTCCTTCTGAAGGTGTATTTAGGTATTCTTCATTCCCATTCCACATGTTCTTATATTTTCAATTTGAAAATTTTCCTATAAGCCTTCAGAAGCTCGATGTGGAAGGAAATCCACAATCTGTCATATTCTGGACTTCCTTGATAATGAAGGATTCAAATGAATTTACTTATTCAGAGTTCATAGATTATTTCATCCATCTCTTGGTCAATTTTCTAAACAACAGTGTGTAGCCCAGGATTATCAATGAAATCAAGAAGTTTTTACAATTTTTTGAGCACAGTAGGACAGGTGATTGGTACTTGTACCAAAATCACATTGAAATCAGAGTCCATGGGTCATGCTTTATTCCTTATAAATTTCCAAAATACCTCCCTATGAGGTTATTTGCTCTAGAGTATATAAGGAAGATTTTAAATTCAGATGCTGTAAATTTCTTAATTGCAAAGAAGGAGACACAATTCAAACTAAAGAACCAGGTTGGTCCATTCATATGTAATAACAAAGAAGTAGGTCTAGAGGCAGAAAAGCAGTTACAAGAATTCAAGTTCAGTCATAGTTTTCTTTGGTATTATGATCCCCTTGGTATTATCAGCAAAATGAGAGTTAAATGCAAATTAACTCCATACATACATGAAAAGAAACCTGATATTGAAAAATTATCGACCCAATCTAAATGGTTAGAGAATACATTGGTAGAGGCTGAGAAGCAAAGTGATACTAGTCAAAATTTGCAAACTCCAGCTCAGGAAGATAGAAGTATGAAAAGAAACATGGAGGAAGGGTCTTATACCGCTGTGACTACTACAAAAACCAAATTCAAACTAAGATATAGCAAAAAGCCAAAAATTAATCCTTGTTAGTAAAGAAAAGGAGACAGTAGAGGTCATTGACACAGAGGTTGCAGAAAAAAACAATGTACCTCCTACAATCATTGAAGAGGAACAACAACCAACCACTTCTAATACACAATTAATTAAAAAAAAAAACAATATAGAAGTATCTTCATCCAAGAAAGCAAAAGAAAAGGACATGGACATCAAGGAAATATACAAGGAAGTTAAGCCTAACATTGAAGAAATCAAGAATGAAATATACTCTCAGTATCTAAAGAAAACTCCGAACATACAGAACAACCTGCTTTCAGCCTTTGACTACAAGAACAAAAAGATGATGATGACAGTTCTTCATCCCACAGTCCCAGCTCCTAAATCATCCTCTGATTATAAAAATATTTATTTTGAAGTTCCAGTCGAGGATATTCATCCTCTGGACCAAATTGAATTCCATAAATAGGCAGGAGAGATGATTTAATCCACCAGACCACCAAGGCCATGAGTGCACAAAAGCTTCAAAATACTTTGATAAATGTAAGAGATCAACTCAAACTGGAAAAAGCATCATCATATGCAAAGGATACCAGAATCAAATCCTTGGAGGAGCTAGTGATTGAAGTAGGATATGATCCTCATAATATAAAAGATGCAGAGGAATTAATCAAAAAGAAGAATGTTGATATTGCTGCACTTAATAAAAAATTGAAGCTGCCCCCTACAAAGCATCCTCAAGCGAAGGAGGTTTTACAGGATTCCAATAAAAAAGATGAGATGATGAATCTCATTTTACAGCTAACAGCCCAAATTAAAGAAATGAAAATTGAAATGGACAAATTGGTATAAGGGAAAGAAGCTAACAAAGCACAAGAAGTTCCTGCCACTATAGTTCCTATTGTTACAACAGTTGTACCATCTACTCTTGCAGAAACAATGGCTCCTAATGTTCCAATGGCCACAACAGTTCCATTCACTTCATCTATAACTTCAGCTACTAAGTCTTCAACAACAGCAGCACAACAATTAGGTGAGGCAAGTAAATTAGTAAAGGCAATGCAAGACATGTCTATCTAGACAAATGAGATAAAAAAAGTTAAAAGAACAGATCAAAACTCTTGAAGACACTAAGAAACTTGCACAAATAAATGCCAAGAATGAAGAACAAAAAGCTAATAGGTTGAATGAACAACTAAAGAAGTTGGAAAAAGAATTAACTTTGAAGGAACCTATGGATCATGTTAAGCAGCAATTATGGTCCAACATCATTGAAGCAGTCAATGATACTTGGCCATCCATAAAGGTAATCTATGAGCAGAAAGATTCATTGAAGTCAGCAAAAGAAGCAATACAGAAGACAAAAGAAGAGCTAGGTAAAAAGCCTAAAGAGGCTCTAGAAATTATCAAATTTCTCAATTTCAAAAGTAAACAAGAATTGGATGAAATTGGAATTACAGATATAACAGAGACCATACTTGAAGTTATGAAGGTAATATCCAAGAAGAACTCGATGACACAATTAGAGGAAAAGTGCCAGAACATGGAAATTGAAATTACAAGGTTTATGATCAAATTTGATGTTCTAAGGCAAAAAGGCCTTCCCAATCCTCTAGTGATCAGTGATAGAATAATGAAGCAAGAGGATTATGACAAAAATATAAGAGATTTTACCAAAGAGCAAGTAAACAAATCAGCTTTACGGGGAAGGTATTATATAATAATTTTGAAAATCTATTTTACTTACAGCATGAAGTAAAACACTTATTTGTGAACAAACCAACATTTTCAAAATACACTGAAGCTAATGAAAACTTCAGAAGGATTATGAATATAAAATTTCCAGAAGCTGAGTTCCGGAATAAGTTAACTGATCTATTGTAAGATCAGATTACAGTGAGCACATAGCAGTGAAAGTAAAAAGAAAAATAGAGTTTGTTGTTTACATCATCAATCACAATTTTCTACAGTAAAAGAGTAAGATGTAAGTGTATCATATTAAAGTGTATTAGATGAAAGATTGAAGACAAAATCAGAGTAAAGATGAATATGCCATCATAAAGGACACCTCAATGTCCAGCTGCAGCCTTCATCAAACAACAAAGAGAGAAAGCAATGATAAAATCAAAACAACATGCTATTTTATTTCAATAAAAAGAACAACTAGCATTAGTTAGGGAGTTGTCACTATCTTCTTGCATGAAGATTTTTATTTTTCATAAAAAAATCCTAAGTTTATTCTAGGATATTTTGTACAAGTTTTTGTATAAATACTTCATCATTTGAAGTATTGAGGGTGATAAATTGTTGAACATCTCTGTAGTTATACTATTATGAACCTAAGGGTTTTTGTATCAATTTCAAGTCAACAGACTGGATCATAGGAAATAAAGCATCATATTACAGGATTCATGTGTTGAGCCACTTCAGTGAATTATTTCACTTGTTACCTTGTCAAATTTATTATGTTTTCCATATATTCATGAATGTGTTCTTAATCTAAATGATAAATCAGGAATTGTTATTTCATAATTTGTTAAAAGCACTATGTTTTGATTGATTATCATTTATATGTTTTCAACTGATATCCAGATTAAGGAACCCTTAATTTCTCCCTGATTTCGATTGACCTATGCGTTTTCACTCCTAATCCAAATTTAAGAACCCTTAATTTCTCTTTTATCCCGATCAAAACCATTTCATCATCAGCCTTGAAGATCCAAAGTAACTCAACTATCTTGCCCTGTAAACATTTACCTTTATACCTTGATCCTGATCTAACTGCTTGACACATTGACTCCACTTTCCCAATGGGATACAGATCTATAGCTATCCATCTAAGTAAGTGATTTCACCACCAAATCAAATCAAAACCCCAAAACCAATTTTCCCTATATAACTAGCCTAAAATAAAATATAATCAACAAAGTTAAATCATATAGAGAGAGCCCTCTCTGAGCACTAGGAAGGCTAGATTCTAAGGCTTAAAAGTAGGTTTGTGGTTACCTCTAATATTATTTAAAACTAAAATCAAAATCTCACAACTTTTGAGAATTATTAGAGTGATAACATACTGGCAACCATACTGGGGAACTAACGAATCCTTAGTTTTTAAATAGATCTTAAAGGAAATATTTTCATTTATCTTTTCACCTTAATATTGATTTAAATAAGTTGTGAGTATATTTTCATAAAAAATGTAGTTTTGGCTTCTAGAAGAGTCTACTATACCAAGTCAAATCCAGATCCACAACTTGCTGTCATAGTAGATAATCCTGACAGGATTGGAAAGAAAAACAAAAGAGTAGAAGATTTAGGTAATGAAATTTCATTAGTCAAAGCAAATTTCCTTCCCAAACAACTATCAAGTTTACAAGACATGGAATTTGATTTAAATTTTGAACAATATTTGATTAGAAATAAATCAGAAAGTGAGTTCCATAATACTGTAATAGATCTTGATTTTATTTCATTCATTGAAACTAAGAAGGAAACTGTTTCAGTTGATTCTGAGCAAAATATTTTTGAAGTATATGATAAACTTGATGCCATAACTGCAACTTTGATTAAATAAATTGATAAAGCTTATTTACAACATTCATTTGAATTGAGTGCTTTATTAGCCTATACCCTTAAGCCTTCTACTAGCCTTTTAGAATCTATAGGTTCATCCTTATTCACTACCATTTCATCCATTATTTCCACCAAACTTCATTCCACAGATTCATTCTTTCCTAAGCAACCATTTCAACCTAAAATATTATTTCCATCTTCCACCACCTCAAGTTCAACCCCTAGTATTTCTACTACATTTTCCAATACATCATTCTCATTCCCAAGCACCTCTTCTACCATCCCAACTTCATTTTATAGTATCTCAACCAAATTTGCAAGTACATATTCTTATATTCCAATCTCATCTACAAGTTCTTTAACTACATCAGCAAGTACTTCTAGTTCTTCACCAAGTACTTCAAACTTACCAGCTAGCCAAGCTAGAATTCAAGCCATGGCTGCTAGATATGCTCCCTTGGTTCTACTAGCACAGTTACATGACATGCCCTAGGATTATCAAAGAAATATCCCTCAATTTGATTGAACCACTCACTATACTGCACAATAGCATGTGAATAATATGACAGACTATTTTGAACTACATGAAATTGATGATGATGATGTCCAAATGAGACATTTTTCTCAAACTTTAACCGACGAGGTTAAAAATTGGTTTAAAGGTTTGAATGTTGGTAGTATTTCTAATTTAACAGTTTTTCATAGATTATTTCTTAACAGACAGGAAAATAAGAAAAATCCACTACAAATCTTATCTAAATTTGAAAGCATAAAAAGAGCACCAAATGAAACAATTCAAGATTATTGTACTAGATATAACAATATTTATAATGCAATTCCTGCTAATCTTAAACCTCCTCCAGACTCTGTCCTTATCAAATTCACTAATGGATTTTATACATATATAGCCTATCAACTGAGAGAGAGAGAAATCCAGAAACCTTAGAGTAGATGCAAAGTAATGTTGTTAGTGTAGAGGAAAACTTGTTAGCAAAGAAAGATAGATTAAGAAATGAAAGGAGAGTGACAATAAAAGAGGAAACATCCACTTCATATTTGAAAATAGATCAATTAGAAAAAACATTAGAGAGAATGATGGATAGATTAGATAATATGGAAAGGAAGCCACAATGGGAAAACCAACAACAAGGACCTCAAATTAGAAATCTCAATTTCAGGAAAAACACCAACACCGGAAAATCTAGAGAATCAGCACCTGACCAAACAATAAAACCACCTTTCGAAGAGAACTATGCTAAAAGTTCTCATAAAAATGAAGGTGATGAAGACACCATTAATCTAATGGGAATTAATGATGATAACACCATTTTTCTTACACAAGAAGAAGAGGAGTTATATGAATTACAACTACTACAATTAGATTCTGGTGAGTATTTTGATTACAAGCAAGGTTATGAGTTTGCAATTAATGAAGTTCATAAGCAATATAACCTTAGGAGCAAGAAAAATGTAGAGCCTTCTATTAAGAAATCTGCTCAAACACAAACAAAGAAAATAGTAGAGGCTACTACCACTAAAGTTCTGCGAATTCTCCCTAGGGAAACCAAGCAAAACTCTAGTTTAACTCAGAAAATTTCAAGTCCCAAAATTTCACCTAGTCCTAAAATTATTGACATCACAGATGATGTTGTCCAAACATCAACAGATCCTCAAAAATCTGTTGCTTCCAAGACAACAATTTCTGCTAAAAAAAAAAATTCGGACTCAAAAACATCTACTGTTGATCCAAAATTAGTTGATCCTAAAACAACCTCTACTAAAACAGCTGTTGAAAGCACAAAATCTGCAAAGACTTCCACTGCATCTCAAATTTTCCCTGAAAATAAAAACAAAAACAATAAGACAATGGAAATACAAACAGAAAATGAGAAACCAAATGTAGAAAAAGAAGACAAATCCACCCAAACTACAATTACAAAAGAAGAAATAATTAAGCTAGGAAAATCATAAGCACCATTTAATATCCAAGCTGAAATTTCCAATTGAAGATACCAATTCCTTTGACAAAATTGGTAAAACATGACCTATACAAAACACATATTTCTAAGACTTTAAATATTAATGATGGAGAAGATTCAGTAAATTTGAGTGTTGATCAACCAAAACTAATCTTTGGTCGTGATGTTAATGGGAAACACCAAGATGGAGTAGTTTCACCTTTCTATATTAGCTTAACTGTTCATGATTAGATTTTACATAATGCAATGCTAGATTTAGGGGCTTCACACAATTTTATGCCAAAAGCAATAATGGAAACCTTGAATTTAGACATCACTAGACCTTATAAAGATATTTTCTCATTTGACTCCAATAAGCGAAATGTTTAGTCTTGATAAAAAAATTATGTGTTACTTTAGTTCAATACCCTGGAAAAATCATAGTCATGGATATTGTAGTAGCTGATATCCCTCCCAAATATGTAATGTTGTTATCTCGCTCATGGGGAGCTAAATTGCAAGGATCTCTACAAATTGATATGTCTTATGCAACAATATCAGTTTTTGGCCAACCTAAGAAACTTTACAGAGAGACATTAATGAAGTACACGGTTAGTACTGTAGAAAGACCTCAAAACTATCCTATTTACTCTACACCTACTAATATGGACTCATTCATTTTATGTGATTCTAAAACTGACATTGAAAACAATACTGAACTAAAACAGAAAAAGAAAGCACTAGATAGTGACAACATTTTTCATGAATCAATGTGGCACCTAGATTTTTATGGATCATTTAATAAATTAGGAGCAGGAGCAGGAGTATGGATACACAATATGGAAAACAATAATGCAGAAGGCTATGCTTTTAGATTAAATTTCAAATGTACAAACAACATGGCTAAATATGAAACTCTTATTTTAGGACTGCAGATTGTGAGAAATTTAGGAGCCAAAAGAGTGTCAATCATGGGATACTCTGAGTTAATTGTGAAACAGATAACAAGAGAATATTTTATATATAATCCAAGATTAAGCCAATATAGAGAAATTGTTTTAGATCTAATCAAGGAACTGCTTTAATGTGGTTTTGCTGCAATTCCTAGAAAACAGAACATACATGCACATTTCTTAGCAACTTTTGCTAAATCATATAATATGCTATTTCAACCAAATCATAGATATACAGCAGAAGTTAAACACGGGCCTACAATACCAGATAATCTTAAATATTGACAAATATTTTCACAGGATTAACAGATTTATCATTTCATGAATAATGAAGGAGAATTTTAGAATTGTAATATAGACACAGATTGTACAGTAGATCAAAACATAGATAGTGAGATTGATAAAACAATATAGATGTAAATAACTTAGATTTTTCTAAACCCACTAAATTTACTCAAGTAGAAATAGATAATTTAGAGAAAGTAGAGATTGAAGAATTAGCAGATGATCATTTTGACATTTTAAACCTTAAGAATAATTTTTTTCCTAAGGGATTAGCCCCTTTAGAAGATCATTTTGATTCTAATGATGTTGCAAGGAAACCTAAGATGGAACCATTAAGATATGATATTGAAGTGTGCAATATAGGAATAGAATTAAAGCCTAAGATGGTTAAAATTTCAAAAGCCTTACCTCAGGAAGAAAAAGTCAAGTACATAGCTCTGTTTAAGGAATTTCAAGATGTATTTGCATGGATTTATGAGGACTTAAAATTCTATGACACTAGCATAATACAACACAAAATACCCGTAAAAGAAGATCAAAAACCTTTCAAACAAAAGGTTAGAAGGATCAATCCAGTTTTGATTCCTTTAATTGAGAAAGAGGTCAAGAGAATGTATGAAGCCCAAATAATTTCACCAATCAGATATTCTGATTGGGTTTCAAATCTAGTTCCCACTAGGAAAAAGATAGGGGAAATGAGATTGTTTGTTGATTTCTGAAATTTTAATAAAGTGTCCTTAAAAGACAACTACCCTCTCCCAAAGATGGATCACATTTTATAGAGGTGGTTGGTTCTTCCAGAATTTCATTACTTGATGGATTCTTTGGATATAACTAGATTTTAGTTCAACCAAAAGACCAACCTAAAACTTATTTTACTACTCCTTGGGGCACTTTTATGTATGTGAAAATGCCATTTGGATTAATGAATGCAGGAGCCACTTTTCAAAGAGATATGGATACAACTTTTGCTAAAGAAATTCAAGAATTTCTTGTGATTTATCTAGATGATATTACTATATTTTCAAAGAGTGACAATGAACATCTAGATCACCTCAAACAAGTATTTATCGAATACAGGAAATTTGGCATCCTCTAAATCCTAAACAGACTATTTGGACAGGAAGAATGTAAATTATTCAGACATATCATATCTAAAGAGGGAATTTGGATAGACCCAGTTGAGGCCATTCTAAACATTAGTCCTCCTAGGAATATTAAAGAATTGCAAGCTTTCATAGGTAAAATCAATTTTCTCAGAAGATTCATCTCAAACCTAGCTGAAATAATTAGAGAACTTAACAATACGTTGAAAAAAGACTCAGTACATAAATGGACGGTGGAGGCCAAGAAATCATTTGAATCAATTAAACAAGCCTTGACAAAAACACCAGTCCTTATAAGTCTTGATTTCAAAAAATATTTCATTATTTTTTCCTTTGCTTCAAAACATACTATTGTTGCAGTTTTACTGTAGAAAAATGATCAGGGCTATGAGCATCCTATTGCTTTTTTCAGAAAATCACTTATAGATGCCACCTTAAAGTATAACATAATGGAAAAGCAAAGCAGGCACTAGCTTTAGTGAAGGCTATCAAAGAATTTAAAGTGTAGATCCTTTATTCACATATCATTTCTTATGTTCCAAATGCAGTTGTAAAGGACATTCTGACTCAGAATGGGCCTGATGGTAAAAGAGACAAGTGGATTTCCACCATTTTGGAATATGACATAGAAATCAAACCCACCAAACTCATAAAAGGTCAAGGTTTAGCCAAACTCATGGTTGAATCAAATTGTCATGCTTTAGATATTAATTTTATTGCCCAAATAGATGATCAAGAAGATATGGCAAATTTAGAGATCAATGAAGCCTTTTTAGACTCACCATGGTATTCAGATATTATATTTGTATTACTAAATTTTCAAGCTCCTCCTGGGTTATCAAGAACTAAAGCTAGATTTTTAAAGTTAAAGGAAATGAAGTTTTGTATCATAGACAATGCACTGTTTTGGAAAGATCATGGTGGAATTTTATTGAATTGTTTGCTTAAAGAAGAAGCTGATAAAGTTTTGGAAGAATTTCATGTAGGTGACTGTGGAGGACATCTTTATTGGAAGACTACTACAGATAAAATCTTTAGAGTTGGTTTTTACTAGCCTACCTTGTTTGCAGATGTAAAAAAGTATGTGACATCCTGTGTCACAAGTGTCAAATCTTTGAAGGAAAGAAAAAGATGCTACCTTTTCCCTTAAAACCCATCTCAACATAAATGTCTTTTCAGCAATGGGGTCTTGACTTCATTGGTGAAATTCACCCTCCATCCTCAGCCCAAAATAAGTGGATTTTGATAGCCCCAGACTATTTCACTAAGTGGATAGAAGTCATACCTTCTAGGCAAGCCAATGACACTGTCATAATCTAATTTTTAGAAAACAACATACTCTCAAGATTTGGATGCCCCCAAAAGATCATCACTGATAATGCAGCAACATTCAAGTCCAAAAAGATGATTGAATTCTGTAATAAATACAACATTACCCTTGGCCATTCTACTGCTTATTACCCTCAAGGTAATGGCCTTGTTGAATCCTCCAATAAAAGCCTTGTGAACATCATCAAGAAACTACTAGAAGACAATAACAAAACTTGGAACAAAAGGTTAGTGAATTCCTTATGGTTAGATAGACTTACCACAAAGAAATCTATTGGTACATCCCCTTACAAACTTGTCTATGGGATGGATGTTTTTTTTCCATCTTCTTTAGGAGTACCAATAATGAAAATAATCCAAGAACTGTAAGTTGAAACTAATGATATCCAAATAAGAATAAACCAAACCATACACTTGGAGCAAACCAAGGAAGAGGTCTATCTTAAGTCTCAAGTTGTCCAAGAAAAGATTAAAAATATATTTGACAAAAAGACTAAGGAAGATGATTTTTATATAGGTGACAAAGTTCTAAAGTGGGATTCAAGGAGAGAAGAGAAAGGTAAACATGGGAAATTTGATTTCTTATGGAAAGACCCTTATGTTATTTATGGTTACAGAGGAAATAATGCTTTCTTTTTTAAGGAGTTGGATGGATCAGATCTGCTAGGTGGACCTGTCAATGGTAGAATGCTGAAGCATTACTATTCCTCAGAATAAAAAATATTTTATTTTGTTTACTTTACTCATTGTACATAACATTACAGATTTTAGAGTGGATTGGATGTTTTTCCTAGCAAAGTTGAAGCCTGGAGAGAAGGCCCTAAGCTTTGAAGGATAAAATATCATAAGTAAGAATAATGCAAAGCTAAGAAAATAGTTCCAAGGCTAGAACACTCAAAATTCAAAGGCTACTAGTCTCAAAGTTCTTGACATTTCACCAGGAAATTCCAACCCCATGTGGAGCCACTATTAGGGTCCTATAATAATAAGATTCATAATTTTTGAATTGACTTTGATTAGTCTTGTAATATGTACAAACTTTTTTTTCTGCAAACTTTTTTTCCCATATCAAAAAAATAAAATAAAAAATGTTAAGAGGGTAAAATTCCTAAAAGAAAAATCAAAGGACTTGAAAGAAAAAAAAAAAAAAGAAAAAAAAAAAATGGACCCCAAATAAAAAAGAAATAAAAATAAAGCATGAAAGTGATGCAAATCCAAATTCCACTACTATTTACTTTTCCTGCAAAATAAAGATTGTGTGCAGCTTGTTACAATGCCACAATCCATGAAGGTAAACAACTTAAACTTAACCTCTCATGATTTAAATTTCATGTTGTTAGATAGAGAATAAAGATCTAGCCAAGAAGTTTAAACTTGGTAGATCAATAGTTAGGTAGAGAATAATAAAGAGCTCAACAAGTTAATCTGAGCCCTTGGAAGAAATGGATAGAATTAGTTAGTTTTCTATTTTAAAAAATGAAAAGGGGTTTGCAAGCTCAAATGCACCCAATTAAATGAAGGAAAAATGTTAGGATAGATTATGGGTAGGTAGAAGCAGTTTTTAACAATCATGAATAAGCAGAAAATTGGTCATTTCAGTCACTAACTTCCTTCAAAAAAATCATCCCCTTGTAAAAATTACTTCATCCCCTTCATTTTCATTCTTTCCCCTTCATTTTTATTTTTTCCCATTATTACTCAGTTTCACTTGCAAAAATCCCCTTTTCGTAAGTTTAAAACCCATTATACTTCAGGAAAGTAAAACCCTTTAACTAATTCCGCTTTTACCCAAAAAAAACCTAAAAACCCAAAAAATACTTTTATCATAAGTGTAAAAACATTATATCAAGACCCACAACTAAGGAATTTATCCATATATATGTTTTACACTAGGATTAGTATATTTTCCTTCATCTCATTCATTATTAACACATTAATTTATATATTAAATCCTTTATTCATATTTCAACTCATATTATATTAATTCCTTTTATTATTATTTTCCACCCATATTTTAGTTTTAAACCTATGGTTTATTTTCTCCACATGACATATACTACCGCTCACCCCATAGGTTAAAACTATTCCCACTATATATTAACCTTGCCAATGCTAAAGTTACATACCCCCACATTTCATTTATTGATAATACAATAATATCCGCCTATTCAAACTATGTTTTAATACATATTACATATCCCGCTATATTTAAAAAAATCCAGGCCCCACGCCATTCCACCCTGCAAATTTATCGCATGATCTGCACAATTCGCTCCCCATCTCCCAGATCCAATGGTGGAGATCCTACATCGCACATTTCATTGCGCAAACGATAAACAAACCCAAACCTTGTGATAAACACATTTTTTAGGTTTTCTCTCACTTCCACGCGTCTAAATTTCATTCGATCGCACCGATTGATTCAATCCCACTTACCACCTTTCAACCGTGCAAAATTGCTTGACGGTTTTTCCTTCCCTGCACCTAAACCACCCTCCTATTTGAATTAACCTGCATTGAATGTGTTCACTGTTCACTGAAATTTCTTATAAACCACCTGAAAGCATTGTTTATCCTTACGTTACCATTTTTCCGCACATAAAGAGCATTCTAGACCAAAAAGACCGACGTCGCCTTTGTTTTCTAGCCTGAATGAAACAAAACTCACCAATTAGGCTGATATAATCATTACATAAGCCATTAGAGTGCCTATAAAGACCAACAAAAAGCTTCTAAAAGCTTTCCAACCCCAGAAAGCATTCTTCACAGCGAAATTCCAAATTTCCCAGGTATTTTTCACAGGAAAAAGACTCATTCATCAATCTAAAAGAGTTTTACAATTAATTGAATCAGTTTGGAAATTGTAAACCTAAAAAGAAATCCTGTTACCTCATAAATTCATTGATTTTGTAAACCCTGAGTATTTACTCATAGATTTTGAAGCTTTGACCTGTTTTAAAACAAACTTGATTAATTTTAGCCATCTGCAGACCTGAGAAAGCCTCTGATACCTTTAAAAAAACCTTTATTACAGTACTTAGGTATCATTTTGATGTCCTAAAGATTTTTAAACCCTAGATATCATTTTCAGAAGCTATAAGATCTTGAAATTGCTTTTTGTTGATATAGAAGTTACATTTTGAGTTAATTGAACAAAATTATTCCTTTGTAGGCCAAAGATAGAACCCCTGTCACATCTAAAAAACCTTCTGCAAACTGTTTAAACTTACAAAAGTGTTTGACAGGCCTAAATCAATGTTTTAAAGGTCAAAAGTATTGAAATTGATAAATCAAACAAATATATGGCTTCCAAAAGCACTCTTGTGATCAACCCTCTACAACCCCCTGTTGTAGATGTAGATCATATTCCCCTAGCATAAGTAGACTTCAAAATCACTGATGCTGTAACTGAATTCAACCTTCTTGAGCTCCACTGTTGGAGCCAAGAAAAATCCTTAGACCAAGCTGATGAAGTATTCATCTAAGAATCAAATTTGCCTAAATATATTGTCCCTCATACTCACCAATGCCCAGAAGAAATTAGACTCTGCCAATCATGCTATTCTCCTAATCAAAGAGCCATTGTGAAACCTGAGAAGGAATTTTTGTTTACCATTACAGCTGAGTCTATCAACTAGATGCTTCAGTTACAGCCTGAGCCTAATAAAGTTCCTTTATCTATTGAAGCCCTCACTAAGTTCTATTTGGAGTTTTATTTTCCCAAGAGATTCCAAATTTTTCAAACCTTCATGCCATCCTATGTGGAAATTCCCAAACTCAATCCTCCATACTCATTTGCAAAATTATCAGAAAGAACTAGACATATTATTTCTATGTTATATTTTATCCTTGGATATTGCATAGATGAACATGTTGATGTAGCAGTACTTGGTTTCTTGTCAACCTTTACACCTGGCCAATATCCTGTAGTTATCTTTAACTTTGCCCAATATATTGCATACAGCATCCATGAGCAACTAGTCAAATTGCCTTCTGAAGGTGTATTTAGGTATTCTTCATTCATATTCCACATGTTCTTATATTTTCAATCTGAAAAGTTTCCTATAAGCCTTCAGAAGCTTGATGTGGAAGGAAATCCACAATCTTTCATATTCTGGACTTCCTTGATAAGGAAGGATTCAAATGAATTTACTTATTCATAGTTCACAGATTCTTTCATCCATCCCTTGATCAATTTGCTAAACAACAGTGTGCAACCCAGGATTAGCAATGAAATCAAGAAGGTTTTACAATTGTTTGAGCACAGTAGGACAGGTGATTGGTACTTGTACCAAAATCGCACTGAAATCAGAGTCTATGGGTCAAGCATTATTCCTTATAAATTTCCAAAATACCTCCCTATAAGGTTATTTTCTCTAGAGTATATAAGGAATATTTTAAATTCAGATGCTATAAATTTCTTAATTGCAAAGAAAAAGACACAATTCAAACTGAAGAACCAGGTTGGTCCATTCATATGTAATAACAGAGAAGCAGGTCCAGAGGTAGAAAAGCAGTTGCAAGAATTCAAGTTCAGTCATAGTTTTCTTTGGTATTATGATCCCCTTGGTAATATCAGCAAAATGAGAGTTAAATTCAAATTAACTCCATACATACATGAAAATAAGCTTGATATTGAAAAATTCTCAAACCAATCTGAATGGTTAGAGAATACATTGGTAGAGGCTGAGAAGCAAAGTGATACTAGTCAAACTTTGCAAACTCCAGCCCACGAAGGCAGAAGTATGAAAAGAAACAAGGAGGAAGGTGTTGGCAATATGATGCAATGTGTTGTCCTTGATGGCAACCCACTTGATGAAGATGATGGCAACCTACTTAATGAAGTTGTTCTTGATGCTTGATGAGTTTATTAATGATGTAAATCTGATGTTCTACAAGTAGCTCAGAAGTACCAAAGAAAGAAATATCAGTAAGGGCCAGAACAATGATGAAAAGTGTGTGACACAAAGCATACGCGGGTTTGTTTAGGAGAAGTAGCGTATGCACGCGGAAAAGTACGTGCCAAGTCACATATGCCTAATTGCGCTCTAAAATTATAAAACCAGGGGTTACTACCATGGTATTGACCCATTGTATTGAGCGCTGGATTGTCTATTTGGTCCCGTCCAGGAATACCATCGGAAGTGGTGTGGTTTTGGCTTATGGTATTGACGAAGACTAAATCTATATAAGGAGAAGAAATTCATTGTTCAAAGTGGGGCAAGATGTCTGGGTTTGAATGAATACTTCTCTTTGAAGAATATCTGAATGGAATGGGTAACAGTTGAATGATACATCTGAATTCATAATGCACCTATGAAGAGAATGATGAAGAAGGGTATCTAGATCTAAAATGTATTTGTATTTTCTAGATCTGTTTATGGAATGTTTAGATATGAGATGAGGCGAACATGTTTCCGAAGTGAAGAGTAAAATCTGAGCTATGCATATGTTCTGAAGAATTGTGCTGCCCTAAAATGTCTGAAGATCTATACACTAGTTTGTAACAGAGGATGCACGTATATACGCGGGTTGTATTAAGAGAAAACGTGTATGGTTTGTGAAATTAGTTCTATAATATGTGCAGATGTATATGCGGGTTTATATGCATGAAAGTGCGTATATACGCCGGATCAGTGAAAGGAAAACGCGTATGAAAACTAGGGTTTGCTGAAGTTTGTGGTATGAGATGTCTGATCTGTTCTGATGTTTTACTGCTATCTATAAGTGATGTATTCATACAGATCTGGGTTTTTTGAATGATTATTATGCTGCTGAAAGATCAAGTTGTTGATTGATTGGTTGATGGTTCAATGAATGAATTGATGAAGCTATAAGTATTAGTTTGATGTATTGATTGAGCTTAAACGTGTGGAGTGGGTCCAGTCTGAAAATATGATGAAAAGAGGCCTGCAAGTTGTGTTCTATTGAAGATATTGGATCTAGTGTGAAAATTGATGAAACGTGGTCCATAGAGGTGCTGAAGGTCGTAGCCTTCAGTCAGGGGGTTGTTGCTCCCTTCCAGGAGAGGCTGGTAAATGAGAGAAGGGGATTGTTGCTCCCTTCCAGGAGAGGCTGGTAAATGAGAGCAAGGGGTCATAGCTCCCTTCCAGGAGAGGCTAGTAAATGAGAGCAGGGGGTTGTAGCTCCCTTCCAGGAGAGGTTGGTAAACGAGAGAAGTTTGTAGCCTTCTGCAGGTGGGTACCTGCGTGCTGGTATGAGTCTGCGCCAGTACATGGTTGTAACATGTTTTCTTTATATAATAAATATTGAAGACTGAGATGACGGCAGCGGTGGTTTTCTCCCGACTTGGGTTTCCACCTTAAATCCTGGTGTTCATGTGTGATGCTTATGTGTGATGGTTTATTATGTTATTATTACACATGTTTACAGTTAACTAAACATCAAAAGAATGAATGTTGCATAGATCTAAGTAAAGATTTAATTTCATAATAAGATCTCTGTATATACGCGAGTTTTATGAAGGATATCCGCGTGTATACGCAAGTTGGCTTCAGCAAAGTAGTGTGTGGTTTTTGAAGTGAGAAAAAGTGAAAAGTTTTGAGTAAGTCCTAGATACTAATTCACCCCCCCCCCCCCTCTCAGTATTTTTCCCAACAGAAGGGTCTTATACAGCTGAGACTACTACATAAACCAAATTCAAACTAAGATACAACGAAAAGCCAAAAATTAATCCTGGCAGTAAAGAAAAGGAGACAGTAGAGGTCATTGACATAGAAGTTGCAGAAAAAGACATTGTACTTCCTACATTCATTGAAGAGGAACAACAACCAACCACTTCTAATACACAATTAATTCAAAAACAAAACAATACAGAAGTGTCTTCATCCAAGAAAGCAGAAGAAAAGGACATGGACATCAAGGAAAGATACAAGGAAATTAAGGCTAAAAATGAAGAAATGAAGAATGAAATATACTCTCAGTACCTAAAACAAACTCCCAACATACAGAACAAGCTGCTTTCAATGTTTGACTACAAGAACAAAAATATGTTGATGACAGTTCTTTAGCCCATAGTGCCAGCTCCTAAATCATCCTCTGATTATAAAAAGATTGATTTTGAAGTTCCAGTCCAGGATATTCATCCTCTGGACCAAACTGAATTCCATAAACAGGCAGGAGAGATGATTTACTCCACCATGACCACCAAGGCCATGAGTGCACAAAAGCTTCAAAATACTTTGATAAATGTAAGAGATCAACTCAAACTGGATAAACCATCATCATAGGCAAAGGATACCAGAATCAAATCCTTGGAGGAGCTAGTGATTGAAGTAGGATATGATCCTCAGAATATAAAAGTTGCAAAGGAATTGATAAAAAAGAATAATGTTGATATTTCTACACTTAAGAAACAATTGAAGCTACCCCCTACAGAGCATCCTTAGGCCAATGAGGTTTTACAGGATTCCAATAAAATATGAGATGATGAGTCTCATTTTACAGCTAACATCCCAGATTAAAGAAATGGAAATTGAAATGGAAAAAATGGTCCAAGAGAAAGAAGCCAACAAAGCACAAGAATTTCCTACCACTGTAATTCCTGTAGTTACAACAGTTGTACCATCTACTCTGGCAGAAACACTGGCTCCTAATGTTCCAATGGCCACAACAGTTCCAATCACTTCATATACAACTTCAGCTACTGAGTCTTCAACAACAACAACATAGCAATCAGATGACGCAAGTGAATTATTAAAGGCAATGCAAGACATGTCTATCCAGACAAATGAGATAAACAGGTTAAAAGAACATATCAAAACTCTTGAAGATGCTAAGAAATTTTCACAAATAAATGCCAATAATGAAGAAAAAAAAGCTAATAGGTTGAATGAACAGCTAATGAAGTTGGAAAAATAATTGACTTTAAAGGAACCTATGGCTCATGTTAAGTAGCAATTATGGTCCAACATCATTGAAGCAGTAAATGACACTTGGCCATCCATACAGGTAATTTATGAGTAGAAGGATTTAAGTCAGGAAAAGAAGCAATACATAAGATAAAAGAAGAGTTAGGTAAAAAGCCTGAAGAGGCTCTAGAAATTGTCAAAGTTCTCAATTCCAAAAATAAACAAGAATTGGATGAAATTGGAATTACAGATAGAACAGAGACCATCCTTGAATATCCAAGAAGAACTTGATGACACAATTAGAGGAAAAGTGCCATAACATGGAAATTGCAATTACAATGTTTACGATCAAATTTGATGTTCTAAGGCAAAAAGGCCTTCCCAATCCTCTGGTGATCAATGACAAATTAATGAAGTAGGAGAATTATGACAAAAAGATAAGAGAGTTTGCCAAAGAGCAGGTAAACAAATCAGCTTTACAGGGAATCCCAACAGGAAAGGTATTATATGAGAATTTTGAAAATCTGTTTTACTTACAGCATGAAGTAAAACACTTATTTGTGAACAAACCAACATTTTCAAAATACACTGAAGCTAATGAAAACTTCAGAAGGATTATGAAGATAAAGTTGCCAAAAGCTGAGTTCTGCGAGAAGTAAACTGATCTACTGTAAGATCAGATTACAGTGAGCACATAGCAGTGAAAGTAAAAAAAAAAACAGAGTTTGATGTTTTTATACCAACATTGACAGTTTTGTATAGTAAAAGAGTATCAAGATGAAAGTGTATCATATTAAAGTGTATCAGATGAAAGATTGAAGACAAAATCAAAGTAAAGATGAATCTGCCAATGTAAAGGACACCTCAATGTCTAGCTGCATTCTCATCAAACAACAAAGAGAGAAAGCAGTGATAAGATCAAAACAACGTGCTATTTTATTTCAATAAAAATGATAACTAACATTAGTTAGGGAGCTGTCACTATCTTTTTGCATGAAGATATTTATTTTTCATAAAAAATCCTACTTTTATTCTAGGATATTTTGTACAGGTTTTTGTATATATACTTCATCATTTGAAGTATTTAGGGTGATAAATTGTTGAACATTTGTGTAGTTATACTATTCTGAACCTAAGGGTTTTTGTATCAATTTCAAGTCAGCAGACTGGATCACAGGAAATAAACCATCATATTACATGATTCATGTGTTGGGCCACTTCAGTGAAGTATTTCACTTGTTATCTTGTCAAATTTATTATGTTTTCCATCTATTCATGAATGTGTTCTTAATCTAAATGAAAAATCAGGAATTGTTATTTCAAAATTTGTTAAAAGCACTCTGTTTTGAATTATTATCATTTATATGTTTTCAACTGATATCCAGATTAGGGAAGCCTTAATTGCTCCTTGATTTCAATTGACCTCTTCCTTTTCACTCCTAATCCATATTTAAGAACCCTTAATTTCTCTTTTATCCCGATCAAAACCATTTCACCATCAGCCTTGAAGATCTAAAGTAACTCAACTATATTGCCCTGTAAACATTTCGCTTTATACCTTGATCCTGATTTGATTGCTTGACACATTGACTCCACTTGCCTAATGAGATATAGATCTATAGCTATGCATCTAAGTAAGTGATTTCACCACCAAATCAAATCAAAACCCCAAAACCAATTCGCCCTATATAACTAGCCTAAAATCAAATATAATCAACAAAGTTAAATCATATAGAGAGAGCCCTCTATGAAAATTACGAATGATAGATCCTAAGGCTTAAAAGTAGGTTTGTGGCTACCTCTAATATTCTTTAAAACTAAAATCAAAATCTCACAACTTTTGAGAATTATTAGAGTGATAACATTTGGAAAAACCAATTGTTGTTGTAAATTTGTCACTTTGTCTTCTGCGGAATTTTTGGGTCATTAAGTGATCAAATGTGCTAAACTTATCATTTTCATATTATTTTCCACAGTATCAGTTTTCCAACGAGCTATTGTAAGCTTCATTTGGCGAAGTAAATCTTGGGATATGCCTTTCCAAAATTGAAGTGTTAAAACTGTTAGAATTCTGGAAAAAATGCATGCCTTGGAAAAAAATTAAGCATTTTTAATTAAAAATCTCAATCTTAATTAATTGTACAATTAAAGTTAAATAATTATTAATTAATTAAAATTATTAAATTAATTATATACCAATTAATTACAATTAATTTAATTACCATTATAAAAAATTGAATTAATTAAATTATAATACAAATAAATAAATTAAAATTAAAATTAAGTATTTAAAATATTAAATGAATTACTTAAAAACAAATCATAACATATAAAAATATTACATAGTGGTTTTTGGCTCAAATGAGTGAGTGCGGAATAAATGGAGAGGGGAGAACTCGAGAGGTGGGAGATATAAGGGAGTCATCAGGAATGGACTTCAAGAGTTTCAGAGGAGGAGAATTTTGGAGGTGGGAGATTTTGGGAGGAATTTTTTTAATTAAGTTATGAAGTGATGAGAGCCCAAAATGAGGTGGGACCGAGGTGACGAGGAGGGAGGATAGATAAGGAGGATTTCGAGTTGTATATATTTTGGGAGGATGAATTAAAAATGGAATTATGAGAATGGATGAGCTTGATGTTCCAAAAAAGAGCAGAGAGATAAGGAGGATTTTAGAGCTCGGAGGAATAAGGGTTTCGGGGATTTTTACTAAAATGTTACGAAGAGTGAGGGAGCCGAAGTGAGGAGGGCCACGTGGAGTGGGTTTCTTTATTCTAATAAAAATTACATTCACTTTTTATTAAGGTTTGACAAAAATAAAAATTAAAAATTAAAAAAATAAAAATATAGCCACTTTAGGATTTTGGATCCTTTTAATTTTTTTAAATTGGGATTTGAAATAGAATTTTGAGATTCGAAAACAGATAATTTTAATTGTTTTACAATTTCGGTTGTGGTGGTTTTGTAAGACCGTTAATAAAATTAATATTTAAAATTTGAAAGTAATTGTTTTACAAAGATTAAAATAATATACATGTTGTACATTTTTAGCTACATCCATAAAAATCATCGAACTTCAGAGAAGCACCATTTGAAAATTGTGCATCCAAATGAGATGAAATGATAGCTGATGGAAATCTAACATTAAATAGAATGCAATGAAGTAATCAGAATAGAAATATGAAGAAAACAAAAATTTGCAAAAACGTCGCACAGTTAACCAAAAGAAAGTATTAAAAGGTGATTTAGCCAAAATTTACGAAAAGGGTCCCCATTATTTTTTTTTTAAGCTTGGTAAGGCCTTTCATTTTTTTTAATTATTTACTCCATCTTCATTAACATGTCCAGATACATCACCCCGATCGAGGAAGGGAATTGAAACTGTGATGGGTGCCATAATAGCCCGCCTAATCACTGTTTAACCAAGACCCCACGAATGAAATGGATTCTCATTATTATTGTTGTACCTTAAGAGACAATCCCTTAGTTGTGATAAGGAATCAGTGCTTAAGACATTTATATAATTATGTCACAGAAATATTTTTCTTTTCTTAATCACCCTCAAGCATTTATCATTAAAACCTCAGATATCAAATATAATGAATGTCTCACAATGTTGTCAATTGCTGATGTTGAATGAAATGACTAGAAGAAAATGAAAGAAAGAAGCCCAAACTGATATGTTGTTACACAGAATATATCACCTCAAACTCCAGAAGAACTATATGAAGGAAATATTTAAAACAAAGGAGCGCCAATTAAGGATTTTAACTCTTGCTTACATAAGTAAAAAGAGACTTTCAGCTCATTACTTTGTCTTATTCAAAGATAGAAAACACAGAATGTAAACTTGAATACATATCAACATAAAAAGATGTCAGAAACTTTTTTTTCATTCATTAATCATTTGAAGTCTCTGACTACAAAAATTTGCAGTGTTTAAGGTCCAAAACTTGGAACCTTTCTTATCCTTAACTATTACATTAAATATAATAAAAAGCAGTTGAGAAATGCTATAACTGATCCTAACCACCCAAACTTCTTAGGACTACGTAGGCTCTCTACAAAATACCATCAAAACATCTTATTACAATTACATCATCTTGGGAAGAGTAAAATTACATAAAGATTAACACCCTAATCTATATGTTGAATGTGAATTGACGATGATGCTGCTACATTTCCTGGATCAGTTGATTTGTCTTTCTTTTAAGTCAAAGGATCTTTTGGCAAGTTTATTGTCCAAGCTCTGCACTTATTCCATATCTCTACTTTTGTCCTGGGTGAATGTATCAGATTGTGATACTCCAATCTGAAAGCAGTAATTTGGTTGTAAGATGGTCTTTCTACAAATAGAGTTTTTACTAACCACAGCAGCTGAAAATGTCTCTGAAGAAAGTTGATCACCGTTGCTCCCTTAAGCACGTGAGTCTTCTCATGTGTATTGTCAACTTTAATTTTTGCCAATACTAGTAAATTTTCATAATAATCCCATGACAACAAACTTCCTCCAATTCCCCAACAAGAAGGCAAACCTGCTGTTGTTATTTTGTCAAATAACTTATCAAACTGACTTACTACTTCTTTAATTTCCATCAACTTCTTTTATGTAGCCTTTCTGTAATCATTCTTGACAATCATCTTATTGATCTCCACTGCATACATGATTCTATATTAAATCTCATTTTATTCTAACTCTTGATCTGTTTTAGAATTAATAAAGTCAATTAATCTTTTTTCCCAAATAGCCCTATTGATTGCCTTCTGTCTATCTGTCATGACTTTTTCTTCAAATTCCTTGATGGGACTTTTCTCTTCTACAACCACCATCAAAAAGCTCAAAATTGATTTCATTTCTAAAATGATATCATTCCAAATGATATAGTTTGTTGTATTAAAGATATGTTCCATTCAGTTTTTCTTTGAGACTTTTAATCTCAGCATTAGAATTCTGACTATCTGTTTTGTATTTGTGATAGGGAAATTCTGAATTGATCTTTCTCAAGATCCATGGCAGTTAAAAGTCTTGCTTGATCTGGAGAAATTTGATATTCAGCTTCGGCTTCCATGTTGGCCTTCATCTTCTGGTTCCTCTCTGCAATTTGGGCAAACATCTGTTTGATCAAAGGCAATTTTTCATGAGTGCTCTCATGTATCCTGGGTGAAGTGGGAACATTTTATTCCTCTCCCAACTGTAAGGAAAAACCAGGCTAAGTATATGTAGGTTCTTCATTAAATTTTCCCTCTTCTCAGCTCCCTGCTCCTCATCCTCTAAATCAACCACTGTCTCTTTGCCTCTTTTATTTGACTTTTCTGATATAATAGGAGTCTGAATATTTGAACCTATTAAACTCATAACACCTTTACTTACCATCTTCTCTAGATCTGGCCTGCTCTCATGAATAAAAGTTGAATACCCATTATCAATTCTTCTACTAGAAATAACACTGTGACGGTCATAAGCCCACTTTTCCCCTAACAGCAAGTGCATCTCATCTAGCATTCTAGTAACTTCTTCAAATGCTTGTCTCATATTTAATATGAAAGGACCTACAGTCATAGGTAGTTTAAATATATGTCATTTTTTCATGGGCACAAAGTGAACTTGATCAACATTTAGACTTTGCCAAACAAATTCCAAAGCAAATAACCTCATAGGTACAAACACTGGAAGCCTATAAGGCTCAACACTAGCTCCATACAGTTTGATTTTGGAATAATCCTTAAAAACAAACCAATCTCCAAATTTATAGTTTGCACCTAAATGCAAGAACTCATGAGTTTTGGGTAAGAAACAGGGGGGAGGACTTCCATTCAAAACTTTATATGCAATTGACATGAAATAACTGGCAAAATCAAATAGACTAGTGTCATTTTGCTCTCTTCTAACTATATATGTCCATAATACTACTAATTGCCTCTTCTTATTCATGTCCATAATATTCAGACCCAGATGCATGAATTCCTCTACATTTTTATATAAGAATAAGTAAATAATTAATGAAGGAAACCTGAAAGAACCTGTTACTGACAAGCTCATGAGTTGTGAACTGACAGCTTCTTGCCAATAGGATGGAA
Organism: Pinus albicaulis; assembly: GCA_034641835.2. NCBI lineage: Eukaryota > Viridiplantae > Streptophyta > Pinopsida > Pinales > Pinaceae > Pinus > Pinus albicaulis. The sequence goes on along the minus strand of CM076569.1, from coordinate 394,056,636 downwards.
TATCCAACACTATTCTTGGCTTCATCATCATGGTAAACATCCCCAATATTGATTTATCCACTGTGTTGTCGTCATCTTTGCCCAGGATCTTTGCAATACTACTCAGTACTGGCTTAACCTCAGTATCAAAAATTTCCATAGGAAAATATTTGCTATCAGGCTGAAATTGCTGTGTGTTAGGCTTTAGAAAATGAATAAACTGATTAAAATTTTGACCTGCAAGGCTATCATAATACGCTACCAAGGAATCATCAGAGAATTAAACATATGACTCTGACTCAGGGTAACAAAGGGCTTGGTGAATTAGCTGGGCAGACACTTGCAAAACATTCTCTCCCTGACAATTCATCTTAAAACATTTCCCAATATACATAACCGATACCAACCAATATATGAATTCAGGAAAAAGATGGGTTTTAGGGATACATGTAGATAGCACACCAGAATTTGCCATGGAAGTATAAACCGGGGAAGCTTTGTCATTCAAGAGAACTTGTTGGTAAAATGGAAGGTGAACCAAGGAACAATTGGTGTCTTGGATATCCCTCTCGGTATCCATGAGAGGGATATGAATAGCAAAACCCGACAGGGATGAGCGTTTAGCCATGATTCAGAATTATGACAATGGACGAAATATAGGGTGGCCAATTCTTGATAAAGTGACAAAAAACTGAACAGGACACAGCACAAATAAATTTCAAATACCAAATTAATAGAAAATGACTTCAGAAAGAATGAGAATTTCATTTAAATAGGTGGCGCGGCTTTGAACTTAAATGATGACAAGACGTGCCAACGAACCATTAAGCACTCCTGATGTGGAAGACAACTGTAACCAACTTAGCACCTTACGTCACTGTAGGGGGTCTCGAAGTACAGAGAATTATTTTGGCTTGTGCCCCCGCAATCAATCTCCACTGCTCATCTTTGTTACTCCCGCAGTCAACATAGTCAACTGCGGAGGCACCCTCCATATTAATTTGTGCGCTAGTAGTGCCCGCGGGTTGAGTCTTTTTTTCGAAGCTCGAGAAATTATCACATCCCGCTTGATAAGATAATCAACATTTAAACTTTAAGTCAGGACCCACTTTCATAAAGTCAAAATTATTTAAACTTTTAACTCTAATACAACGAACATAAATATTTTTCTGCTAAAGTATAAGAACTTTAATACTTTAACATATTTTAACAATTTTCTATTTTTTTTATATTTTCAAAATTGAAAATAAAAGGATATTGCAAATGATCCACAACATCTAGCTCCACCTGGGGATAGTGTTTTTTGCCACGAACACTAAGACCCTGCAGATCAGTGCCTTCACTTTGGGCATGGAGTCAAATAATGATTGATGAAAAATATACAATGAGGAAAACCGAATATGTACAATGATGAACCAGTTATTTTTAGTGCTGGAAATAATGTTTCAGATATTGCCCATTCACAGGCAGACCTACTGCTTCTCCATCAAGATTTTCTAGCATAAAAGTTTTATTTGATCTAGCTTCAGTGATTTTGTAAGGGCCATACCATAGAGGATCAAATTTACCATGTTTTCCCTTCTCCTCTCTTCTGTTATCCAAGTTTCGAACATAATCTCCTTTGCCTTCCTGTCAAAAATGGACTTCATTTTCTCCTGATATGTGACCAAATTGTCCCTAACTTTATTTCTACTTTCACTCAATTCTATTACCTTATTTAGCCTTCTTATCAACGCATTAGGTTCCTCTTGTGCTTCTTGAAGAACATAGATTATTGGTCTTGCTAACTGAGTGGGAAACAAAGCTTGAGTACCATATACTAACTCATAAGGGGACTTACCAGTAGATCTTCTAGTAGTCATTCTCACTTCCCATAGATAAAATATCAGTTTTGAGTCCCAATTCCTCTGGTTCTCATGAATGGTTTTCTTCAAGATCTTAACCAACGTCTTATTAGATGATTCTGCTAATCCATTCCCTTGAGGATGATATGTTGTGGAATGAGACAATATCACATTATAAGTTTGACAAAAATTTATGAACCTGACTGAGTTGAATACCTGAGCATTGTATATTACAATTTTCACTGGACATCCAAACTTGCTGAAAATATTCTCTTCTATAAACTTCATTACTACCAGATCATTTTCTTTTCTGGTAGGAATTGCCTCCACCCATTTTGTAAAGTAATTAGTGGCAGTAAGAATCCACTTAAACTGCCCACTTAATGGTGGATTAATTTCTCCAATAAAATCCAATCCCCGTTGTCTAAAGGGTTCTTCAATAAAAACAGGGAGAAGAGGTAAAGGAGCTAACCTTTTCTTTTATGCAAACAATTGTCATTTCTGACAACTCGTAACAACTTTATACACATCAGCAAATAAAGAAGGCCAGTAAAATCTTGATTTAAGTATCTTATGAGCAGTCAGTTTCCAACTGTAATGACCTCCACACAAACATTGATGGTAATATTTGATAACTTCCATTGATTAGCCTTCTATCAAACATAATAATAAGACACCAACAAGATCTTTCCAATATAATTTAGCATCAATTATAACATAAGGTTGAGCTTTAATTTTTAGGGCTCTATGCTTTTCTCTATTGATTGAGGGAGGGCAAGAGAAAAAACACAAATAATGAATAATATCCTTATACCATTCTGAGCAGAGAAATTTGTACTTGATTGTTGACATTGTTTTAATCTGATTTGTCTCTTCAACCACTTCATCTAATGGTGCAAGCAAATTAATTCCTAGAGTTTGGAAATTAGATTCTGTTAGCAATTTAGCTAGTCCCTATCCCTTGACTAACTTAGTAGGCTTAATGTCCAAATCATACTCTTGGATTTTGGAAATCCATTTTTCTCTTTTCCCCTCCACATCACTCTGAATTGGCACATCTTTTATAGCAAAATTAGGTACATATGCTACTATTTGAGAATGAAGTACATAGGTCCTGAAAGCTTTCAATGATTTAACTAAAGCATATACCTGCTTCTCCAGGATGTTATATTTGAGTTCTACATGTCTAAGGACTTTACTGGAAAATGTTATTGGTTTCTCTTTCCCTTCTTCGTTCTTCTGTAACAACACAACAGCAACAGTGAAAGGTGATGCAAATGAAAAATTTTGGAAAGGTTTTAGATAATATGGACTAACAAAAAATGGAGCTTCTTGAAGAGCCTCTTTAATTCTGGCGAAGGATTCTCTTGCATCTTTGTCCCATTTTACTTCAGCATTTTTCTTTAGCATATATGTTATTCTTCTGACAATCTCAACATAATTTGGAACAAATCTTCTCAGAAAATTAATTTTCCCTAGAAATCTTTGGATATATTTTTTACTTCTTGGCAATGGAATTGTTTGTATAGCCTCAACTCTTGCCAAATCAATTTTCACTCCTTGGTTTGAAACTCTATGTCCCAGCAACTTACCTTCTTCTAAAGCAAACAAGGATTTCTTAGGATTCAATGATAACCCAAATTTCTGCAATTCAAGAAAGCTTTCTGCAGGTGCTCCAAGTGTTTATCATCAGAACCTGAAAAAATAGTCACATCATCCAAATATATGACTACAAATTTGTCACCCACAAAATCTATATCCATTGCCCTCTAGAAAGTAGCTCCTGCATTCATGAGGCCGAATGGCATCCTAGCATACATGAATGTTCCCCAGGGCATGGTAAAAGTTGTTCTCTTTTGATCTTCCTTCTCAACAGCTACTTGGTTGTACCCAGAGAAACCATCCACCATGGATAACCTATAAGCCCCAGTCACTTTCTGTAGGACATAATCCATCTTTGGCAAAGGATAATTATCCTTCAAAGAAGCTCTGTTGAAGTTCCTGAAATCTACACACAATCTTATCTCTCCATTTTTCTTCCTGACTGGAACTACATTTGAAACCCACTCTGAGTATTTGAGTGGGACTATGATTTTTTCTTGTAAAATTTTATTTACCTCTTTTTCAATTGGGGCAAGTAACAATGGATTAATTTGTCTGAGCTTCTACTTGTGTGGCTTAACCCCTTCTTTCAGTGGTATTTTATGTTGAATAATATTTAAATCATAAGTCTTTAAATCTTCATATGACCAAGCAAACACATCCATGAACTTCTTGAAAAGATCTACATACCTTTCTTTATAATCTTTAGGAACTCCTTTAAACAACTTGACCATTTTTAGCTCCTGCTGAGTTCCTAAATTACAGTCCTTTGTCACTCCATCCTGATATACTTTATTCTAATTTACTACTACATCATTAGCATCAAACAATCTTTCAAGAGGAACCAGGCCTCTGGGAAAAAAATTATCCTTCAACTGAATTATCACTTGGTCACCAATTGTCTGTTTCAGGTTTCTAGGTATATCATTTTGATCATTTAGTTCACTTTCTAGATCAATTTCACTGTCTTCAAAATTCCCAATCATTGTTAAAAATTGATTGATCTGCTCATCATCCTTGAAAACCTGCCATTGCTTTACATTATCAGGGATTGAAGGCCTGTGTTTCAACTCAATCTCATATCTCAGTCTTGGATTAATTGGTGGCTTGAATGCACTAGCTACAAATGCCAGTGAATCTGCCATTCTATTTTCTTCTCTTGGAATAAACTGAAGATTAAAGGCTTCAAAATAATTTTCAATTAGATCCCACACCTCATTTCTATAACATCTCAATCTGGGATGCTTGGTCTAACACCAATTCTTAATCTTCCTTATTACTAACTCATAATCACCAAAAATGGAAATAGATTGAATTCCCATTTGTTTAGCTTTCGAAGGCTCAAAATAAATGCTTCGTACTCAGCTACATTATTGGTTGATTCAAATTCAATTTTGAAAGAAAAAGGTAAAATATTACCTTCTGGAGATATAAATATGAACCCAATTCCTATGCCCTCCTTAGAATATACACCATTGAAATAACACTTCCAAATTTTATTTGAATGTAGCTTCTTATGTATACTTGTTGAAGAGAGCTGCTTCTGTGAGTCTTTAGTAAATTGTGCATCTTCATGCAGCATAAAAAAAGAGAGATCCTCCTTCTCTTGACCATAAATAGGGGAATTACCTCCATCTTTCTTAGTGGTAGTTTTCATGAATCTAGTTTCTCTGTACAACCTTCTCTCTTCCCCATTGAAAAAAAGAATGATGGCATATGTGAAATCTAATTTTAAGACACCTCTAAGCTTTGCTCCCCAATATTTGGATAACAGCATACAAAATCTGGCCAAAATATCTGCAACTACTACATCCATCATGATACTCTTGGCTGGAATTTGGGCCAATAAAACAACCATGTCTTTGATAAGCCCAACACACTTCACCCTTTTTGAATCAAAAGAATAGAGGTATCTATATGTCTTAGTGATTTGTAAATTTAGCTCTTTCATCATAGATAATGGCATAAGATTATGAGATGCACCAGAATCTAGCATATAATTATGTAGAATGCAATCATGTAAAAGTACTAATATATAAAAAGGTGGAATAGAAGAATCTACCTCTTCAACATGAGGACCGAAAGTTACCACAGGTTTTTCTTCTTGCAAATTCACAAGGTCACCCACCTCATCAAACTGAGATAAATTAATAAATTCCAAAATCTCTTTTTTGATCTTAAGTCATGCTTTTTATGAAATTCTGCTTGCATAAAATCAGTGAATTGTTTGTAGTAATCATCCATCTCTTCCTGATCAAAAGAAATATCAGCTTCTTTACATTCTTCTTCACATTCCCTTTCATATTCCTCTTCTGCACCATCCTCCATATATATGGCAGAAATTTTATCTTCAGCTTCTTTCTGATCATCAGCCGTAGAGTATGAAGGTGTTGCTTCTATATATAAGGGTGCTTGAACTTGATCCTGATATCTTCTTTCCCTCTGCAAAATTTGAAAAGGGCTGCTTCCTGAATTGGGGATTAAAAACCCCTCTGTTTTGTTGTGTATATTTCTTGCTATCCAATTCCATCTTCAGTAATTTGTTTGACAAAATTTTAATGACCTTAGTCATGTCATCAATCCTTTGATCTTATAATGACTCTTCCTTAGCTTTACCCTTATCCTGAACTGACTGCTTTTCTTGAGCTTTCCCAGTAGCATTCATATTTGCTTCAATCTCCAAAGCATCAGTTTGGATTTTTTCAAGATTAGGAGACATTCTTTCTCTCAATGTAAAACTAAAATCTGATAAAAATGCCTCAGCAAAAACAAATCTTGCTCCAACAGGAGGAAGTTTCATTTCTGCAGGCAAACTACTGTACAATTTATTGAATATTTTAATGAAATCACTCATACTTTCATCTGTTTTTATTTCTTAATAGCATTAAATTTTGTCAAAGAATAACCATGGTCTCTCTTTTCACCCCATCCTTGGATGGATTTTCTTTCTAACTCCTCCCAATCATTAATTGAGCCATCTGGTAATCCTTTAAACCATTTTCTTGCCTCTCCATTTAGAGACTACACAAAAAGTCTCATTACTACATCCAGATCTTCAACATTAAAATTTTCATCAAAAGTGCAAAACAAAGACAAGTGTTGTTTTGTAGTTATTTCATCTTCACCAGTAAATCTAGGAAGCAACTTAAGATACTCTTGACGCATTTCATTCATTGGTTGGGGAAGATTTAATGGTGCATATCTGTTCATCAAGAAAGTAGGGGCTGCCATGTTTAGGCCTTGATTGAATGCTCCTTGAGTAGGGGGAATCTGTGTACCAATTATAGGTGTGGATGAATGGGGTGAACAAATGATAAGGGAAAGGGTTGATAAACTAAATTAGAAGAACTAGCAACTGTATTAGGCTGAGTTTCTGTAAATGTAAATGATACAGACTCAAAAGACTTTTCTTCTAACCTTGGTTCTTGGAAATGAATGGATGGAGACAAGGATTCTTGTTCCGAGAAAGTGAGTTTCCAGGAAATATCCTTGGATGAAAGGGTATGAGAACTGCTGCCAGGTGCAGGTAGTGTGGCATCTGGTGTAGAAAGTGTTTTTGATTTCTTGCCTTTTTTAGAAACCAACTTTTCTGGATTTGAAAGAGTATGAACTTTCTGCTGAGAGGTATCTGACCTCGTATGTGGCCTCTTATAAGCCATAATTAGAAAATGAAAACACAGATTTTAATATTTCCTCCTCTTTGAACAGCCAAAGGAAATATAAACAAAACCCAGGGAAAAACTTCAACTCTTCGTCCCCGACAACAACGCCAAAAAATGTTGTACCTTAAAGAGAAAATCCCTTAGCTGTGATAAGGAATCAGTGCTTAAGACATTTATATGATTACGTCGCAAAAATATTTTTCTTTACTTAATTACCCTCAAGCATTTATCATTAAACCCTCATATATCAAATATAATGAATGTCTCACAACGTTATCATTTGTTGATGTTGAATGAAATGACTAGAAGAAAATGAAAGAAAGATGCCCAAACTGATATGCTATTACACAGAATATATCACCTCAAAATTTAGAAGAACTATATGAAGGAAATAGTTAAAATAAAGGAGCGTCAATTAAGGATTTTAACTCTTGCTTACATAAGTAATAAGATACCTGCAGCTCATTACTTCGTCTTATTCAAAGATAGAAAACATAGAATGTAAACTTGAATACATATCAACATAAACAGATGCCAGAAACTTGTTTTTCATTCATTAATCATTTGAAGTCTCTAAGTACAAAAATTTGCAGTCTTGAAGGTCCAAAACTCAAAACATTTCTTCTCCTTAACTATTACATTAAATACAATAAAAAACAGTTGGGAACTGCTATAACTTATCCTAACTACCCCAACTTCTTAGGAATACGTAGGCTCTCTACAACATACCATCAAAACATATTATTACAATTACATCATCTTGGGAAGAGTAAAATTACATAAAGATTAACACCCTAATCTATATGTTGAATGTGAATTGATGACAATGCTGCTACATTTCCTGGATCAGTTAATTTGTCTTTCTTTGAAGTCAAAGGATCTTTTGGCAAGTCTATTGTCCAAGCTCTGCACTACTTCCATATCTCTACTTTTGTCCTGGGTGAATGTATCAGACTGTGATACTCCAATCTGAAAGCAGTAATTTGGTTGTAATATGGCCTTTCTACAAATAGAGTTTTTACCAACCACAGCAGCTGAAAATGTCTCTGAAGAAAGTTGATCGTCGTTGCTCCCTTAAGCACCTGAGTCTTCTCATGTGTATTTTCAACTTTACTTTTTGTCAATACTAGTAAATTTTCATAAGAATCCCATGACAACAGACTTCCTCTAAGTCCCCAACAAGAAGGCAGACTTGCTCTTGTTATTTTGTCAAATAACTTATCAAACTAACTTACTGCTTCTTTAATTTCCATCAACTTCTTTTCTGTAGCCTTTCTGTAATCATTCTTGACAATCATCTTATTAATCTCCACTGCATACAGGATTCTATCTTTAATCTCATTTTATTCTAACTCTTGATCTGTTTTAGAATTAATAAAGTCAATGAATCTTTTTTCCCAAATAGCCCTATTGATTGTCTTCTGTCTATATGTCATGACTTGTTCTTCAAATTCCTTGATGAGACTTTTCTCTTCTACAACCACCATCAAAAAACTCCAAATTGATTTCATTTCTGAAATGATATCATTCCAAATGATATCTTTTGCATGTATTAAATATATGTTCCCTTTCAGTTTTTCTTTGAGACTTTTAATCTCAGCCTTAGCATTCTGATTGTTTGTTTCGTATTTACTAGCTTCATTTTCTGTAGCTTGAATAATCTTTGATGTAGTCTCCAAATTTGCTTGAGACTTTTTCCGATCTCTTTCTGCCATCTGCAATTAAGTAGTCAGCTGAGAAATCTGTGCTAGTGGGTCTTCATTATCTGATGGAAAAATAAAAGTACAAGAATGATTATCAATATGATTTTGCAGTGACAGTGCAGTTTGTTTTAACTTAGAGACTTCTTCCTCCTTTTGCATGAGCTGTTGTAGAAGCTTTTCTTTCTCGTTATCTACCTCTGCAACCTCTGCAGCCATTGAATTCTCTCATGTAGGAAATTTTAACTTTTTCTTCAATATAGATATCTTTGCTTTAGTACTTTGCAGAAGTTTCTGCACATCAATCCTATCATTAGGATCCACTCCAATCTTTACTATGATTTTCTTCAGCTCCTCATTCTGAATTGTTAAATCCCTAGAGTTGGCTTTATCTAAATTTAACTACTTAATTACTTTTCCAAGCATATTATCTACCTTCATTGCCATTACATTAGTTTTTTTCAGGTCATTTACAATCAACTGACCTGTTTTCATATGTAGGTTCACCTTATATAGCAATGGGATTTTCTTCACATCTACAGTCACATTTACAGTATTAAAATTATTAGAAGAACTAATTGACATATCTTAAGGATGTGATAGGGAAATTCTGAATTGATATTTCTCAAGATCCATGGCAGTTAAAAGTCTTATTTGATCTGGAGCAATTTGATATTCAGCTTGGGCCTCCATGCTAGCCTTCATCTTCTGGCTCCTCTCTGCAATTTGGGCAAACATCTGTTTCATCAGAGGCACTTGTTCATGAGTGCTCTCATGTCTCCTGGGTGAAGTAGGAAAATTTTTTTCCTCTCCCAACTATAAGGAAAAACTAGGCCGAGTGTATGTAGGTTTTTCATTAAATTTTTCCCTCTTCTCAGCTCCCTGCTCCTCATCCTCTAAATCAACCACTGTCTCTTTGCCTCTTTTATTTTACTTTTCTGATATAATAGGATTCTGAATATTTGAACCTGTTGAACTCATAACACCTTTACTTACCATCTTCTCTAGATCTACCCTGCTCTCATGAATAAACGTTGAATACCCATTATCAATTATTCTACTAGAAATAACAATGTGAGGGTCATAAGCCCACTTTTCCCCTAACAACAAGTGCATATCATCTAGCATTCTAGTAACTTCTTCAAATGCTTGTCTCATATTTACTATGAAAGGACCTACAGTCATAGGCAGTTTAAACATATGTCCTTTTTTCATGGGCACAAAGTGAACTTGATCAACATTTAGACTTTTCCAAACAAACTCCAAAGCAAATAACCTCATAGGTACAAACACTGGAAGCCTATAAGGCTCAACACTAGCTCCATATAGCCTAATTTCAGATTAATCCTAAAACACAAACCAATATCCAAATTTACAGTTTGCACCTAAATGCAAGAACTCATGAGCTTTGGGTAAGAAACAGGGGGGAGGAATTCCATTCAAAACTTTATATGCAATTGACATGAAATAACTAGCAAAATCTGTTAGAAAATTAAATATTACAGAGCAATGCAACACATAAAATATGTGGAAAATACAAGCACACAAACACATAAAACCAGAGAGACACAGATATATGTGGTTCACCCAGTTTGGGCTATGTCCACCCCGAACAACCAATTCTTCCTTTCTATTATCCAGCAAAAATTGAAGAGACAAAACCTACAGCAGATCCGCTCTAATATCCTTTGTTCTCTCTCACAGTCTCCCTATCTGTTTCCTGCTCAGAGAATACACATACCATGCGCATCCGCAATAAAATACCCTCATAAAAGCGAGGGGTTGCCTTCTAGGGAAAAAAACCCTAAAATAAACATAACTTCTACCGTCAGATCATCCGCCTAATGAACAGCCCAGATTGACTAGAAATTATTATACTTTTACAAGGCAATTTTACCCCCCCGTGTGCAAGGGTGTACAATTTTCCTGGGGTATACATCCAACTAAAACAAGGATCTCTGAATCGGGAATAAAATCAGGCTCCACACCCAACAATCTCCCACTTGGAGACTGATTGTAGCAACTCAACCGCTACTTCATTTGTTGGAAAATGACTCCTCTTTGGACCTGGCTATTCCTCATCTTCATAATCATCGTGAATACCAATTTAAACTGAGCACATTTTCAGTTTCTCCCTGGTTACAACTTTTGTTAGCATATTTGCAGGATTCTGGCTAGTGTGTATCTTTTCCAGCTTCAACTCTCCATCTTCCAATACTGACCGTATGAAATGGTACTTGAGATGTATGTGTTTAGTCCTGGAATGAAATGTTGAGTTCTTTGCAAGATGAATAGCACTTTGGCTATCACTGTATAGTGTGCCCATATCATGCTTCTTACCCAATTCATCCATAAACTTTTGTAACCAAATCATTTCTTTACTAGCCTCTGTAGCAGCAACATACTCGGCTTCTGTTGTTGAAAGTGCAACAACACTTTGGATTTTTGAAACCCAACTGACAGCTATTCCACCTACAATAAATACATATCCTGTAGTGCTCCTCCTGTTATCTCTGTCACCTGCCATATCTGCATCAACATATCCCTGTAGAGCAATGTTTGAACCGCCAAAGCATAATGCTTGATTTGTGGTACCTCTCAAATATCTGAGAATCCATTTTACTGCCATCCAATGTTCTTTTCCTAGATTATTCATGTACCTGCTTACAACTCCCACTGCATGTGCAATATCAGGCCTTGTGCAGACCATTGCATACATTAAGCTTCCAACTGCTAATGCATATGGAAATTTAGACATATAATCCATGTCTTCTTGGGTCTTTTGGCACATCTCCTTACTAAGTTTGAAATGGCTAGCAAAAGGTGTACTAACTGGTTTTTCATTGTGCATATTAAATATTTTCAACACCTTTTCTATGTACTCATTCTAAGACAGTGCTAATTTGCGATTTTTCCTGTCTCTAGTTATCCTCATACCAAGGATTTGTTTTGCAGCTCCCAAATCCTTCATTGCAAATGAATTTGCCAATTTTCTTTTGAGTACATTTATTTCCTGCATGTTAGATCCTGCAACAAGCATGTCATCTAAATACAACAACAATATAATATAGCTGCCATCATTTTGCCTTTTTAGATAAACACAATGATCAGAGTGACATCTAGTATAACCTTGTTCAGACATAAACTTGTCAAATTTTAGATACCACTGCCTTCGAGCTTGTTTTAAGCCATACAAGCTCTTCTTTAACCTGCACACCAATTTTTCTTTCCCTTTGAACTTATATCCTTCTAGTTGTTGCATGTATATCTCTTCCTCCAAATCTCCATGGAGAAATGTTGTCTTTACATCTAACTGTTCAAGATGTAAATATTCCGCTGCTACAAGACTTAAGATAGTTCTAATTGAAGTAATCTTAATAACAGGAGAAAATATTTCATCAAAATCAATACCTTTCTTCTGTGCAAACCACTTCACCACAAGTCTAGCTTTGTACCTCTGTTTTCCTCCATTTTCTTCCTTCAACCTGTAAACCCATTTATTCTACAATGTAGTTTTACCTGCAAGCAACCTGACTAAGTCCCAAGTCTGGTTATGCATTAAGGAGTCCATCTCTTCTTCCATGGCTAGCTCCCACTTCTTCCTGCTTCTTCTTAACATTCAGGTTCACCAGAGACAGACAGCAATAAATAATATAATGAAGGAGAGTATTGTTTAGGGGGTCTACTTATCCTGCTAGATCTTCTAACACCACTTTCAGGTGTTTAAGGTGCCTGTTGCTGTTGTGGTGGTTGCTGCTGCTGTGGTTGTTGATTATTATCATTTTCAAGCATCTTTATTTTTTCAGTTATCTCATCAAGAACCGCGTATTTCTTGATTTCTGTTTCCTGTTTCTTTTCCTGCAACTGATTCTTATACAAGACCTTTTCATTGAATATTACATCTTTGCTCCGAATGATTTTGTGATTTTCATAATCATATAAGCGATAACCAAAATCATTAGCACCATATCCAATAAAGGTACATTTCTTTGATTTTGCCTCAAGCTTTGTTCTATTTTCTTTATTAATATGGAAAAAGGCCTCACAACCAAATGGCTTTAAAAAAGAGTAGTTTACCTTTTTACCTGTCCATGCTTCCTCTGGAATACCACCATCCAAGGAACTTGAAGGCCCTCTGTTTATTAGATAAACAGCAGTATCTACAGCATCTGCCCAAAATTGTAAAGGAAATCTCGCATGCAATCTCATGCACCTTGCACACTCCATGATTGTTCTGTTCATCCTTTCTGACACACCATTTTCTTGTGGTGTTCTTGGAACTGTCTTCTCTCTACGAATTCCATGCTCTGAACAGTACCTATCAAACTCTTTGTTGCAATATTCACCTCCATTGTCTGATCCGAGACACTTCAACTTCTTTCCTGTCTCAATCTCAACCAAAGCTTTCCATTTCTTGAAAGTATCAAATACATCAGATTTATTTTGAATACAATAAATCCAAGTTTTTCTAGTTGCATCATCAATAAATGTAACATAATAGCGAGAGCCACCGAGAGATGTTACCTGAGCAGGTCCTCATACATCTGTATGCACAAGCTCCATTTTTTCGCTCTTCTTTTCTTTCCCAACTCTGAGAAATCTGACTCTCTTTTGTTTTCCATAAATGCAATTCTCACAGAAATCCAAATCAACATTCTTCAAACTTGGCAACAAATTTCTTGAGTGAAGAATCTTCATCCCCTTCTCACTCATATGTCTGAGCCTATGATGCCATAATGCTACATCTGCTCCTTTGGAAGTTAAAGCATTAACAGAGTTAGAAATACCATTGCATAAATACAATGTACCAACCTTTTTGCCTTTTGCTATTACCAGGGCTCCTTTGGTGACCTTCCAAGTTTTATCCGTGAAAGTTGTAACACAACCTTCATTGCCTAACTGCCCTGTTGAAATTAGATTTTTCTTTAGATCTGGAACATGCCTTACCTTCTTTAGTAGCCATTGGTTTCCATTCTGCTGTTTTACAAGAACCTTACCCATTACAAAAATTTTACAGGGTTTATCATCACCCAAACGAACTTGTCAAAAATCTCCTTGAACATAGTCATGAAAATATTTCTTATCGGGTGTGGCATGGAATGAAGCCCCTGAATCTACAACCCAAGAATCGGTAACATTTTCGAAAGAAAGAATCAAAGCATCTTGTAACACATCACCTGTCACATTTGCTTCATGATTATTTTCTTGTTGTGCATCTCCTTCTTTTCCCTTCTGAGATCTACAGTGTTTCTTTAGGTGTATTTTCTTTCCGTATTTCCAGCACAATATCCCCGATTTGGACTTGGATCTGCCTTTCCTTGATTTACTGTGATATCCTGAGCTCTTTCCTCTTCCATTCTTCTTCCCCTAGACTCTGCACTCAAAGCATTACCCGATGTCTCACCAGAGCTTTTCCATCGCATTTCCTCGCTAAGGATAGCACCGACAACATCATCAAACTTTAAAGTACTAGATCCAGAGACAGAGTTACTAATGGCCATTACTAAACCTTTCCAAGTCTCTGGCAATGAGCACAAGAATAACAGAGCTCTAAATTCATCATCAAAGTTTACCCCTACATAACTTAACTGACTGGTAACTGTATTGAAATCATTTAAATGGTCTGTAACAGATCCACCTTCCGACATCTTCATATTAAATATTCGTTTCATAAGAAATACCTTGTTTGAGGCTGAGGGTTTTTCATATAGTTTCACCAACGTCTGCATCACACCCTCTGTTGTTGTTTCCTTCGAAATATTGAAGGCGACTGACACCGCAAGGCACAACCGTACTGTTCCAAGTGCCTTTCTATCAAGAATGTTCCATTCCGCATCTGTCATGGCCGCCTGCTTCTTTGTTTTTCCACTCAATGGTAGGTACAGATCTTTCTGATACAGATAATCTTCCATCTACATCTTCCACAATGGGAAGTTTTGGTCGTTAAATTTCTCGACCCTAAATTTACCATCTTCTGCCATTGCTCCCACTCGAACCAGGAACCCTTCTTTCCTGCGAGTTTATCAGCCAAATATACCTTCGGCTCTGATACCAGTTGTTAGAAAATTAAATATTACAGAGAAATGCAACACATAAAATATGCGGAAAATACAAGCACACAAAACACATAAAACCAGAGAGACACAGATATACGTGGTTCACCTAGTTTGGGCTACGCCCACCCCGAACAGCCAGTCCTTCCTTTCTATTATCCAGCAAAAATTGAAGAGAAAAAACCTACAGCAGATCCGTTGTAATATCCTCTGTTCTCTCTCATAGTCTCCCTATCTGTTTCCTGCTCAGAGAATACACATACCATGCGTAGCCGCAATACAATACCCTCATAAAAGATAAGGGTTGCCTTCTAGGGCAAAAAACCATAAACTAAACATAACTTCTACCATTAGATCATCCACCTAATGAACAGCCCAGATTGACTAGAAATTACTATACTTTTACAAGGCAATTTTACCCCCCCCCCCCCCCCGCGTGCAAGGGTGTACAATTTTCCTGGGGTATACATCCAGCTAAAACAAGGATCTCTGAATTAGGAAGAAAATCAGGCTCCACACCCAACAAAATCAAACAGACCAGCTTTATTTTGCTCTCTTCTAACTATATCTGTCCGGAATACTACTGATTGCCTCTTCTTATTCATTTCCATAATATTCAGACCTAGATGCATGAATTCCTCTACATTTTGATATAATAATAAGTAAATAATTAATGAAGGAAACTTGAAAGAACCTGTTACTGACAAGCTCATGAGTTGTGAATTGATAGCTTCTTGCCAATAGGATGGAATATCCAACACCATTCCTGGCTTCATCATCATGGCAAACATCCCCAATATTGATTTATCCACTGTGTTGTCGTCATATTTGCCCATAATCTTTGCAATGCTGCTCGGTACTGGCTTAACCTCAGTATCAAAAATTTCATTAGGAAAATATTTGCTATCAAGCTGAAATTGTTGTGTGTTAGGCTTTAGAAAATGAATAAACTGATTAAAATCTTGACCTGCAAGGCTGTCATAATATGCTACCAAAGAATCTTCAGAGAATTGAACATATGAGTCTGACTCAGGGTAACAAAGGGCTTGGAGAATTAGCTGGGCAGACACTTGCAAAACGTTCTCTCCCTAACAATTCATCATAAAAAATTTACCAGGATACATAACAGATGCCAACCAATATTTGAATTCAGGAAAAAGATGGGTTTTAGGGATACATGCAGACATCACACCAGACTTTGCCATTGCAGTATAAACTGGGGAAGCTTTTTCATTCAAGAGAACTTGCTGGTAAAACGGAAGGTGAACCAAGGAACAATTGGTGTCTTGGATATCCCTCTCAGTATCCATGAGAGGGATATGACTAGCAGAACCCGACAGGGATGAGCGTTTAGCCATGATTCAGAATTATGACAATGGACGATTTACAGGGTGGCCAATTCTTGATAGGGTGACAGAAAACTGAACAGGACGCAGCACAAACAAATTTCAAACATCAACTTAATCACAAATGACTTTGGAAAGAATGAGAATTTAATTTAAATAGGTGGTGCGGCTTTGAACTTAAGTGTTGACAAGACATGCCAGCGAACCGTTAAGCACTCCTGATGTGGAAGACAACTGTAACCAACTCAGAACCTTACGTCATTGTGAGGGGTCTCAGAGTACGGAGAATTATTTTGGCTTGTTCCCCCGCAATCAATCTCCACCGCTCATCTGTGTTACTCCCATAGTCAACATAGTCAACTGTGGAGGCACCCTCCATATTAATTCGTGCGCTAGTAGTGCCCGCGGGTTGAGTCTTTTGTTTGTATCTCGAGAAATTATCACATCCTGCTCAATAAGATAATCGACATTTAAGCTTTAAGTCGGGACCCACTTTCATAAAGTCAAAAGTATTTAAACTTCTAACTCTAATACAAAAAACAGAAATATTTTTATGCTAAAGTATAAGAACTTTAATACTTTAACATTTTCTAACAATTTTTTTTTTTTTCAAAATTGAAAATAAAAGGACATTGCAAATGATCCACAACAATTATTATGAATATAATATGTTAAAAATGGGGGGGTTGTGTGTGTGTGTGTGTGTGTTTTTCTTTAAAAATTCGGTTATGGTATTATATATTTCAAAAAAGAAAAGAGAGCTCGGTCTAGTTACAAATGAGGCTGGAGAGGAGCATGCTAATGGAGAAGATAACGAGAGCGTAGTCTCGGATACCATTATCCATGGCTCCGAAATTTCCATAGTTTCCTGCAACATTTTTGGCATACTGCCTTACAAACTGAGATAGAAACATAATACATTTACTTAACATAACTTCAGATAACTAAAATATATTGAGAAGGGTGAAAAACTTTTGTGTGGAAGTTCTACTTGTTGTATTGATAGATAGAATTATCTCCCTCCTGATTCATTGTGATGCTTTTGTGGTAGCTGACCTTTTCTGCTTGTGGATTGCAATAATTAGGAAGAGTATCAGTTTTCGCATTTTATCCCTCTAGATGTCTCTTCAATGCTGAGCTATCGGACTTGACATGGATTGTCTCTTTTGCATTGTCATTCATGTTTTGGTGTGCTCTACTTGTGACAGATCTCACATTTTTGAACTCTTTATCTACTGTACTCAATACCATAGTAGAGAAATATTCTGTTGTATTGAAGTCCTTGTTGCATTCCTCTGTATTTGTATACTCCAACAAAATATCTCTTTTGGTTGAAAGAGCTGCCAGATATCTCCAGATGCTGAGGGAGAGAGGCTTATGAGACTTCTCAATGACAGAGCGAGAGGAATTCTTCCTGAGATTGATTCTGCAATCTAATTAGATGGGAGGCTTGTTTCGGTTGTTCTTCCTAGACATGAAAGTGAGGGATCAGGGGTAGAAAGGTGATAGGATATGCCTAAGGATGCGAGGGATTACAGTCACATCGAGGAGAGGCAGCTTCACAAGGGAGGAGAGGAAGGGGAGAAGCCTAATGGAGAGGGGGACAAAAAGGCAGGCTGTGAACCAGATAGGGTGATTGAATAGGCTAATTCTCCAGGGCCTAATTGGCATTTTGGGTGCCTTTTAGAGATGAAATTGAAGGCTCCAATTCGAGCAAAGGGTGATGCTCCTAATGAGATATTTGTTGTAGATGTATGTCATGTTTTTTTAGAGAATAAGACTATGTAATGGGAGTGAAGAAAACTTTTGTAGATATTCTTGCTTCCCCTTCTGGTCTGGTTACTGCCGCATTTGCATGGTGATAAACTATGTTTTTATTTTCCCTCAAGATATGTTTAAAAGTGACATTTCCCAGGTCTATCAAATTTTTCCTTATTTTGTTTAGAATTTGGCCCATTCCTTCATTTGGTGTGTTTCTTTTACTGATCATGGCTTCAATAATTATGGTAGAGTTTCCCATGATTATTGGGTCCTTAATATCCTTATTTTTTAGAATCGTGGTGCCCATTGGCAAACCGTATGCCTCAACCCTGTTATTTGATGTTTCCCCCAATCCCCATTCATAAGTTACTGAGTTGGTTCCCCCTGGATCTATGAGAATTCCCTCGGCTCTGGCTCTGGCCGGGTTGTTTTTTGAAGCGCCATCGAAGAAGAGGTAGTGCTTGTTCTGATTTTCTTTCCATAATTTAAATTCTTCCTTA
Source organism: Pinus albicaulis (assembly GCA_034641835.2). Taxonomy (NCBI): domain Eukaryota; kingdom Viridiplantae; phylum Streptophyta; class Pinopsida; order Pinales; family Pinaceae; genus Pinus; species Pinus albicaulis. The sequence continues at coordinate 394,038,189 of CM076569.1, read as the reverse complement.
TTTAATCTTATTTTCCATTTTTGAGTGGGGGGGCTGGCATTGGGGCTGATTTTCCAATTATTTCTAACATTTGCAAGGTTGATCGAGTTCCTCTCTTCTTACTAAAGGAGGTTGTTGTCTAGAGCTTTTAGTCCTTTCATGTTCAGGAATTCAGAAGTGAGACCCCAAGTCTTTAACAAAACTCTTCCTATATTAGGAGGTTTGTCTTTGAAAATGTGTTGATTTCTGGAAAGCCATATCTGCCAACATAGAAAGGATGGAAGGCTTTCCCAGAACCTTTTGATGGTGTTCTTATTCTTCATAGGATAAGGGTAAGTTTTGTTTCATTCAGTGAAAAATTCATTGAATGTTTTCGAGAAGTTGAGCTTCATTTCCAAAGGGCTTATAAGATGCTTCCAGCACTCTCTTGCAAAGGGGAAATCCAAGAAGTGGTGTAGGATGGATTCTTCTTCATTTAGGAACATAGAACACCTTGAAGGCTCATTGAATCCTTTTCTTTTGAGGTTGTCTGTAGTGAGGATTCTACCTTTTAGAAGAGTCCAGCTGAATATCTTGACTTTGGGGAGACCTTCTGCCTTCCATATTGACTTCCATGGAACCCAATCTTGTTCATTTTGCTGAGCCTGGAGAGTGTTATACCCTGATTTGATAGTGTAAACTCCCCCACTCGGGTCCCAAATAAAGGATTCCTTATTTTCCAGAGTAATTGGGGCTACTTCTTTTAGGCAAAGTAGTAAGAGGTCCCATTGGCTTTTTAAATGTGGCGGTAGATTGGGGATATTCCAATCCATCCAATATATGTTTTTCCAGCGAGAGATAGAGTGTAAAGTGGATAAATCCTTAGCACGCATCCATCTTCTTAATTCCAAAAAGTCTGGGCTGAGATATAATGGCTCTTTCCCCAAGATTCTCTCTTCCCAAACCTTTATACCTTTGCCATTTCCAAGGAGCTATGAGGTGTGCTTAATGATGGTTGGTAGTACTTTTTTGACAAGTTTCCAAACTTGTGAACTTGGCCTGATTGGAAATTTTTCTTGCAACATAAGAGTTCTGTGATGGTTCATGTATTTTGAGATCAGAATTTGTTTCCACTAGCTATCATTTCCAGTGATCAATATCCAAACAAGTTTTTCCCCAAGAGAAGCAGTCATGATTCTGGGCAGCCTTATGGCTAGTCCTCCCTTCTCATAGGGTAGAATTACTTGTTCCCATTTAACCAAGCTAAAATTTTTGGTCTCATTTTTCCCTCCCTACCATAGAAATCCCCTTATTCTTATTTCCATTTGTTTATGAATGCTAGCCGCAACCAGAATTGTTGCATATTGGTATATAGGCAGTGTCGATAGCAAGGCTTTGATAAGGATCACCTTGCCCACTATACTCAGCCACTGGATTCCCCAACTTTGGATTTTTTCCTTCATTTCTCAGTTTGGGTGCTCCATAGCTCAGGCTTCAAGTTATCCTTTGATATGGGAAGGCCTAGATAGGATAAATGGCTCCATTTTCCTTGTATGGGAATTTCTAATATTTGTGAAATTATTTGCATGGTGTGAGATGGAGAAATCCATCCATATATTCTACATTTAGAATTTTTGAGGAGACCTCCCGATGCCTCCATGTAATTATCTAATACTTTTTAAAATCTTCTGGTTATAATGCATGAGGCCCCACCCATCAAAAATGTGTCATCTACAAACAAGGATTGGTTAATGCTTCTTATTCCTTGAGATATATGCAGGCCAGTTAGAGTCCTATCTATCCAGCTCCTTTCCATGGCCCTTCTTAAGGAATCAACCATTATTATATATAAGAAAGTAGAGAGAGGGAAACCTTACCTCCACCCTCTAGAGCTTTGAAATAAATCACTAGGCCTTTTGTTAATCAATGGTGCTATCCAAGGTCCCATAATGCAAGCATTGATTACTTCAATTATGTCATTTGAAAAGCCAAATTTCTTTAGGACAACATTGAGGAAGGGAAGGCTTACTCTGTCAAAGGAATTGGCCATGTCCAACTTTATGATGATTACGTGCTCTTTTTTCAACATGCTTGAGTGCAAAGTTTCTTGGACGATCAATACTTTGTCTAGGATCTGTCCATTTGGGACGAAGCCACCTTGATTTTCCGAGATTATCTCAAGGAGAAGTTTCTTTATATGATTGGCTATAATCTTTGTAATTATTTTGTAGGAAGAGTTGCACAAAGAAATAGGGCGGAATCTATTGAAAGTTGAGGGCCTTGCATCCTTCGGTATTAGGGCCAGATAGATGATTTAGTAAAGCCACCTAACCTTTTTTTCGGGAACAAATTCCTTATCATTCTGATTAAGTCCTTTTTTATTATGTGCCAGTGGTGCCTGTAGAAAGCAATTGAGAACCCATCCGGCCCCGGAGCTTTGTCTAGGTGGAGACTTCAAACATTTTCCTCTATTTCCTCTTCTCCTACTTCTTTCATAAGTTTTGAATTTTGAGCATCACTGATCTTGTTAGGGACATGCTGCAGGAAATAGGAGAAATATGCACTTTCTCCATTTGTTGTTAGAAGGTTTTTAAAGTGAGTTATTTTTTTAATTCTATAACACCTCTGATTTCCTTTCCCTCTATTTGGATTTTTTTAGTCTTATTTTTGGACCTTCTAATTTTCATAGAGTTGCGGAAAATTTTTGTGTTCTTATCCCCTACTTTTAACCATAGGCTTCTAGATTAAAATCTCCCCACTACCTCTTCTATCTAGTTTTCTCTGTAAATTTCCCAATAGAGGACCCTTTCCTGTAGCTGGATCTCTTTGGTTTCCTCCTCATTTTTTTTATCCTCTTGGATTGCCTCCATTTTTATTAATAACACAACTTTTATTTTCTTTGTTTTTTTTTCATTGTCTTTGGCCCAAGTTTTCAACTCTTTTCTCAAATTTTTAATTTTGGTTTCCCACACAAAATAGGGAGATCCCGAGACTCTTTCAGACCAAAATTTAGCAATTAGATTTTTAAAATCCTCATTTTTGTTCCATGTTGGGAAATATCTAAATGGGATGGGGCCTTGATTTTCCATCAGCCCAAGAGTAATTACTACCAGCTTGTGGTCTGAAGCTATTGTATGGGTGATTCTTGACCTTGTTGAATTGTATTTTGAGATGATGTTGTCCTGGATTAAAATTTGGTATAATATTTCCTTTATATTGTTTCTTCATACCCTCTTATTGCTCCATGTATACTTTTCGTTGTTGGGGGGTATGTCAATTAGCTTGTGATTTTCCATTATGTTTTCAATGGCATCCCTTGAGGGGTCAGAGTGGTAAAATCCACCAAATTTCTCTTCCACGTTTAGGACTAGATTGAGGTCACCACCCAAGATAATATTTATGTTTTGGGTATCATTTAATGTCTCTTTAACTGTGTTCCAACATTGTTATTTTTCCCGGAAGTTATTGGGAGCATAGATATTGACTATACAGTATTGCTCACTAGTGGATATCTCTTTCAGATCTGTTCTAATCCAGTTTTGCTCCTTTATTTGCTAGAGAAACTCCCATTTCCATTTTCTCCAAAGTGTACATATACCCCTTGAAGCCCCTATTTCTTTTTAATTTGTTCCAGCATAAATTTTTAAGTTTTTGATCATTTTTTCAAAGTCTTGGTAGCTATTTTGGTCTCCTGTAGCAGTAGTATATATGGGGATTCCCTTATTAAAATATATTTTGCTACATTTACTTTATGTGATGTCCCAAAACCATAGAAATTCGAGGAGACCACAATCATCATTTATTTTGGTGGGAGGCTAAGGGACCTTTCCCTCTTTGTCGATGTTGGTTTTTCTCATTATTCCCAATGTTTTTCCCAAAGAAGGAGTCCATGGGTTGATGCGTGCCTAATGCCATTTCTTTTGCTACTGCTTTGTCTCTGATTTCTTTATTAGTCTTTCTGCCTGCTTTATTTTGGTGCTCTAAAGTATGCAAGGATTCTTTTGATTGATTCCTTGTCAAGGTTCTATCAACTGAAAGTGGGGGAAGGTTGCGGGGAATAATAGGAGTAGATGGAGTGAGGGTTAGGGGAGGGATAAGGTGAGGGGAAGAAGGGGGGGGGGGAGGAGGGAGGAATGGATGGTTCTTCGAGGGGACCAAAAGGGTTGGGGTTGATTAAGGTTGAGGTATCAATATGAGGATTGGAAGGAGAAGGGTAGGAGGGAGGAGAGTAAGATGGGGGAGGGGTGAGAGATTGATTTAATGAGGGAGGAGTGTTTGTTTGCTATTTTTTTTTTTTAACTTGTTCCCATTTCTCTTCCAGAGCTTCTTGGTCTTCACTTTCTTGTTTTTTCGGACATCTATTTTCAAAATGACCATATTGATGACATACTTTTCATTTTAATGGTATATTCTCGTAGTCCAGTTGTTTTATGTGCGTCCATTGATCTGCTTTGATCTTTACTGCCTCCAATAAGCCTTTCCCTAGGTCAACTTCGACGCATATCCTTGTGTAGGAATCCATGTTCTCCTTTGGCTCGCATTTCTCGATATACTTCCCCACCACATTCCCGATGACCCTGACAGACTCATCACCCCAACAGTGAAGGGGGAGGTGGGGGAGTCTGACCCAAACTGGCACTGTATTTGGAACATCTATTTCAGGATCGAAATCAGGGGTCCATCTGTTTAGATAAATATCTTACATGTCCATGAAGTAAGGGCCAATTTTGAAGATTAGATCTCTATCTTCCTTTGTTTCAAAGTGAAAACTGTAATAACCTCTTCCACATAATATTATGGAATTTTTCTCATTTATTGAGGAGGATTAGTTCCTCTCGATCCATTTCTGAACAGAGTGAGGAGAAGGCAAAATACCTTTGAACTGATCTACCAAGCCCTTTTCAGAGAGAGACAAAGTCGCTCGATGAGGAAGAGACAGCGGTAGAGAGATCTCCGGGATGTATTCAAGTTTCTTAACGAACTTTGATACTGATGGTCTGGTTTTTGGAGGGTCTACAGTAGATATCAAGGAAGCGAAATATTATGCATATTCGTTTTGTTCATGAGGTTGCATTTCTGGGGGAGGGTGCCCATCCTCCGATGGCTCCTGAGATTCCATAATAGCAGCAAGGGTTGTGCAGTCATGTAACAAAGGGCCAAGGGAGGCCCATAGGCCACACCGAGCCAAGAGAGGCATTGGTTCAGATGTGCGTGCAACAAGTCAAGTGCTCGAAAATTGTTAACGGGTGTTGGGATTTAACCACAAGAATTCCACAGTTGAAAGAGGATAGGTAGGAAAGGGAGACAATTCAGTGTTGTAGGTGGGTTGAATCGTTTTGTTATTATTTGGATTTGGAATAGGATGGAAAGGAAACTCAAGCCTCTGCTACATTTGAGTTGGTTTATGGGAAGGTAATTGACACTAGTACAAAATGGCTAATTATTTACTAAAAAAATGACTAAAAGTTGCATATAAACGACTATTTTTCTAGTGGTGACCAATAGTAGCTAATTTACAGTATCTTATAACGCGACCAACTTTTAGTCATTTTTAGCTTAGTCATTGTCTCAACTTTATGTCTAGTAGTATATTTAGTCATTAATTTGGTAATTAATTTAGTCATTAATTGTCACAATTAATGACCAAATATACAACAAAATATATTTCTAAATGATCACCCAAGAAAATCAAATAATGACCAAAGAAACATGACTAAAATGTTGGTCGTGTTATAAGATGCTGTAAATTTGCTACTAATAGTCATATATATGAAAATTTTAGTCATTGTTTGAAAACAATTAATGACCAAAGAAATGTGAATAATTTTGGTCGTGTTATAAGATACTGTAAATTAGCTACTAATAGTCATATATATGAAAATTTTAGTCATTGTTTGAAACCAATTAATGACCAAAGAAATATGAATAAATTTTGGTTGTGTTATAAGATACTGTAAATTAGCTACTAATAGTCGTATATATGAAAAATTTAGCAAATTTATCATTTGTAGTAGTCATTTATCGTTTTTTGGTAGTTTCATATTCATTATATTAATGACTACTTTAGTAGTTTATATTCATTTCATCTACTTTCATTAACAATTATTATATTCATTTTATTTTTGTTCATTAATAAACATAAACTACTAATTTATTAGTTTTAGATTTATTTTATTTTCACATTATTAATCAACATAAATTAATTAGTATGATTTTGCAACTAAATTAAAAAAACTGGCATTCAATGTACATGTTCATTTAATATGAAAACACAAAGTTATATATGTTAATTACAATACTAAATAATATCAAGTGAAAATATAAATAATTTAACCACATAAATTATATTATATAAATTATCAAGTATTACAATATGAGTTTCCAACTTAATATTTGTTGGAGTACAATTTACACATGAAATATTGTTTCATCACTTCAAAACATTATCATTGTGTTTCCAAGGCATTCCAGGTGAATTCACCAACTCTGAATACTTGACCATCAATCTCTATGTGTGTCTCTTGTGTAGGATATTGACTCTACAGGTGCCACTAGACCAATTCTTTTCTCTCTTTCTTTAATTTGCATTTTTTCGCTTCATTGTTATTGTTCTCCTCTTTCTTCAATTCCTGCTTCTTACCATCAATACTGATTTCATTTTCTGAAAAAGAAAGAAGATACAATGCGGAGTATAAGACATGAAAGATGATGAACCCTGGAATATAATTTAAAGTAGACTATAAAGTATTTATACGATATATACCTCAACTTCAGTAATTATTTCAATAACATTTTCCCCCATAAAAGCAATAAACTCGAACTAGTTTCCTTCAGTTAGGAAATAATGGCTTCTGTGTGGCCAAATGACCTGTATAAACAAAGAAAATAAAACGTCACCATATAAAATAACACCTTTGTAAAAATTTTATTCAACATTCAAGGAAAGATTAGGCACAATCATGCCAACTAAGTTACATGCTAAAAATATCAAGTTGTAGATTACTTATACAATGTGGGAGTGCAAAAAAAAAAATCCTAGAAAATGTCAAAGGTAAGTCTAGAATAAAATTAAATGAAGTATACAATAATAGGATAGCCTCGTATACATGTATATAACCGAATAATGTAGAACACTAAGTGAATAAGTCCAGGGCTAGAGGTCAATGATGTCAAGAATGCCCAAGTATGATGAGAATTTCTTTAGATAAGAACTACTATTTCGGTCCATTATCACATATGAAAACGCCAACTAGTCTATATCATATTATTAACATTTTTCTTATATTTATGGATCACTACAATATAAGTGGATAAATTGTGAAGACAATTCCCTTCCCATTGTGTTCCTCACTTGTGGTACAATATATTAGCTATGATTTGGAGAAATTTTACAACATCGAAATATGTAGCAATCACCATTAGTAATCCCCCAAAAAGGTTTATTTTGGAATTTAACTTTCAGATTCCAGTTGCTATATGATTCTTGAATGGAAAATCCACACTGAATTCCAACACTAAATTTCCAATTTGAGGGAACACCTGTGGCCATCCTCAATCACTCAAACTCAAAACATCAGTGATCATTATAAGGAAAAGATAAGATAAGATTAGTTTTGATCATTTTTGTATATTTACATGCAAAGCACCAATAATTTTCCCATATTTATCATACTTGTAATTTCCAATATATAAAACATTGATTGATATTTTACAGCAAATACTTGATTCAATAAAAACAAGAATTTAGCATACTACAACAATACCACCAATGTTTAATCCTCAATTACACCACAATAAAAAAGGACATTGGAGAGGGTCGAAAAATGTCACCATAAGCTCATTAGTGACATTCAAAAGATCCTCTGTCACCAAAAGTATAGGTGTTCGGGTGACATTCAAAGTACGTCACCAATAATGGTTTATAATGACGAATAGTGACCATCACCATTTCATATGAGAGATGGTGATGGAACTTAACCTACGTCATCAAAAAAGTGAATGTCACCAAATGTGGCGTCACCAAAAGTACAAGTGTTGTGAAATTCAAGGTCCATCACGAGTAATGATTATAATGACGGATAGTGATTGTCACCATTTCATATGAACAACATCAATTGATGGTGATGGACCTTTCATGGTCACCACTATTGATGCATATATATGGTGGAATTCATTTACTGTCACCATTTCATATTTTGGTGAGGGTCGAAAAATGTCACCATCAGCTCATTGAGGATGGTCAAAAGAGTCTCTGTCACTAAAAATTGATCGTATCCATTCCTTATAAATATCAGGGCACAATGAAATCAAACCAATAACCTTTTTCTTGTAAAGCAGGTGTTGTTCCATTTAGCTAGCACCCTTTAAAGAATTAAACTTTAAAAAAAATAGATTTTGAAACTTTATAAATTGTAAATTATACAACTTTCAATAGATTATAAAACTTTGTAAAGTCTTGGAAAATATTTTCCTAAACAAGAAAAATAGGATCAAAGTTTTTACCTAATGGTTACGGAAGATGTTGTGGCTCATTTGCAATGTCTTTTATTTTAATTTTTCAAAAATATAAAAAAATATAAAAATATAAAAATGTATGTTAAAGTACAAAGTTTCTCATACTTTAGCATAAAGATGTAATATTTGTATAAGTTTAAAGTTCGAAACTTTAAAAGATTCATGAAGGTGTGTCCCAGCACTCAGTTAATAAACGAGCAAGTTTGTGAGTGGGATCCAAAGATTTGTTGGGCAGGAGATAAAAGCAGCAACCCGTGGGCACATACAACACATGGGTTAATGAGGAGGGTGTCTCCGCAGTTGACCCCGTTGACTGCGGGGCCAATCAAGATTTGCGGTCAAGATTAACTGTGGAGGCATGACCCCGATGAGCTCCCTGTACCTTTGAGGCCTCCCTCAGTGACGTAGGTCACTGGTTTGTGACAGCTATCAACCACGTCTTGGTACCGTTTAATGGTGTTTTGGCGTGTCAACTCAGCATTTAATTCATAAGCCCAATGCCACCTATTTAAAATTGGTTCCTCTTTCGCAAGGTTATTGTTGTTTCTCTGTACTTGTCAATTTGATTGTGCATGTGTCTTCCATTGTTGTCCGCCACCTTGTCATTGTTTTCCACCCTAAGCAGAATTATGGCCAAGCGTTCATCTCTTTCCGGCTCATCCAGCCATATTCCTCTCATGGACACTGAGAGGGATATCCGAGACACTTTCTTCTCTTTATATCACCTCCAATTCTATCAACAGGTCTGTTTGAATGACAAAACATGTCCAATTTTCTCCGACATGGCCAAAACAGGTGTACTATCTGCATGTATCACAAGAATGCACCCTTTTCCCGAGTTTGTGCACTGGTTAGTGTCTGTTATGTACCCAGGCAAATGGTTTGTAATGAATTGTCTAAGAGAGAATGTCTTAGTATATAAATTATATGCACTAAGCATGCATATGTCCTTGATTCACCTCATCTCACACTATTTAACTTTATGCAAAATACTGAATCAATTCGACTTGTTAATCTTTCACGGAAAAATTAATTGCACACACATGTGAAGCATAAACACAAATTATCAATTGCACATAACACAGTTTTTAACAGGGAAATATTGAAGCTGAAAACCCCAACTATATATTATGTAACATGGAGATCATATGACAATCGCATACAAACATACAAAGCTTATCACAAGCTCTCAGTACAGTATAATCTTCATACACTATACAGGCCTAATCTTGCAAATCCATGCATCGATCTTTGCCACCTGCTAGCCTGCCTCCACTGCGCAATCTCTGATGAATAATAGCTCTGAATGAATTCAAATTACTCTTGGATTGACTGTGCAATCCTCATTGGAATCTCCACTGTGTGTTTGATGCAATCAACGCATCACTAATAGTCACAACAGATAGTCTATCTTGCCCTTTCACCTATCTCTCCACTGGTCTCCACTGAAACTACCATGCACTGTAGTTAACTGATGTATTGTTTAGTTGATTAATGAGTTATTATTTATGAATTAATTAACTAATTAATTCACTCCACTCTCACTAGTGTATCAATCAGTTAGACTAGATACAACTAGCTCAACTGAGTCTAACTGAGTTAAACTAAATACAACTCCATAACTACTTCTTCCAACTATGTCATAACTCTGCCACTTGAGTTCTAACTGAGTCCTCCATGCAATAGCTCTAGTAAACCCTTAGGAATAGTGTAATTCCTTTTTTCAGCTGTTGTGCCACATCTGTGCACTGAACAGAAGTGCTCCAAGAGAATAAGTTGTTGTTTAGAGTCTAATTATTATTAAGAGCTAATAATAATCGACATGCATCTATTTTTAGATTGACGATCTATAAACAGACTTCACCCAATATTCTAAAAATAGAATCTCATCTATTTTTCCAACTTGATCAACCATCCACAAATAGCATCTTGCAACTTCTGAAATATGATCATCATGTCTAAAAATAGACTTGCGCCAAAAATAGCCCGCGGGCCCACTTAGTGAAGGCAACCCTTTTCACTAACCTCATCATCTTGTTGAACCTCAACACTTACAAGTATTATCCATGTTAATTTGTCAAGCCCTGTGTTACCTAGAGTGAGAATCCTATGTCCAATTCATTAATGATTCATTGACAACACATTATGATAGTCTTGCAGGTCAATAATTCAATTAGTTTATCTTTTTCCTGAAGCCAAATACGAAGCGGTTTATACTTGACAGCAAAGAATTCTCCATGGAAGTTTTCGACGCAAAATTCTGACAGGTGCTAAGGTGTATTTCAAAGATATTTAGAAAAGAAGACGACAACACAATTAACAAATCAGTTCTGAGAATGTTTGCATTTATAATGAAGCCAAGGGTAGTGTTGGATATTCCTTCATATTGGCAAGAAGTTATCAATACTCAACTCATGAGTCTATCACTCACTGGGTCATTCAGGTTCCCCTCTCTTATCATTCACCTCTTTTTATATCAAAATGTGGAAGAATTATTGCATTTGGGGTTAAATATCATGGATGTAAATAAAATAGAGGCAGTCAGTAGTGTTTTGGACTGATGTAGCAAGAGAAGAGTGGAATGAGGAGGGTCTACTTGTTTTTGCAAATCCTTTTATGTCTACTACATATAAAATTCTGAATGGGGTTTCTCCCCCATGCTTCTTGCCAAAGGCTCAAGAGTTCCTGCAATTAGGAACAAATTGTAAGTTTGGAGATTGGTATGTTTTTGAAGATTATTCAGAAATTATACTTTATGGGGCTGGCGTAGAACCATATAGGCTTCCTATATTTGTGCCTATGAGATTATTTTCTTTATAGTTCATTAGGAAAAAATTAAATGTTGACCAAATACATTTTGTACCTATGAAAAAGGGTCATGTGTTTAAGCTACCTATGTATGTAGGTCTGTTTATATTCAACATGAGGCAAGCAGCTGATGAATTCAATATGATGTTAAATGGAATGCACTTGTTGTTAGGATATAAGTGGGCTTATGACCCCCATAAATTGATTTCAAATAGGATAATTGAAAATGGTTATTCAACATTTTTTCATGAAAGCAAACGTGACATAAAGAAGCTAGCAAATAAGGTTTCCGCAGTTTCTATTGGCTCAAATATACAAACTCCTATCATATCTAAGAAATCTAGCAAGAGGAGTAAAGAAGCAGTTGTTGATTCAAAAAATGAAGAGGAGAGAGCCGAAAAGAGAACAAAGTTCAATGAAGAATTAACAGGTGCTCAACCTGGTTTCTCATTTCAACTAGGAGATGAGAAAAATTTCCCAGCCTCACCAAGAAGATATGGAGATGCTCAGGAGCAAGTACCCTTTATTAAACAATTATTTCCTCATATTGATGAAAGAAATCAAAAGATGAAGGCTAGCATGGAGGCACAGGCTGAGTATCAAATAACTCCAGATCAAACAAGATTTCTGACTGCCATGGATTTTGAAAAATATCAGTTATGATTGCTCTTTCTCACCCTTCTGATATGACTATAGGGTCATCAAATAATTTCAATACTGTAAATTTAACTATTGATGTAAGAAAAATTCCTTTTCTTGATAAAGTAAATTTACATATGCAAACAGGTCAACTGATAGTGAATGATTTGACTAAAACTAATGCAATGGCTTTTAAGGCTAAGAACATGCTAGGGAAGGTCATCAAGCAACTGAAATTGGAGAAATCCAACTCCAGGGCTTTGACAACATAGAATGAAGAACTTAAGAAGATAATTGTAAATATTGGAGTAGATCCAAATGACAGGTCTGATGTGTAGAAGTTGCTGCAAAGTGAAGAATCAGAGATTTATGTGTTGAAGAAAAAGTTGAAGTTACCTACATGAGAGAATTCTATGGTAGCAGAGGTGGTAGAAGTGGAAAGTGAGAAAGAGAGCCTCGTTCAACAGCTCTTGTAGAAAGAAGAAGAAATTACCAAGTTGAAGGAAACTGTGTTGTCATTACAGAATCATATTGATTCTCATTCCTGCACTATCATTTTTCCATCCAGAAATGATGATCCAGCATCACAGATATCTCAATTAAATATTGAATTAAAGATGGTAGAGAGAGATCTCAAAAGGGCACAAAGTGATCTGGAGACAGTAACAAAGATAATGCAAGCCAAATATGGGGAAATTAATAAATACGGGACAAATTTCCAAACAGCTAATGCTAAGATTAAAAGTATAAAGGAAAAATTGAAGGGAAATATCTCTAATACAAGCTAAAGACATCATCTGGAATGATATCATTGAAGAGATAAAAGAAGCTTGGGGATCTATGACTATTGTATCAGAAGAAAGAAGCATTATCAGATATTTCGAGGAGCAGGTTATGGAAGACAAGCAGAAGACTATTAATAAAGCTATTTGGGCAAAGAAATTTATTGATTTTATTAATTCGAAGACTGATCAAGATTTGGATTCTATATGGTGTAGAGATTAACAAATTGATTGTTAAAAATTATTGCAGGAAGACCACAGAGAAGAAGTTGACAAATATTAAGGAAGCAGTAAACAAATTTGACAATATGTATGACAAAAGAACTTGGGCAGGATTTCCATCATGTTGGGGCCTGGGAGGCAGTCTTTTATCATGGGACTCTTATGAATCACTACTGGTATTATCAAAAATCAAGGTGGATAACACTCATGAGAAGACTAAGATTTTAAAAGGAGCAATAGTTATTAACTTTCTTCAGAGGAATTTTCAGCTATTATGGTTAGTAAAGACCTTTTTTATAGAGAGGCCAACATTCAACAGGATCACTGCCTTTAGGCTGGAATACCACAGGCTGATTAACTCACCTAAGAAAAATATTGAAGTGTGGAAGAAATGCAAAGCCTGGATGATTGTTTTACATAAGGATCCCTCAACCTCAAAGAAAGACATGTCAGCAGATCAGGAAAATATAGCAGCAACTGGACCAATTCATATTCAACAAATAGATTAGGATTTAAGTTTTATTTTATTTCTGTTTGTAATTTTAATAAGACATTTCGATATAAGTAGTTTAAGAAGTTTCAAGTAGTTTTAGTAGTTAGGAGTAGTTTCAATATTTTCAAACTCCTTTACATTGTATTTAAAGAGAGAATTGAAAGGAAAAGGTTCCATGTTTTGGACCTTTGGACTACTGCAAATTTTGTACCCAATTTTCAGATGATTAATGAATGAAGATCAATATTCTTGCATCTGTTGTTATTGATATGTTTTCCAGTTTCCATTTTGTATTTTCTTTCTATGAATAAAATGAAGTAATGAAGCTGTAGGTCTCTTTTTACATATGTGAATAAGAGTTAAATATCCTTAATGGGCGCTCCTTCATTTTAACTATTCCACTGTCTTAAAATTCTTCTGAAGTTTAAAGTTATCAATTCTATTTATCAACATATCAGTTTGGGCTTCCTTCCTTCATGTTCTTCTTATCACTCCATTTAATATTTGTACATAATGGCATTGTGTAGCATTTATTGCATCTGATTCTTGAGGGTTTAATAATAAATCTCTGAAGTTGATTAAGCAAAGACCATTTGATATAATATTTCTATGACATATATATATATATATATATATATATATATATGCCTTGAGCATTGATTCCTTACCACAACCAAGGGATTGTTTCTTAATATTCAACATCTTTTGGCACCGTTGTAGGGGACAAAGAAGCAAAGTTCATTCCCTGGGTTTTTGTCATATTTCCTCTGGTTGTTCAGAGAGGAGGAATGTTAGGTCCCCATATTACTAGTATAGTCCCTTATTGTTGTAACCCCCTTATTGTTATTATTGTACCCTTGTAACCCCCATATTGTTATTATTGTGCCCTTAAATTATTATTGTTAGGTCGGCTAGGATTACATTGTGGCCCCACTAGGATTACATTATGGCCCCATGGATTCCTATATATAGAAAGGAGGTTTTGTAAATTGTATCATCCAAGAATTGTTCATTTATGTAATGTATTGGAGGTTTCCCCCTCGAAGTGGCTCATTTCTAAGGCGTTGATATCTCTTTTCTTCTATTTTTGGAGCTAGTTACACAACATTTGGTATCAGAGCTTTGGATTCTAGGGTTTCGCTACTCCAAACAGGTCATCGTGGAATTTTTGCTATAACGTTTTTTCTACAAAGTTTCAGAACCTGAAATTTTTAGGGTGCAAATATGAAATCCTGATAAATATCGTCTAAAAATTTTAGAGCTTGGTTCACAATATTTTCGGAGATATGATCTATGGAAGTTAGGTCTTGTTTCAGGCTCCTAAACAGGTCATCATGGAATTTGCGCTATAAATTTTGTTCTACAAAGGTTCAGAATCTGGGTGCGAAGAAGAAATCCTGAGGAAACTCGTCAAAAAATTTCAGATCTTGGTTCGCAATATTTTCAGAGATATGATCTGTGGAAGGTGGTGCTTTTTCAGGATCCCAAATTTCATCTCAAAGAGGTGATCATGGGAAAATATTCATAACTCTCTCTCTGGGCATCAGATTGGAGTTCCGTAAAAATTAGTCACAAGCACACAGACACTAGTTTCTTGGCTATCAATTTCAAATTCGAAGGATGAAACCGCGACACGTGGCAATTCGTACAAGTTCGCTCTACTGAACCAATCCATAATTAGGTCATTGTGGGAGATTGGACACAGCTTTGTCTTGGAGAATCCAAACTAGGTCAGACCTGTGGCATTCGAAAGAAAAATCAGAGGGCTACATTGGAACTGAAATTCAATTATTGAAGTTCTGCAATCACAAAGATAATCCAATTTCAATATCAAGCTCCTAAAAAGCAAGAAAAAGGTGTGTATTTTTTTTTTCCGAATTGCATAAGTCTTGTTTGAAGAATCAATTTGAATTGATTCCAAGGGAATATTGTAGAATATATATCAATATTGGGTTCTAAAATATGCCCCGTAAAAATAACTCAACACCCATTAAGCCTTCAGAAGGCTCTACTATGACTCATGAAGATGAAGAATTGCAACATTATCTATCTAAATTAAAAGAGCAAGTGCACCAAATTTCTCTCTCGCAAAGAGCAACAAAAAATGAAATGGAAGTTTTGAAGAAAGGCGTGGAAGCTAAGATGGATGGCATGGAAGCTGGCATGGAAGCTAAGATGGAAAACATGAAGAATGATCTAAAAGCAAATATGGAAGGTTTGACAAAGTTGATACAAGAAATGTTTCATAATGGTGAAAAGATAGTAGAAGAAACTCATGATGAGAACAAAATAAATGTTAATCGTGATTTCACAAACTCTAATGTTGGCGGGAAGAACCACCATATTCCAAAAATGGATATGAGGAAGTTTGATGGAAAGGATCCTGTAACATGGATACTACAGATGGAGCAATATTTTGATCTCCATAACGTGAAAAACACAAAAAAGGTATGCATTGCAACTTTACATTTAGAACAAAATACATTTGTATGGTATCGATGGCTTTTCTCCCGTAAAAGAATTGTCACTTGGTCAATTTTTACGGAGGAAATGATAGCACATTATGAGGATACAAAGAGCAACACCTTCTTTAGCCAATTGATAAATCTCAAACAAAAGGGTTTAGTGGGGCAGCACATTGAGGACTTCCAAAAATTGAATATAAGGGTAACTGATATTCCAGAGGAACACAGGATTGATCTCTTCATAAGCACTTTAAAGGATAACATCCAACATGAAGTTCGTGTTTTGGAACCTGATTCATTGGAGAAGGCATTCAGGTTGGCAAGAAAAATTGAATGTAAAATTATGGCGACAAGGAAGCCTACCGCTCACTTCTATAAAGAAGGAAGTGTTGCTATGCCTAGATTTTCACAACCTACAAGGTTGACACCACAACAATTGGAAGAAAAAAGAGCAAAAGGGATTTGCTACAGCTGTGATAGCAAATACACTAAAGGTCATAAGTGTGCTGAGAAGAAATTATTTTACATAGATTGTGAAGAGGAAGAAGAAAATGAACAAGAAGAGGATATACACCAAGAACCAACCATAGAAGGGGAAGAAATGAATCCGACCATATCGTGTAATGCACTGGCAGGAATTACCACTCCTCAAACTCTCAAGATAGAAGGACATATCAAGAAGAAAAAGGTAATAGTGTTGATTGATTCAGGTAGCACCCATAATTTTATTCATTATAAGATAGCCAAGGAATTAAATTTTTTCCTATACCCAGCACCAGAATGTCAAGTGATGGTTGCAAATGGAGGAACTATAAATTGCTCTGGAAAATGCCATAATATCAAGCTAACCATGGGGGAATATGTATTGACTAGTCCAATGCTTTCCATTCCTATGGGAGGTGTTGATGTTTTACTAGGAGTACAATGGTTACAATCTTTGGGGACGGTAGCTTTTAATTTTCAAGAACTTTTCTTGAAATTTTTTTCAGAAGGAAAGGAAGTCGAATTACGGGGTATTGCGGGAAAGCCAGGAAGGATAATAAGCTCTAATGTCATGACAAAGCTTCTAAAGAAAGAACAACGAGGCGTAATTGCACAATTATGCTCACTAGAAGTTCCAACATCAAAATCATCTATTTATGTAGATCTCTAACAAGTCTTGGACAATCATTCCAAGGTGTTTGAAACTCCCAAAGGACTCCCACCTATTCGTGATCATGATCATGCTATTCATTTGATTCCAGGAAGTGTTCCTCCAAACATCAGGCCTTATAGATACCCTTATGTCCAAAAGAGCGAAATTGAACGTATGATTGCAGAAATGTTAGAGGCTGGTATAATTCAACCTAGTCAAAGTTCTTTCTCTGCTCCTGTAGTTTTGGTACACAAGAAGGATGGATCATGGAGAATGTGTCCGGATTATAGGGAGCTCAATAAGCTCACCATTAAAGAAAAATTTCCCATTCCTGTGATTGATGAATTATTGGATGAATTACATGGAGCAATTTATTTTACCAAGTTGGATCTTCGTTCGGGATATCATCAAATTAGAATGAAGACTGAAGATATTCCAAAAACAGCATTTCGAACTCATGAGGGTCATTATGAATTTTTGGTAATGCCTTTTGGCCTTACCAATGCACCTTCTACATTTCAAGGGTTGATGAATTCCATTTTCAAACCCTTCCTTAGAAAATTTGTGCTAGCATTTTTTGATGATATACTAATCTATAGCAGGTCTTGGAAGGATCATGTTGAACATGTTGACAGGGTGCTCAAACTATTGCAGGAGAAACAATTATATGCAAAAACATCCAAATGTTTCTTTGGAGTATAAGAGGTGGAATATATGGGTCATATTGTATCTCACGAGGGTGTTAAGGTAGACCCTAACAAAATTAAAGCCATTAAGAAATGGAAAGTCCCCACAACCATAAAGCATTTGCGAGGATTTCTCGGGTTAACAGGTTATTATCGCAAGTTTGTTAAGAATTATGGGAGAATAGCAGCACCTCTAACAACATTATTGAAGAAATATGCATTTGCATGGACTCCTGAAGCAACTAAGGCCTTTGAACATCTTAAAGAGGCAATGTGCCTAGCACCGGTCTTAGCTACGCCAGACTTCACAAAAACCTTTATTGTGGAATGTGATGGCTCAGGAAATGGAATTGGTGCAGTTTTAATGCAGGAAGGAAGACCCATTGCTTTTGAAAGTCGTCCAATCAAAGGAAAGTATTTACAGAAACCTATTTATGAGAAGGAAATGCTAGCAATACTGCATGCACTAAAGAAATGGAGAACTTACCTAATGGGAAGACACTTCAAGGTAAAAACTGATCATGATAGTCTTAAACACTTTTTGGAACAAAAACTATCTTTAGAAGAGCAGCAAAAATGGGTCACAAAGATGTTGGGTTATGACTTTGAAATAATCTACAAAAAAGGGAAGCTAAATGTTGTTGCAGATGCACTCTCAAGAAAGAATGAAGAGGTGGAAGCATTGCTTTGTGGCATTTCTATTATCCAACCAGATTGGATAACTGAAGCAAGAGATGAATGGAAGAAGGACAAAGATGTATGGACACTCATTCAAAAGTTGCAGCAAGATCCTAGTACATCCGATACATTTAGTTGGAAAAATGATTCCTTATGGTACAAAGATCGCTTATATCTTTGTAGGAATTCCCAACTAAAACAAAAGATTCTTTTGGAACTGCACACTTCTCCTTTAGGAGGACACTCAGGATTTTTAAAAACTTACCACAGGGTGAAGAAAGAATTTTTTTGGGATGGCCTTAAATCTGATATTCAAAAGTTTGTGGCGGAATGTTTGGTTTTCCAGCAGAATAAAGTGGAGACAATTAAGACCCCTGGACTTCTACAACCTTTATCCATTCCAAGTCAACGTTGGGAGGAGATTTCAATGGATTTTATCACAGGTTTACCTAAGTCCGAAGGAAAGAATGTCATCATGGTGGTAGTTGATAGACTTACCAAGTATGCACACTTTTTGTGCATTATCTCATCCATTTAAAGCAAGTACAGTTGCTACTACATTTATGGATAGAATTCAAAAGCTACATGGAAGCCCAAGGGTTATTGTGAGCGACAGAGATCCCATTTTTACTGGAAATTTTTGGACGGAGTTATTTTCTTGTTTGGGTACTCAATTAGCTCATGGCTCATCTTATCATCCTCAATCTGATGGTCAAACTGAGATAGTAAATAAATGTTTGGAAGGATATCTTCGTTGTTTTGTATCTGATAAACAAACACAATGGGTCAAGTGGTTACCTCTCGCCGAATGGTGGTATAACACTTCCTTCCATACTGCAGCAAAAATGACCCCATTTATGGCACTTTATGGATATCATCCACCATCCATCACATCATATTTAAGGGAAAATTCGAAGGTTCAAGCAGTGGAAGATCACATCGAGCATCAGCAAGAATTTCTCCAACTCTTAAAGGATAACCTGAATTTGGCACAAAACCGAATGAAACAACAGGCAAATCAACATCGCAGCTAGAGAAGTTTTGATGTAAGAGATTGGGTATTTTTACGGCTACAACCATACAAACAAATGTCCCTCAAGCAAGCTAAGAAGGATAATAAATTATCGCCAAAGTAATATGGTCCTTACAAGGTGTTGCAAAAGATTGGTACTATGGCATACAAATTGGAGCTTCTTGCTTCTTCGCGAGTGCATCCAGTTTTCCATGTTTCATGCTTAAAGAAGGTTATAGGTGAAAATCTTCCAGTTCAAACAATATTGCCAGAACTTGATGAGGAAGGAAAAATCATATTTGAACCTGAAGCGGTCATGGAAACAAGAACTCGACAGCTACGGAATCGATCAATTTCAGAGTATCTCATCAAGTGGAAGAACTTACCCACTGAAGATTCTACATGGGAGGATGAGAATTTTATATAGAAGCACCCAGAGCTACTCAAGCGTTGAGGACAACACTTTTTTGACGGAAAGGGGCATGTTAGGTCCCCATATTACTAGTATAGTCCCTTATTGTTCTAACCCCCTTATTGTTATTATTGTACCCTTGTAACCCCCATATTGTTACTATTATGCCCTTAAATTATTATTGTTAGGTCGGCTAGTGTTACATTGTGGCCCCACTAGGATTACATTATGGCCCCATGGACTCCTATATATAGAAAGGAGGTTTTGTAAATTGTATCATCCAAGAATTGTTCATTTATGTAATGTATTGGAGGTTGCCGACTCGAAGTGGCTTATTTCTAAGGCGTTGATATCTCTTTTCTTCTATTTTTGGAGCTGGTTACACAACAAGGAAATATTAGGCCATTTTTTAATTCCATAATTCTGGCATATAAAAGGCCACATATGAGTTCAGACACCTCGCAACAGAAAGCACCTATTTTGTTAGATCCTAAGAAATTGGTTTCTAGAAAAGCTCAGAAGCCAAAAAAGTTTTCTACACATGATGCTACACTGCCTGCCCCTAGCAATAGTTCACATAACCCTTCATCCAAGTATATTTCCCGAAAACTCATTTTCTCGGAACAAGAATCATTTTCCCTACCAATTCATTTTCAAGAACCAAAGTTAGAAGAACAGTCTTTTGAGTTTGTTTCATTCACATTTACAGAGGCTCAACCAAATACAGTTGCTGGTTCTTCTTCTATTGTTCAACAACCCCTTCCTATATCAGTTGTTTCGCCCCATTCATCCACATCCACAACTAGTTCACAAACCCCACCTACTCAAGGAGTGGTTAATCAAGGCATAAACATGGCAACCCCTACTTTCTTGATGAACAGGTATGCACAGTTAAATCATCCACAACCTATGAATGTCATGCCCCAAGAATACCTCAAGTTACTTCCTCATTTTACTGGTGAAGATGAAGTGACCGAAGAACAACACTTGCCATTGTTTTGCACTTTTGCTGAGAATTTAAATGTTGAACATCTTCATGTAGCGATGAGACTTTTTGTACAGTCTCTGAATGGAGAGGCAAGAAAATGGTTTAAAGGTTTTCCAAATGGCCCAATTAATAATTGGGAGGAATTAGAGACACAATTCACCCAAATATGGGGTGAAAAAAGAGATCATGGTTATTCATTAACTGAATTTAATGCAATCAAGAAAAAATAATGAAAACATGAATGATTTTATTAAAAGATTCAACAAATTGTATAATAGTTTACCCACAGAAAAAAACCTCCTCCTATTGGAGCAAGGGATGTTTTTGCTGGAGCTTTTGAATCAGATTTTAGTTTCACTTTAAGAGAAAGGAGATATCCTACTCTTGAACAAATCTAAACTGATGCTTTGGAGATTGAAGCAAATATGATTGTTGTTGGGAAGACACAAGAAAATTAGTCAGTTCAAGAGAAAGGCAAGGCCAAAGAGGAATCATCGCAGGATTAGAGGATTGATGACATGACAAAGGTTATCAAGAATTTGTCAAATAAATTAGTGAAGATGGAGCTAGATAGTAAAAACTCCCAAAGGCCTGCACATCAAAACAGAGGAGTTTTCAATCCTCAATTTAGAAAGCATCCCTTGCAAATTTTGCAAAGGGAGAGAAGAGATCAAGACCAAGTTTAGGCACCATTGTATATAGAAGCAGCACCTTCAATTTCTACTAAGGATGATCAAAAATAAGTTGAAGATCAGATATCTGATGTTTATATGGAATATTATGAGGAAGAAGAAGAATGCACTGAAGCTAAGGTGTCATTTTACCAAGAAGATATGGATGAGTATTGTAAGCAATTCACAGATTTTATGCAAGTAGAGATGCATAAGAAGTATGATTTAAGATCAAGAAAGAGATCAAGGATGCAGGATGATGAAGAGAAAGAGAAAGAGTCAGTCCCTTCTCCAATGGCGACTCCACAACTAAAGAACTCAGAAAAAAAATCAGATAAGGGGAAACAGCCTATGAATCCAGTAGGTAGAACTGAAAAACAACAGGCTAAGACTTCCCAAAATAAGTCTATTGATACTAATAACTAGGAGAAGGTTGTTACTATGCCTAAACATATTGTTAATCCTAGCGGAAATCAAGAAGAACCTGATAATATTTTCAAAAAAAATCAGGCTTTCAGTCTATCCAAAGAGCTAGAAAAGGTTAAAATCCAACTTCCAAGTACCCCTTCTTGAGCTAGCTAAGACACCAGGTTACAAGAAGGAAAATGCAGAATTCATTAATCTCTCTCAGTCTGATGATATTGGTGATACTATGAATTTGCAAGAGGAAAAACCAGTGGTCACTTTTGGTCCACATGTGGAGGAGTTAGATTCTTCTATTCCCCCATTTTATATATCACTTCTTCGTCATGATTTAATAGTTCATAATTTTATGTTGGACTCTGGTGCATCACATAATCTCATGCCATTATCTGTAATGAAATAATTGAATTTACAAATTACTAAACCCTATAGAGACCTATATTCATTTGATTCAAAAAGGGTGAAGTGTGTTTGGCTTATCAAAGACTTTGTGGTGTCCCTGGCCCAAATTCCAGCCAAAAGTATCATGATGGATGTAGTGGTTCCCGATATTCTAGCTAGATTTGGTATGCTTTTGTCTAGATCTTGGGGAGAGAATCTTGGAGGTGTTTTAAAACTAGACTTTAAATATGCTATTATTCTTATGTTAAATGGGGAAGAAAGAAATTTATACAAAGAAACAAGATTTGTTAAAACTACCACAAAGAATGATGCAGGAAATTCCCTTATCTATTGTCAAGAGAAGGAAGATTTTTCTTTCTTTATGTTGCATGAAGATGCAGATTTTGTTGAAGACTCAGAGAAGCGGCTCTCTTCAACAATTGTACATAATGAGCTAGGTTCAAACAAAATTTGGAAGTGTTATTTTGATGGTGCCTATTAAAAAGATGGCACAGGAGCTGGGATTTTACTGATATCTCCAAAAGGTAATATTTTGCCTTTTTCTTTTAAACTTGAATTTGAATAAACAAATAATGTAGCTGAGTATGAGGCATTAATTTTGAGTTTTCAAAATACTAAACAAATGGGAATCCATTGTATTTCCATTTTTGGTGATTCTAAGTTGATTATAAGACAGATTAAGAATCTTCGTCAAACCAAACATCCAAGGTTGAGATCATATAGGAATGAAGTATGGGACCTGATTGAGAATTATGTTGAAGCTTTGAATCTTTAATTCATTCCAAGGGAAGAAAACAGAATGGTAGATTCACTGGAAGTTGCAGCTAGTACTTTCAAGCCACCTATAAATCCGAAACTGAGGTATGAGATTGAGTTAAGGCATAAACCCTCCATTCCGAACAATGTCAAGCACTGGCAGGTTTTTGAATATGATGAGCAGATAAATAATTTTTTGATAATGATTGAAAACTTTGAAGATAGTGAAATAGATCAAGAAATTGAATAGACTGATCAAAATGAAGACTTGAAAAATATTAAGCAATCAATAGGTGATCAGAAAATAATCCAATTGAAAGAAAATATATTTCCCAGAGGATTGGTTAATTTTGAAAGATTGTTTGATTCAAATGATGTAGCACTGGATCAAAAGAAGGTACCTCAAGAGGGTGAGATGGAAGATTGTAATCTGGGAACTCAATAGGAGCCCAAGGTTGTCAAGTTATTCAAAGGTGTCCCTAACAATTATAAAAAAAGTTAAATTGATCTTTTCAAAAAATATATAGATGTATTTGCATGGTCCTATGAGGATTTGAAAATATATGATCTAGATATTATTCTGCACAAGATACCATTGAAGGATGGGGTCAAGCCTCACAGATAAAAACTTAGGCAGATCAATCCATTACTCCTTGCTCCAATTGAAAAGGAAGTGAATAATTTGTTGCAGGCAAAAATTATAGTCCCACTAAGATATTCAGACTGGGTTTCTAACCTAGTTCCTGTGAGGAAAAAGAATGAAGAGATAAGGATATGTGTTGACTTCAGAAATTTAAACAGAGCATCACTTAAAGACAATTATCCTTTGCCCAAGATCGACTATGTTTTAATAAAAGTGACAGGAGCATATAGATTGTCTATGGTTGATGGTTTCTCTGGGTACAACCAAGTAGCTGTTGAAAAAGAAGATCAGGAGAAAACATCTTTTACCACACCTTGTGGAACGTTCATGTATGCCGGGATGTCATTCAGTCTTATGAACGCAGGTGCCACTTTTCAAAGGGTAATGGACATAGCATTTGTGGGTGACAAGTTTGTAGTCATATATTTGGATGATGTGACTATTTTTTCAAGTTTAGATGATGAACACTTGGAGCATTTGCAGAAGGCTTTCTTGAAATTTGGAAAGTTTTGGTTGTCATTGAATCCCAAAAAATCCTTGTTTTCTTTGGAAGAAGGAAAGTTGTTAGGACATATAGTTTCAAATTAGGGAGTGAAAATTGATCCAGCAAGAGTTGAAGCTATCCATACAACTCCCTTGCCCAGGAGTAAAAATAAATTTCCTGAGAATATTTGTCCCAAATTATGTTGAAATTGTCAAGAACATAACATATATGCTGAAGAAGAATGTTGAAGTAAAATGGGACAAGGATGCTAGAGAATCGTTTGCTAGGATTAAAGAATCTCTTCGGGAAGCTCCTATTTTGATCATTTCAGATTATCAAAATCCTTTTCAAATATTTTCATTTGCATCACCTACTACCATTGCTGTTGTGTTGTTGCAGAAGAATGAAGAGGGAAAATAATAGCCTGTGGCATTTTTTTAGTAAAGTTCTCAGGGATGCTGAACTTAAATATAAAATGTTGGAAAAACAGGTGTATGCTTTAGTTAAATCATTAAAATCATTCAGGACTTATGTGTTGCAGTCTCAGATAGGTGCTTATGTGCCTAACTCTGTTGTGAAGGATGTGTTGATTCAAAGTGATGTGGAAGGTAAAAGAGGAAAATGGATAGCTAAGATCCAAGAATATGACTTAGATATCAAACCTAACAAATTTGTCAAAGGTTAAGGTTTGGCAAAGCTGTTGACAGAGTCAAATTTTCAAGCTTTGGGAATTAATTTGCTGGCACCTTTAGATGAAGCTACTGATGAAAGCAGTCAAAGCAACACAAAGACAACAATTAAATACAAGTTCCTGTGTTTTGATTGGTATAAGGATATTGTTCATTACTTATGTTTTTTCTCTTGCCCAACCTCATTGAACATAACAAAATACAGAGCTCTTAAGCTCAAATCTCAGCCATAGGTCATAATTGATGCTAAGTTATAGTGGAAGGATTCTACTCGCATTTTGTTGTTGTGTTTGACAGAAAGTGAATCAATGGAAGTTATAAAAGAATATCATGAAAATATATGTGGAAGCAATTATAGTTGGAAGGTTACTGCTTATAAAATTCTCAAATTAGGTTTTTACCGGCCCTCCTTGTTTTCTGATGTATACAGATTTGTTAGAAGCTGCCAGATATTTCAATTGTTTGTAGAAAAGAAAATGTTGGCTCCTCTACCTCTTCTCCCATTGTTTGTTGAAGAACCCTTTAGGAAATGGGGATTAGATTTTATTGGGGAAATAAATCCACCATAAAGTGGGCAGTTCAAGTGGATTCCAACTGCCACTGACTATTTCACAAAGTGGGTGGAGGCAATACCTACTAGAAAGGCAAATGATCAGGTAGTAATGAAGTTTCTGGAAGAAAACATCTTCAGCAGGTTTGGGTGTCCAATAAAGATTGTAACTGACAATGCCTAGGTATTCAATTCATTCAGATTCATTAATTTTTGTCAAACATATAATTTTATTCTATCTCATTCTACAGCGTATCATCCTCAAGGGAATGGGCTAGCTGAATATTCCAACAAGACATTGGTTAAGATCTTGAAGAAGACAATTAATGAAAATCAGAAAAATTGGGATTCAAAATTGACATTTTCCCTTTGGGCAGTAAGAGTGACTACTAGAAGATCTACAGGTAAGTCTCCTTATGAATAATTTATGGTACTCAAGCTTTATTTCCTACTTAGTTGGCTAGACCAGTGATTTATTTTCTTCAAGAAGCACAAGAAGAACCTAATGCATTGGTGAGAAGGCTGAACAAGGTTATAGAATCAAGTGAGAGCAGGAACAAAGTCAGAGAAAATTTGATCACCTACCAAGAAAAGATGAAGTCCATTTTTGATAGAAAAGCAAAAGAGATTCTTTTTCAAACTGGAGATTTATTATTAAGATGGGATACTGGAAGAGAAGAGAAGGGAAAGCATGGTAAGTTTGATCCACTCTAGTATGGCCCATACAAGATTGTTGAGGCGAGATCAAATATCAAATTCATGTTGGAGAATCTTGATGGAGAAATAGTGGAGCTGCCTATGAATGGGCAGTATCTCAAACATTATTTCCAGCATTGAGATTTTATGGTTCACCATTATACATATTTGATTTTCTCATTGTTCATATTTCATCAAACAACATTTTACTCCATGCCCGAAGTGAAGGTACTAATCTGCAGTTCTTAGTGTTTTGTGGCAAAAAACACTATCCCCAGGTGGAGCCAGACGTTGTGCCTCATTTGCAATGTCTTTTATTTTAATTTTATAAAAATACAAAAAAATAGAAAAATATAAAAATGTATGTTAAAGTACAAAGTTTCTCATACTTTAGCATAAAGATGTAATATTTTGTATAAGTTTAAAGTTCAAAACTTTAAAATATTCATGAAGGTGGGTCCCAGTGCTCAGTTAATAAATGAGCAAGTTTGTGAGCGGGATCCTAAGATTTTTTGGGTAGGAGATAAAAGCGACAACCCGCGGGCACATACAACACACAGGTTAATGAGGAGGGTGCCTCCACAGTTGACCCCGTTGACTGCGGGGTTGATCAAGATCTACAGTCAGGATTAACTGCGGGGGCATGACCCCGATGAGCTCCCCATACCTTTGAGGCATCTCGTAGTGACGTAGGCCACTGGTTGGAGACAACTATCAACCACGTCTTGGTACCATTTAACAGTCTTTTGGCACATCAACTCAGCATTTAATTCATAAGCCTTGCACCACCTATTTAAAATTGGTTCCTCTTTTCACAAGGTTATTGTTGTTTCTCTGTACTTGTCAATTTGATTGCGCCTGTGTCTTCCATTTTTGTCCTCCACCTTGTCATTGTTCGCCACCCTAAGCAGAATTATGGCCAAGCATTCATCTCTTTCCTGCTCATCCAACCATATTCCTCTCATGGAAACTGAGAGGGATATCCGAGACACTATATGTTCTTTAGATCACCTCCAATTCTATCAACAGGTCTGTCTGAATGAAAAAACATGTCCAATTTTCTCCACCATGGCAAAAATAGGTGTACTATCTTCATGTATTCCAAGAACGCACCTTTTTCCTAAGTTTTTGCACTGGCTAGTGTCTGTTATGTACCTAGGAAAATGCCTTGTAATGAATTGTCTAGGAGAGAATTTCTTACAAGTATCAGCTCTATTAATTCGTCAAGCCCTGTGTTACCCAGAGTCAGAATCCTATGTCCAATTCACTGATGATTCATTGATAGCACATTATGATAGTCTTGCAGGTCAAGGATTCAATCAGTTTGTATTTTCCTGAAGCCAGATACGAATCAGTTTGTACCTGACAGCAAAGAATTCCCCATGGAAGTTTTTGACGCAAAATTCTGACTGGTGTTGAGCTGTATTTCAAAGATATTGGGAAAAGAAGACAAAAACACAATTGAAAAATCAGTTCTGGGAATGTTTGCATTGAAGATGAAGCCAAGGGTAGTGTTGGATATTCCTTCATATTGGCAAGAGTTTTCAATACTCAACTCATGAGTCTATCACTCACTAGGTCATTCAGGTTCCCCTCTCTTATCATTAACCTCTTTTTATATCAAAATGTGGAAGAATTATTGCATTTGGGGTTAAATATCATGGATGTAAATAAAAAGAGGCAGCCAGTAGTGTTTTGGAATGATGTAGTAAGAGAAGAACAGATTTTGCAAATCATTTTATGTCTACTTCATATAAAATTCTGAATGGGGTTTCTCCCCCATGCTTCCTCCCAAAGGCTCAAGAGTTCCTGCAGTTTGGAACAAATTGTAAGTTTGGAGATTGGTATGCTTTTGAAGATTATTTAGAAATTAGACATTATGGGGTTGGGGTAGAACCATATAGGCTTCCTATAATTGTGCCTATGAGATTATTTTCTTTATAGTTCATTAGATAGAGTTTGAATTTCGACCAAATACATGTTGTACCTATGAAAAAGGGTTATACGTTTAAGATACCTATGTCTGTGGGTCTTTTTATAGTCAACATGAGGCAAGCAGCTGATGAAGTCAATATGATCTTAGATGGAATGCACTTGCTTCTAGGATATAAGTGGGCTTATGATCCCCATAAAGTGATTTCAAATAGGAGAATTGAAAATGGTTATTCAGCATTTTTTCATGAAAGCAGACCTGACATAGAGAAGCTAACAAATAAGGGTTTTGTAGGTTCTGTTCACTCAAATATACATACTCCTATCATATCTAAGAAATCTAGCAAGAGGAGTAAAGAAGCAGTTGTTGATTCAGAAGATGAAGAGGAGCTGAAAAGAGAACAAAGTTCAATGAAGACTTAACAGGTGCCCAACCTGGTTTCTCACTTCAACTAGGAGATGAGAAAAATATCCCAGCCTCACCAAGAAGATATGGAGACGCGCAGGAGCAAGTACCCTTCATTAAACAAGTATTTTCTCAGATTGCTGAAAGAAATCAAAATATGAAGGCTAGCATGGAGGCACAGGCTGAGTATCAAATAAATCCAAATCAAACAAGATTGCTGACTGCCATGGATCTCGAAAAAGATCAGTTTAATATTTATCTCTCTCACCATTCTGATATGACTATAGGGTCATCAAAAAATTTCAATAGTGTAAATTTAACTACTAATGTAAAAAAAAATCCTTTTCTTGATAAAGTAAATTTACATATGAAAACAGGTCAACTGATAGTGAATGATTTGACCAAAACTAATGCAATGGCTCTTAAGGCTGAGAACATGCTCGAGAAGGTCATCAAGCAACTGAAATTGGAGAAAGCTAACTCTAGGGCTTTGACAACACAAAATGAAGAACTTAAGAAGATAAGTGTAAAGATTGGAGTAGATCCAAATGATAGGTCTGATGTGCAGAAGTTGCTACAAAGTACAGAATCAGAGATTTATGTGTTGAAGAAAAAGTTGAAGTTACCTACAGGAGAGAATTCTATGGCAGCAGAGGTGGCAGAAGTGGAAAGTGAGAAAGAGAGACTTCTTCAGCAGCTCTTGCGGAAATAAGAAGAAATTACCAAGTTGAAGGAAATTGTGTTGCCATTACAGAATCAGATTGATTCTCATTCCTGCACTATCATTTTTTAATCCGGAAATGATGATCCAGCATCACAGATATCTCAGTTGAATATTGAATAGAATATGGAAGAGAGAGATCTCAAAAGTGCACAAAGTGATTTGGAGACAGTAACAAAGATAATGCAAGCCAAAGATGGGGAAATTAATAAATATAGGACAGATTTTCAAACAAATGATGCTGAGATTAAAAGTCTAAAGGAAAAATTGAAGGGAAATATATCTCTGATACAGGCTAAAGACATCATCTTGAATGATATCATTGAATAAATGAAAGCAGCTTGGGGATCTTTAACTATTATATCAAAATAAATAAGCATTATCAGAGATTTCGAGGAGCAAGTTATGGCAGACAAGCAGAAGACTATTAACAGAGCTATTTGGGCAAAGAAATTTATTGGTTTCATTGATTCGAAGAATGATCAAGAGTTAGAGGAGAATGAGATTAAAGATAGGATTCTATTTGGTGTAGAGATTAACAAAGTGATTGTTAAAAATGATTGCAGGAAGACCACAGAGAAGAAGATGACAGAGATTAAGGAAGAAGTAAACAAATTTGACAATCTGTATGACAAAAAAGCTCTGGAAGGATTGCCATCATGTTGGGGCCTTGGAGGCAGACTTTTATCATGGAACTCTTATGATTCACTACTGGTATTAGCAAAAAGCAAGGTGGATAACACTCATAAGAAGACTCATATTTTAAAAGGAGCAACAGTTATTAACTTTCTTCAGAGGCATTTTCTGTTATTATGGTTGGTAAAGACCTTGTTTACAGAGAGGCCAACATTCAATAGGATCATTGCCTTTAGGCTGGAATACCACAGGATGATTAACTCACCTAAGACAAACATTGAAGTGTGGAAGAAATGCAGAGCTTGGATGACTGTTCTACCTAAGGATCCCTCAACTTCGAAGAAAGACAAGTCATCAAATTAGGAAAATACAGCAGCAGTGGGACCAATTCATATTCAACAAATAGATTAGGATTTAAGTTTTATTTAATTTTGTTAAGAGAGTGTAATTGTAATAAGAAATTTCGATGATATAGGTAGTTTAAGAAGTTTCAAGTAGTTTGAGCAGTTAGGAGTAGTTGCAAACTTCTTTACATTATATTTAAAGAGAAACAATTGAAAGGAAAAGGTTCTAAGTTTTGGATCTTTGGACTACTGCAAATTTTGTACTCAATTTTTAGATGATTAATGAATGAAGATCAAGATTCTTGCATCTGCTATTATTGATATGTTTTCTAGTTTCCATTATGTATTTTCTTTCTATGAAGTAATGAAGCTGCAGGTCTCTTTTTACATATGTGAATAAGAGTTAAATATCCTTAATGGGCGCTCCTTCATTTTAACTATTCCACTGTCTTAAAATTCTTCAGAAGTTTAAAGTGATAGATTTTGTTTATTCGCATATCAGTTTGAGCTTCCTTCCTTCATGTTCTTCTTATCGCTCCATTTAATATCAATAGATAATGGCATTGTGAAGCATTTATTTCATCTGATTCTTGAGGGTTTAATAATAAATCTCGGAAGTTGATTAAGCAAATACCATTTGATATAATATTTATGTGAGATATATATGTAAATGTCTTGAGCACTGATTCCTTAACACAACCAAGGGATTGTTTCTTAAGATACAATAGAAGTTGTGAAAAGTGGGTGGAGAGAAAGAAAGTTATGAAGAAGATACTCAATATGTTGAGTTAAATACTCAATTAGAAGTGAAACTTTAAATAAATTGATAGCATATAAATGACCTACAATTATCAAATCTAAAATCTGCAATTACATCAAAGATTGATTTCTCACCTTGTGAATCATGTAAATATGTTGTGATGGCATAAAAATATTCCTCTAAAAGATTGATTTGCATGAAAAAAAACCAAAAACAATGAGTATATATGATGAAATTATGAATAATTAGCTACATGCTTGAATCCTACTGGCTATGGGGTCTATAAAACTAATTTGGAGTAGTTATTGTTATTAATTAATTAAAGATGTCAAAATAAAACAATCAATAATAATGATCCTGAAATGCAACCACTAAACAGATGTTAAAAATTTGAAGTACAAATTTTGGATAATATATGTTACACCAACAAGATATCAAAGGGGCATTCAGACACTTCCAAATCCACACCAATTATGATTATCCGAAGATGTAATTGTATGGATACAAGGAAAGCACTCTCTACCTCTCAATAATAACTATTTCCTCCCACAAGTACTTCAACTAGAAAAGGGGTGTGAATACATGCACCTCAAAGAAAAAAAAGCTACACATTACAAAAGCACACTTCATCCCCCCTCTACATTTATATAATAGATCTAGGGGAATAAAAAATATCCATAGAGAATAGGATTAGAGTGGGAAAAATAAATATCATAAGCAAAAAATAACCAACAAAGAAAATCTACTAACTTGAACATGTTTAAACTACATTAAACAAATATGGCATCCATAGTATATTAAAGTGACATTGGTCAATTTCGGGATTAGTCAACTGTCAACTATCCATAGTGCCACCAATCTAATAAACTGTGATAGGATATTTTCCCATTAATGGAGTAGCATGTTTAAATCTCACAATGCTTCTTGATAACCATTGTCTTTAACTCACAACCATTTATAGTTCTAGCGCATAACTACAAAACATGGATAGAAAAGTGAGCATAAAGTCCAGAAGCCCAATCTACCTTAATGGAGAAAAACAAGAAATCAAAACTTACTTACAATGTGCCAACCATTGAAATGATAGAAACATGAAATAAAATGTCATGATACTTCTCATTAAGGACAAAAAAAATCATATCACTTGCAACGATGAATTTATAAACCTTTTTTAGAAAATGGTGTGAATACACTAACTATAGTTGGTTGGAAAAAATAAGTCAAGGATATATATAGTTGGTTGGAAAGAAATCATCTTTGAGGAAACCAAGCCTCTACTAAAAAACTTAACCATTAAAGAGTACCATTTAGATATGGGTTTTTTCATGTGGTGGGTCACTTGCACTTAGTCCAATATTTGAGGAAATAAGTAACCAATTGAGGATACACAATTGTTTTTATTTAAGTATATTAAATAGATCATCCAATAGCTTAAAAAATTTCCTACATCCAACCCATGTATCTTTGCCAATAGTCCTTGAACCTTAAAATCATCAAGAAAATAAGACAATATGATCAAACAAGAAATGTTTTAAGAACCTACCTCATTGGGGGTATAAAGGGGAAACCAATGCTGCATAAAAACGCTATTATTCTTGAAGAACCATGGAACCCCCATTGTACTCATTTAAGATACTCCTGTAGTTGAAATTCCAAGTTGAAAATGACGTTACCTTTATGTTCAAAGAGAAATATTCCCTTTACAACTCTTTTCGAGGTAGATATGCATCTCATCATTCCATCACATAAGGTGGAAAGGCCACTCCATTGAACTTTCCAATTAATGTTCTTGCATTTGAATACATGCAAAGAGTATCTCCTCAACCGAGACCTCCAACATGATTAACATACTAAGGTCATATATTTTTCTAGGGAGACTTGATAGCTTATCCAAGTTGATACAAGATTGGTTTAGAGGGGTCATAGGAGACCGAACTGGATTTTTTATTGGCAACTTTCCAGAAGCAAAGAATTCCTTCAGGGCTTAGGGAATATTGACCTCTTTTTATCAAGTAATCCCAATTCTTGTTTTCTATTACAGATCTTCACCTGCTAGCATGCATCTACCTCATAAATAGATCTATTATTATGATGAGTTGATTAGACAAAGAAAACTAATCTGAAAATAAAGAATTATAGATTACTCCACATCCTGAAAATAAAGAATTCTAGATATTTATATTCATCATGGAGCCATGCTAAAGCCAAAAACAAAGGTTTCATTTTGCAACAATTTGGATGAAAGCACGACAATAGAGTTTTCCTCACAAGGAAAAAAACAAATCAGATTTTTATTCATGGAAAACAAGAAGAATTAGGTTTTACTGAAGTAAACCAAGCACAATTAAGATCTAAATCAGGAAAACTAAGGCAAAAAGAAAATAGGTTTTTTTTACATCTGAAATGTAGGGTTTGTGCGCGGAACCTCACTGGGGATATCAACTTGCAATTCGAGATGTACGGTTTTTCCACGGAACCTCAGTGGGGATTTTTGAGCCTCAAGATTGTGCTTTCTTTCATCTTACTTTACCTCATTTTCCTTTGTCCATTGTTATCCCAGACCCAATTGATCAATTAATTTAGTTAAAATTACTTTTAGAATGATTAACATGACTAACTTGCTAAGTTTTGTGATTTTTGTCATTGTAATGCATTTTGACCGGAACTAGCTGTAGAATGCAGACATTCCGTAGCTAACCGGCAATTCGTACTTGTTCACGTTTGGGTATGTTCCTGGTGTGGTGCCTCTCAAGAAAAACCGCAGATATGTGGATATTCCACGCTTTTACCACATTGTCTGCTCACTATGACGGAAGAAATGAATTCTATATGGTTTTGGTACGTGGAATATACTAAGAAGTGACTTCTCTAATAGGGACTCGGGTTTTAGTCCGTAGGTCCTTTCTCCTTTTACACAAATGCACTCTCCAAGAGTCCTAATGTGATTTCGATAAGGAAAGACAATGATCCTGGAATTGTTGCAAGTCTTGTTATGTAAATTTGTTATAAAAACACTTGGAAAACCGAGAGCTAGGCTAGATTTTGTTCCAGATTTTTCTTAGATTTTGTGCTACATTTCTGAAGACACAGATTGCTCTATTCAAGTTATTTCTCCTTTAATGAAGAATACAGTGTTGTTTTGAAAAGCGTTGAGTTGATTTGGTGTTAGATTCCATCTGGTGGTAGAGGGCCCCTGCCTCCTGCACGATTTTACTTGTGTAATTTAGATAAGTATCTTAGCTGCCTTTACGTTTTTGAAGTTTGAGTGCATAGTTAATTTCGTAGCCACTATAGTTATACTCATTCTAAATACTCTTCCAAAAGAAGAAACTCTTCCAAAAGATTATGATAATGAATGGGAAATGTCTATAGTGTTGTAGGATTTAATTGTAGTTTCTTTTGTTCACTATCATAGTTACAATTGTTCTAAATACTCTTCCAAAAGAAGAAACTCTTCCAAAAAATCCTTATGATGTCCAAAGCATGACTGTGATGATGAATGTTTTAGTTGTTCTTGCTCTTAAAACTCTCTTCCAAAATATCATAATGATGGGTATGAGATAGTTGTGTTATCTTAGTTTTTAAATTGCTTTCAGTCTTTAAGTTTGCATTTGCACTAAATTGTACAGTCAGGATTGTTCTAAGAAACTCTTCCAAAATATCAATCATGATGGACAAATAGGCTGTATAATCCCATAGAATAATGCATGATAGCTTAGTTAGAATGCTCCGGAGTCTAATTGCATTTAACTCATGCTTTGTTATTTCGTTTTGAGTTTGATAATGACTTGCTAGTTCAGCACTGTTTTAGACTAGTGACATCTCAAGTTCAGTTTTAGCTTAACTCATTACATTTTCACTCCACATTTATTTTTTGTCCACTGCATATTAGATTACTTCAGTTGTTAGACTTAACCAAACAACCTTCATTATTTACAAAACCTCTTTTTGTTCCAAATCTATAATTGATTCATAACCATATGAACAGAAGACAATATCATTCCAAGGCCTGCGGTACTTTTGCAATTTCCTTTATCATCTCACAAACAAACCTTTCCTCAAAAGACTATTCAAGGAAATCTATAACCTTTGAGTGAAGTGTAGAGGTGTCAAACTAAATTGCAGAATAAAGTTAGGAGCTATTCTTAGAGTAGAAGATCTTATGATGTCAACAATATTTTTCTCCAAACATGTTTTCACAAATATTTAATCATGGATAAAATGTTGTCTCATTATAAGCTGATTGTTTAGTTGTTTAAGACTTAGCTGACCATTTCTCAATCTCTTTCAATATACTTTTGATAAAAGAATTAGACAAGTTAGGTTTATGTTTTGATTCATTTTCTAGAAGTCATTATCAAGCTTGGTATCCTGCTTTGTCATAGTTTAAGTTTGATTTTGTCTCAGTAATTGCCTTTGCATTTGTCATTTTTCATCAACAAATTAGGCTTCACTCTGTTTTCAATCATTAGCTTCTTTCCACTAGCTTTCTAGTCATTTTCCTTGTGAACATTAAACCACCAAAAAGACCAAAAACATCATAAAACACTACATACAATGCATTAAGAGACAAACACCTAGGCACATACGGTGCACTTCACTTCAGCAGTTTACCAACCCTGGTTGACAATTAAATGAACTCAATTTAGGAGACTAAATTGAGACCAAACATTTTGGCGTTGTTGCCGGGGAAGTGAAAACTAGGTAACCTTTGTTTCTTAGCATCCAAAAACAATTATATGCGTAGGGAGAGAGATTCAAGGGGAAGATTTATAAGCAACAGAAGCAGAAGTTTGATTTCTAGAACAACACGTGTTTCATCTAGATCCAGAGCTAGTACACCTTCAACTCAGACCCACATTCCATCCTTTACTGATCCTGGACTTCTAGAAGATCTAAGGTCAACTATTCCATTAGAGAAACCTTCCACTTCATCCACTGAACCTGCCATAGAAGAGGATTTAAAAACTCCTGTTAGGGACACAAATTCCACTTCCACAGGAGAGTCAACCATGGCAGAAGAAGGAGGAGGAGGAGTCTTTAATGGAGAACACACACTATTTGGGGGTAGAGGTAGAGGTAGAGGAGAAGGAGGTAGAGGTGCAGATGGAAGAAGAGGTAGAATAGGAAGCTCTTTTGGGTTCCCTATAATTGATGAAGAAACCAATACAACCATGAAAAACATTTCACCCTCTATCCTTCCAAACTTCTATGGAATTAAAACTGAAGATCCTGAAACCTTCTTATTTGAATTTGAAGTGTTGTGTAGAACTTATGACTACTTACAAGATGCTCAAAAACTGAAATTATTCCCTTCAACTTTGAAAGGAGCAGCATTGAAGTGGTTTATGAGTTTGATCAGCAGTTCTATTAGAACATGGGAAGACATGAAATAAGCATTTCTAGAGAGGTATTTGGATTATTGTATGCCGGTTAATCATAAGGAAGAAGTGTTCAATATGTTACAAAAAGAAGATGAAAATTTGGAAGATTTGTTGGAGAGATTTAATTACAACATCAAAAGAGAAAAAATGGAAAACCTAGATCAAGACACCTTAAGAGCTCTTTTGTTGAAAACAATTAGGGATGAATGGTTGGATATCCTTAACATGATGGGAAAAGGGGATATATCACAACTCACATTACCTGAAATATCTGAGTTATGTATCAACCTTTCAAGAGGGAAATATAAAACTGTCAAAGGTCCAAGAGATCCTGCTCTTGCAAGGGCAAGTAAGTCTGCTTCTGGGACAGTAAGTAGATCAGAAATAGGACACATGCTTGGTGATTTTAAATATGACATCTTAGGGAGTCTTAGTGAACAAATAGACACCCTTAAGATACAAAACAAGCAAAAGGCTGAATCTGATGCCTTGGCAATCTTTTGTCCTAAATGTAGAAAGAAACATGCCTTGAGAGAATGTCCTTTGGATGTAAAAGTTGTAGAAACCTGTGTCATTTGTTCTGAAAAACATGAGACCAAGAATTGTCCTTCTCTTCCTGGTCTCAAAGTTGTCTTTCAGGAGGAAACTCCTACAGATTCCACAGAGTCCCTCAATTTTGTATCTAGAAGGCCTTGGCAAGGACCTCAGACACAAGGATTCCATGATCAAATGTATAATCAACCTCCACCTTGGAATTCTTGGCAGCAACCTTGGCCCCAATTTCAAAATCAATCTCAATCTTGGGCACAAGAAACACAAAGTCCCTATGGAAGATACTCTCCATACTATCAGTATCCACCATCCTATCCACCATACCCACATTTTTATCCTCAAAATCCTCAACAAAATTTTCCTCAAAATCTTCAACAAAATTTTCAACAAAATCCTCAACAACATCATCAGAACCAACCACATCAAAATCAACCACTCCCATTACCATCTCCTCAAAAATCAAATCAATTTCCTGCTCAACCCATACCAAACCCCAATAATAAAAATCCTCAAAATACATATATGATAGAAGGCCAACAGTTTCCAACTTATTTAATTATTCCTCTAGACCTTAGTGATGTTCAACTTAGGTCTGGAAGAATACTTGAAAAGAGGAAACCTTCTGTGATTATACAAGAACAAGATAACTCTGAGGAAGACTCTCTACGGGTGAATAAAAGTCTTGAGGAAGACACATCCTTTCAAGACCCAAACACTGAAAAATTAAAGCAAATAGATCCAATAAATTCAACTCCTATATTAGAGCAACCATCTACATCTACTTCTATACCTTCCTTTCTGGAAAGACTACAAATTGATAGAGGTGTAGAAAAACAAATCATGGTGCCTAATTATGATTTCCTAGATGAGCTGAGAAATGTTTGCATTAAAATTCCATTATTACAAGCCATCAAGGAAATTACAATTTTAGCCAAAACAATAAAGGAGTTGAGTATGAAGAAAACAAGAAAAAGAATAAGAGAAACAAAGAAAATTCAACTGGCAGGACAAATAGCAGACATTATGATGGGCAATATTTCTATTCCAAAGTATCTTGACCCAGGAAATCCAGTTGTCAAAATTCACATCAATGGAATTGAAATTCAAAACACACTCATTGATTTAGGAGCAGCAATAAATATCATGAGTAGACAAATCATGGACAAACTGAAACTTCCTAATCTTTTCTTTACACCCACACTATTACAATTAGCAGATAGATCTGTGATCAGACCAGATGGGGTAATAGAAGACATTCCAGTGTCCCTAGACTCTTGGGAGTACCCTGTGGATTTCATGATCCTAACTCCTAAGAATAATCTAGGAGGCCATCCCGTTATATTAGGAAGACCTTGGTTGGCTACAGCTGATGCTTTTATTAGTTGTAGATCCGGTGATATGTATATCTCTGATGGTAGTTCAACTAAGAAATTCACTTTATATCTTCCAGCTAGGACAATTACAGATCTAGATGACACTCAATGGATAGAGGATGAAGAAGATTTACAACCTCTCTTCACAATTTCAGAAATTAGTGAAGATAATCAAATTTTGAATACTCTAGAAAATTTTGAATCCTCTCTAGAACATAAACATGAATCATTTCAAGAGGGATCCAATATTGAGTTTTTGTCATCAAGGCAGATGTCTCTTCATTCTATGGATAAATTTGGCAGCTCTACAAGTGAGATTTTTCCAGGCAAAACTTTGAACATAAACAAGAACCTAGAAAAATCTCAACAAGAAGAGTTAGTCAAAGTATTACAGAGACATTCTTCTGCATATGCATGGGAGTACACTGACATGAAAGGGATAAGCCCCAAGACTTGCACTCATCACATCTATATAGAGGAAAATTGCAAACCAATCAGACAACCTCAAAGACGGATGAATCCAAATCTTAGGGAGATCGTTAAAGAAGAATTGCAAAAATTGTTAAATGTCAATTTCATCTATCCCATTTCAGATAGTCAGTGGGTTTCTCCTTTGGTAATTGTGCCAAAGAAAAATGGTAAATGGAGGGTATGTGTTGACTACCGAGAACTAAACAAAGCTACTCTTAAAGACCATTTTCCCTTACATTTCATAGATCAAGTGTTAGATACATTAGCTGGCAAAAAGTACTTCTCATTCTTAGATGGGTTTAGTGGTTACAATCAAATCCAAGTAGCACTTGAAGATCAAGACAAAACCACATTTACCTGTCCTTGGGGTACCTATGCTTACCAAGTATTTCCATTTGGATTATGCAATGCACCTGCAACATTCCAAAGGGTAGTATTAGGAATTTTTTCAGATCTAATACATGATTGTGTAGAAGTATACATGGATGATTTCACAGTTTATGGAAATACATTTGAAGAAGCTTTAGAAAACTTGGAAAAAGTTTTAAAGAGATGTCAAGAAGCAAATCTTTCACTTAGTCATAAAAAATATTTTATGATGTTTACTGAAGGTATTGTTTTAGGGCATCACATTTCAGGGGATGGGGTTAGAGTTGATGAGTCAAAAGTTGAAGTCATCTCTAACCTATCTATTCCAAGTTGTCAAATAGATGTAAGGAGTTTTCTAGGATTTACAGGATATTATCAGAGATTTATAGAAAACTTCACCAAAATAGCATCTCCACTCTTCAAATTACTCACCAAAGATTGTGAATTCAAATGGACTTCTGATTGCCAGTTAGCCTTTGAGTCCCTAAAAACAAAAATTTCTGAAGCACCTATATTAAGGGGACCTAACTAGAAATTGCCTTTTCATATCTCCACAGATGCCTCCGATACAGCTCTAGGAGCAGTATTGGGGCAGAAAGACTTGATTCCTTATGCCATCTATTATACCAATAAAAATTTGACTCCTGCAGAGTTAAACTATACTGTAACTGAAAAACAGTTTTTAGCTGTTGTTCATGCCATAAACAAATTCAGACACTATATAACAGGCTATGAAACTTTTGTTCGCACTGATCATTCTACAATTAGATACTTAATGAACAAATCAATTACTAATGGCAGAGTCATAAGATGGTTATTTCTCTTACAAGAAT
The DNA here is from genome assembly GCA_034641835.2 of Pinus albicaulis. Taxonomy (NCBI): domain Eukaryota; kingdom Viridiplantae; phylum Streptophyta; class Pinopsida; order Pinales; family Pinaceae; genus Pinus; species Pinus albicaulis. The sequence goes on along the minus strand of CM076569.1, from coordinate 393,998,302 downwards.
TCAACATTACCATTCTAGATAGGCCTGGAAAACAAAACACAGTAGCTGATTTCCTATCTAGACTCCAAAATATCAAAGATGACACTCCAGTTGAAGATCAATTTCCTGATGAATATATTTTTGCAATCTCTACTAAAACTCCATGGTTTGCTGATATTGCTAATTATTTAGTTTCAGGAAAATTTCCTTCAATAATGAATGCAAGGGATAAAAGAAAAATTATTTATGACAGTGCAAAATATTCATGGGTCGCTAATGAGTTGTACAAGACAGGTCCAGATTTGATCATTAGAAGGTGTGTTCATGAAGATGAGATGCCTGAGATTCTCAAGGCATGTCATGATGAACCTTGTGGCGGACACTTTGCAGATAAGAGGACAGCCTATAAGATCCTTAATTTAGGATATTATTGGCCATCCTTGTTTAAAGATGCTAAAGAATATGTCAAAAGGTGTGATAGTTGCCAAAGGGTAGGGAAACCTTCTCCTTCAGGTGAGATTCCATTGCAACCTCAGGTACATATTGAACCTTTTGAAAAATGGGCTTTGGATTTTGTAGGACCTATTAGTCCTCCATCAAGACAAAAGAAATATATATTAGTTTGCACCGATTATGTTACTAAGTGGGTAGAAGCTAAACCATTACTTGTTGCTAATGAATCATCTGTAGTTACTTTTCTTTTTGAGGATATTTTTACTCGTTTTGGTGTCCCAAGGGAAATTGTTACGGATCAAGGAGCTCAATTTACATCAAGGCTAGTGGAGAAAATGATGGAGAGGTACAAAATCAGGCATAGAAAATCTACTCCTTATCATCCACAAGCAAATGGTCAAGTGGAATCTACTAATAAGGTCATTGAAGGAATCCTAACAAAGACTTTTCATTTACATAGAAGAGATTGGGTAGATAGGCTTCCTGAAGCCTTGTGGGCCTATAGAACTACATGGAGAAACACAACAGGCCATACTCCTTATGAGCTTGTTTATGGAAAGCAATTTTTGTTCCCCATAGAGTTCCAGATTCAAAATTTCAAAATGGCAGTTCAGCTAGGACTTGATTTAACGGAGGCACAAAAGCATAGACTGGATCAGATTAATGAATTGGATGAGATCAGACAAGATGCAGTTCAGAAAACAAGTCTAGTCCAACATCAAAGGACTAGATGGCATGACAAGTACATCAAAGAGAAGAAATTCAAAGAAGGTGACTAGGCTCTCTTGTTTGATTCAAAATTCAAGGATTTTCAAGGTAAATTTCAGACACATTGGCTTGGGCCATATGAAATTGTTGAAATTTTTGATAATGGAGCAGTAAAAATCAGAACTATAGATGAAGAAGAGGTCACTTTTCTTGTGAATGGTCATAGATTGAAGCTATATCACAAACCACTCTCAAGGGAAGAATTTGTCAAGAAGTTCCAAGAAAGCAGTGATGTGAAGTTAATGAAGAAGAATCTCTCTTCTTCGTCAACTTGATTAAATTTTCTGAAGTATTTCTCTTTGAAAAAAATAATAATAATAATAAATAAAAGTATAAACATGAAAACCAATCACTGATTGGCATGTTTATACAGAAAAGATAGGGTGAAAATCAGAGTCTCTCTGACACTCTAAATTTTCCATTTTGTTTTTGCAAGCAGCTGTTACAAAATCATAAGTTCAGATTCATAGTGCTTATGATCCATCTCATTTCATCTCATTCCATTCACTTATCCATCCATATTCCATTTCATTCATTCATTCATACTCTACTTCATTCCATATTTCATTCATCCCATTCCATACTCCATCCACCTCATTTCCATGTCAAAATTTAAAGTTTGAAGTCTTGCTGCAAATGAATAACAAATGTCATGGATTGCAGGGCAGTTCTTATATTCTTCCACTCCATTTCATAAACTGAATCCATTCCATTTCATCATACACTTCATACACATCATGTCTCATCATCCATCTTCATTCATGCCATATAAAATTTCACTTATATTCCAAAAACACTCCATTCCATGATTAAAATGCTCTACAGGTACATTCTGCAGCTTAACAGACATTCTGCAGCTGATCAGACTTTCCGCAGCCAGACAGTCATTCCGCAGCTACAAATCCTGAAGGCACTAATCAGCAGACATTAGAATTGCAACAAAATGATCCAGTGTATCCATGAATAAGAAGCATCAAGAAGGATTATGAAGACTCTTCCAAAGTAGAACAAAGAAGACAAAGACCACAAAAAGCAAATGAAAAGCAGAGGTAACAAGTTTTTATTATAATGGCATTTCATAAGGTTTAGCATAGTTTTAGTTATGAATCATTTCGAAAAGTTGTTTTAATTATTTTTATTAATCATGACCAAAATACCCTCCACAAACTTTGGATTAAAATCTCTCATTTCAAATTCTATACCCGACATCATTTAATCAATTAAAATGGCTGAGTGTTTGATTTCTTCACGTCACCCAACCAAATCATTCAATGATGATTTTCTTTTCCGTTGTAAAAATATCTGCCGTCTTTTCACTCATTAATTCGTTTTCTCCACCTCACTCCATTAACTCATTTTCGTAACTACTTCCATCACTCCATTCTGTCGCCAGCACTTCATTCCGCAAAATAGAGATATTCTTATCACCGTGAGAAGAGCAAAGGGTATATCAGTTTGAATATCAAAGCCTAGAGCAAAGGGTATATCAGTTTGAATATCAAAGCCCTATCACCATGAGCAGAGAGTGAGCATTATCACAATAAACGCAAAAGTATAGCAGTGTAGAATTTGAAGCCATTTGTTACCAAGAGACAGAGGTATAGCAGTGTGGAATTTGAAGCCATTATCACCGAGAGACAGAGATATATCAGTGAGGAATTTGAAGCCATTGTCACTGTCAACCAGAGGCATATCAGTCCGAAGTTTGAAGCCATTGTCACTGTCAACCATAGGCATATCAATCCGAAGTTTGAAGCCATTGTCACTATAACGCAGAGGTATATCATTCTGAAGTTTGAAGCCATTGTCACTGAGAACAGAGGTATATCAATTCAAAGGTGGAATTTATTGTTTCCGTGGGCAAAAAGAATATTAATCTGAACATTGAAGAAGCAATTATGGGTCTTATTGTAAGAACCGAACCAATGGGTATAAAATACTTGGAAGGATACCCTCAATGTAAAGAAATGTTGCAACAGGTAGGGTGGCTACAATTTCTTGAGAAGTTTAATGGCTTCCACAAAGAAGTCACTAAAACATTTGCAAGGTCATTTCAAGGAGCTGAGGTTGAAGTGGGGGATGTTAAATTCACTGTCACTGAAGTTTTCATTGCAGAAGCTACGGGATTGCTTAGAAATGGAGAGATATGGTTCAAAAACAGAGAATTCCATAATGAATCCTGGAAGCAAATTCTAAAATCACCAGGTATGGATATCATTGTGTTTAAGAAAGGAATTCCAAGTTCTGCATTGAAAAATAAATGGAGAAACATACTGCTTATTCTGCAAAAATTTATTACATGTGAGGGTAGATATGGCACATTTTATGTTTACCACATTAGACTGATAATGCATTTTTTGGGGGAAGAGTTAAACTTACCCTATTTCTTGCTTCAAAGTTTGAAAAAGATGGCTTCTTGTGTTCAAAGAAGGGTTCAATTTTTAGAGACAACTCTATATCATCATGGCTTGGTTAAGATTTTAATTGAACATCATTTAGCCAAAACCAATGATACTTGGGACAATTTCTTGGAAAGAAATCATTTTGAAGAGCCAAAAGAACCCTCACCTGAACAACAACCTACAAGGAGAAGCAGAAAATGGAGAGCTTCAAAAATTGAAATTGACAAAACAGTCCAGGAAAGTAGTGAGGAAATCATCTTAGAGAAGTTGACTCAAATCAAGAAACAACTTAAGAAAGAGAATGTAATCAGGAAATCTGCCACAGAGAAAGGAGAGGGATCTTCCCAGCCAAGAAGAAGCCATAGACTAAAAGGGAAACTAAGGAAAACTCAAATCAAACAAACAGGGGTGATAAATATAGAATATGAGGAAACATCTATTGAAGAAGATGTTGAAGAGGATTTTAATGAAGGAACCCCTGAAATTGACCCTTCTCAACAAGAAGTTTATGACTATGTTGAAACTTTGGAAAGGAAATCTTTAGAGAGTAGAGAGAGAACCCCTAGTCCTCCACTATCCAAAATAGACGTGTTAAGAAGGGATAGGTATGAGCTGGAAATACTTAATAGACACATTAAAAATGAGAATGATATTCTGAAGGAACAAGTCAAACTCAAAACCGATATGAACTCAACCTTATCTCTACATATGGACAAAGTGGAAAAGGCTAATGAAAAGTTGAAAAAGAGGAATAAGAAGCTAATCAGGGCACCTACCAACTTAAGGTTCAAACTTGTCATCAGAAAACCCAGAAGATCTCTAGCTTCCAGGCAAAGGAGAAGGAGAGGATTAGATATTCTTGCAGAAGCCTCTGAGTTTATGGAATAAGTTGCATGAGGACATGCAAGAAGTCAGCAGTGGGGGTATGTTGAGCCTCAAGATTTTGCTTTCTTTCATCTTACTTTACCTCATTTTCCTTTGTCCATTGTTATCCCAGACCCAATTGATCAATGAATTTAGTTAAAATTACTTTTAGAATGATTAACATAACTGACTTGCTAAGTTTTCCAGGTGGCCTCTCAAGAAAAACCGCATATGGGGATATTCCACGTCATGTCTACATTGTTCGTTGCTCACCATGAAGGAAGAAACGAATTCTAGATTTGGTTTTGGTACGTGGGAATACATTTAAGAAGGCAGACTTCTAATAGGACTGTCTTAGTCCAGATGTCCTTTTCCTTTTTACGCAGCCACTTCAAGAGTCCTAATGTGATTTCGATAAGGAAAGACAATGATCCTGGAATTGTTGCAAGTCTTGTTATGTAAATTTGTTATAAAAACACTTGGAAAACCGAGAGCTAGGCTAGATTTTGTTCCAGATTTTGCTTAGATTTTGTACTACATTTCTGAAGACGCAGATTGCTCTGTTCAAGTTATTTCTCCTTTAATGAAGAAGACAGTGTTGTTTTGAAAAGCGTTGAGTTGATTTGGTGTTAGATTTCGTCTGGTGGTAGAGGGCCCCTGCCTCCTGCACGGTTTTACTTGCGTAATTTAGATAAGTATCTTAGCTGCCTTTACGTTTTTGAAGTTTGAGTGCATAGTTAATTCCGTAGCCACTATAGCTATACTCATTCTAAATACTCTTCCAAAAGAAGAAACTCTTCCAAAAGATTATGATAATGAATGGGAAATGTCTATAGTGTTGTAGGATTTAATTGTAGTTTCTTTTGTTCACTATCACAGTTACAATTGTTCTAAATACTCTTCCAAAAGAAGAAACTCTTCCAAAAAATCTTTATGATGTCCAAAGCATGACTGTGATGATGAATGTTTTAGTTGTTTGTTTTTACTAAGTAACATAGCTGTTCTTGCTCTTAAAACGCTCTTCCAAAATATCATGATGATGGGTATGAGATAGCTGTGTTATCTTAGTTTTTAAATTGCTTTCAGTCTTTAAGTTTGCTTTTGCACTAAATTGTACAGTCAAGATTGTTCTAAGAAACTCTTCCAAAATATCAATCATGATGGAAAAACAGGTTGTATAATCCCATAGAATAATGCATGATAGCTTAGTTAGAATGCTCCAGAGTCTAATTGCATTTAACTCATGCTTTGTTATTTCGTTTTGAGTTTGATAATGAATTGCTAGTTCAGCACTGTTTTAGACTAGTGACATCTCAAGTTCAGTTTTAGCTTAACTCATTACATTTTCACTCCACATTTATTTTTTGTCCACTGCATATTATATTACTTCAGTTGTTAGACTTAACCAAACAACCTTCATTATTTACAAAACCTCTTTTTGTTCCAAATCTATAATTGATTCATAACCATATGAACAGAAGACAATATCATTCCAAGGCCTGCGGTACTTTTGCAATTTCCTTTATCATCTCACAAACCTACCTTTCCTCAAAAGACTATTCAAGGAAATCTATAACCTTTGAGTGAAGTGTAGAGGTGTCAAACTAAATTGCAGAATAAAGTTAGGAGCTAGTCTTAGAGTAGAAGATCTTATGATGTCAACAATATTTTTCTCCAAACATGTTTTCACAAATCTTTAATCATGGATAAAATGTTGTCTCATTATAAGCTGATTGTTTAGTTGTTTAAGACTTAACTGACCATTTCTCAATCTCTTTCAATATACTTTTGATAAAAGAATTGGACAAGTTAGGTTTATGTTTTGATTCATTTTCTAGAAGTCATTATCAAGCTTGGTATCCTGCTTAGTCATAGTTTAAGTTTGATTTTGTCTCAGTAATTTCCTTTGCATTTGTCATTTGTCATCAACCAATTAGGCTTCACTCTGTTTTCAATCATTAGCTTCTTTCCACTAGCTTTCTAGTCATTTTCCTTGTGAATATAAAACCACCAAAAAGACCAAAAACATCATAAATCATCACAAAAGACCAAAAACATCATAAAACACTACATACAACGCATTAAGAGACAAACACCTAGGCACATACAGTGCACTTCACTTCAGCAGTTTACCAACCCTGGTTGACAATTAAATGAACTCAATTTAGGAGACTAGATTGAGACCAAACAGGGATATTAACTTGCAAAAGGTTCTCTGGAGAAAAATACCCCTCGTCATTGTAGCAACCTTGATGTCTTGTTTCTTTCAAGCTTTCTACTTTAAAAAAATTATTTAATCTCTGTCATTTCAAAAACTTCAACAACAAAACCTCTGTAATATCCCAAAATGGAGAACGAAGTAATACTAAAACAAAATATAAGAACCGCAGCAATGTAAACAAATAATCTAAGTACACCATACAAATAGACATAATAGTTGGGCCATTTTATTATTTAGGAGATGGAATGCAAGTACAAAAGTGCTCAAATTATGAGACACTCAAGCCAAAGAGATGGCCTAGAATGACCCTTAAATGATCCCACAAGAGGGACTATGTAAATGTTGGATTGTTGGAAGGAATACTGCGTTGCCCCAACTGCAAATGTCGGGACCGCAATTACCGGAAAAATATGAAAGTGTAGATCTGGAAGTTCCAAAGCTCTGATGATGTTGAAACTTCATATCTGAGCTCTATGATGAATACCCAAGATAACTCGGAAAGGATTTCCAGATCTGAAAATCTTGGAAAATCGCCCTCTTAAGCCCTACATCTATATGTCTATTGGGTATACAGATCTACTACATGAGCTGAAGATATGATGGGTGCAATGAAGCACAACCAACTCAATGCATAGAAGGTTGATCCCTCATTCAAATCCTTAATCCAAAAGCTCAAGATCTGTCTCCTCCAACCTCCTCCAATAGATGCAGTTATTGAATACACAACAACTTAGAAAAATATGATGTCAGAGAGGGAGGCTCTATATCCTGATGCCAGATGCTGAAATGTAGCTCCTGGATGATGGAAATAATGTGCCCAAGGTGAGGAGATGGTCCCTCACAGAATTTCCAACTGAAATACTGGAAACTTCTTTCCTCCTTTATATCTACAAGACTGGACTGCGCAATCCTTAAGGGGACTGCGCAATCCTTAAGGGGACTGTGCAATCCTTAAAGGTATGAAATGATGGCCTCAATTCTGGATATGAATATGTTGCTCCTGAAAGGTTGATATTGAAGCATAAGGTGAAAGGATGAATCCTCCACCGGTTTCCTAGCTAAAATGCTAGAAACAACCTCCACCTCTCAAACCCTAAAGCAGGAATGTGTTATTCCTGTGACTGAATGTGCATATGAGAGTGGCTGAATGCAAAACAAATTCTTGGTGATGTATGGTAGCTTAGAAAAACCTTCCCATAGTAGACACTCAAAGTCCCCTGTGGGTAAGGGTGGGATTTTCGCTCGAAAACACCCATGTGCTAAACAACATTGCAGACTTAGCTAAACAGCATAAGCGTGCATAGAAATGTCACATGACAAATCTAGATCTAAATAGATCAGAAATAATAATACAAAGCCCGCCTTCTATTGTTTCCTTCATCTCCCTTATATGCTTTGTGAGCCTTCCATAGCCCTAACCCACCTCATAATTGCGCTGCACATGCGGCCACTAGCCTCCATGAAGGTTATGTTGTCTCTCCATGTTCTCCACCATCTCTGCATTTAATTCCCACTCTCTCCATCATGTGTGCATTAGATGCACTACTTCCTCCACTATGTCATCATTAGTGCTCTATGATCTTACTTTGAATGCACCATGATCTCAGTTGACCTCCTCCAAGATCCCCATGATTTTAAATTTATGATCCATGATCTCCACTCTTCCTTCATTTAAGAAGTTGCTCCACTACTCCATAATTCATATCTAACTCTAAAATATCCACATACACACATAAAAAGTGGATTTTATTCATCTATGGGGTTTTTGAGTCCCTCCACCCTCTTATTTACTTCATTAATTAAGAAAATTAACTCTAATATTCCAATTATCTGGTGGAAAATTGGGAATATTACAGTCCTCCCCACCAAAATGTTTCTTGTCCTCAAGCAATTGCAAAAGTGGATGCTACAACAACCATCCTCCCTCCAAATGGCATCCTCATATGGAAGGCCTTCCCATCTGTCACAATGTGTAATGCCTACCCAGCTCCAAAGCTGCCTCTCTAGAATGTCTAGAATGGCCTCCAACTGAAAATTTAGATGCCTTCCCTCATCAATGAATCTCCAAGTGGCAACCATATGATGTCCAAAAATCTCCTCTATAAATGAGATACATGAAATGAAGTGGTTTCTTCCCAAGGTGTAAAGTCCCATCCCATGAACTATCTCTCCAACCCATGTTACATAGAGTAGATTGCATCTCTCAATGCTCTCATCGTTAGCCCCATTGGCCTTGTAGGATCCAAATATCACATCAACAAAGTACAAAACAAGAAGTAGAGACATATGGATGAACATGTACAATCTCAAACCATACTTTCCCAATAACAACCATCGCAGCAAAGCCTTCTGCTGCCATGCTAGATCATCATGAAACCAAGTAAGAGAGCCATACTCTCTCAATAGAAGCCACCATAACAATGCCTCTTGCTGCCATGCCAAATCAACATCAATATAAATATGAGAGTCATACTCTCTCAAAAGAAGCCACCACAGCAATGCCTCTTGCTGCCACACCACATCATCATTGTACCAAATGTAGTGGCCATATTCTCTCAAGAGAAGCCACCGTAGCAATGCCTCTTGCTGCCCCATCACATCATCATTATACCAAGTACAATGACCATAATCCCCCAACAGAAGCCAAGGCAGTAAGGCCTCATGTTGCCATCCTCCATCAATTTCATGCAATGTATGGGGAGAAATCAGCCCATACTCTCCTAATAGTAACCAAAGCAACAAGGATTCTCTCTACCTTCTTACATCATCATGATGCAAGTCATGGAGCAACAACATATTGATTGACAGGTGGAATTTCACATCAGAACAATACAAATAATCTCCCTTCTTCGACATCATGTGAGACTTATGCCTTGTCCCAAACCCAAGTACATACATGAACATAAGATATACCCCAAATAGAAGTACATGTAAAGACATGAGACATGAGATACATCATGAGATGTCCAAACTCTCTCATCAATAACTAGCGCAACCATGCCTCCTTCTATTGCATGTCATCAGTGATATACATGGCATGGATTCTTAAAATGGGATATGTTGGGTAAAATCCATACTCACCCAAAAGCAACCAGTGCAACCATGCTTCTTGTTGCCCAGTATCATAGATCTGCAAGAAGGTTGGCAACCTTCTACTCCTCATATGGATCCATTCATCCCAATGTGGATGATGAATCATGCCAAGCTCAATCTTAGTATCCACCCAAGGTAGAATACCAACATCCTCCATCTGAGTAGCTTTGCACTCCATGAAATGTTGAAGTGCACCTCCTTTGAGGTCTCTCCATGAGATCCTCTCATCATATGCCCATTGGAACCCATAAGGATCCATACATGTTGTAGGTAGAATCTCCTCTTTAAGCTGTGAGGAGCTCATCAAGAAAACTTCATCTTGACAATGGAAAGTTCTCTCCACCACAATATGTCTACCATCTACCATTTATCCCTCTAGTGCTTCATGAGTGAAGTTGTCTTCAGGATGCTCCAATAATAATAGGGCCCCCTTCTCATCACTGCTGCTAAGTGACAGTGTTGTAGATCTGCATGGGGATACATGTGTTGTCTCGTGGCCATATACAATGCTAAACTCATAATCTGGCACTGTGCTGAATAGGGATGTGCTCCTCCCATCTTTAGAAACTCTACACTTCAATACAAATTGTTGGGTGTAGCTCAACCATGATAAACTGGGATAGCTATACATATTCTCCTTGATCAAATCAAGGGTCCTCTATGCAGTGATAATTGGTTGCTCCAAATCAACAAGGTGCTCTAAACCTTGGTTATGCACTTTCTCTGGTGGCATGTTCTAACAAATCTCAATATGAGGTACTGAAATAATAGGAGATGAAAGTATATGCAAACCTTGGATAAGCTGAATCTCGGGAACATCTTTCACATCTACAAGAGTTCCTCCAACTGATGCAATGGTCTCTCCAACTGCTGGTAATGATGATGGTTGCATCTCCTCTACTATACAAGTGTTGGTACCTTCCTTCTCCTCATTCATCTCACGAATCATGCATGGGGCTCCCAATGTCAAGAGATCAAGACCATCTTGCAAAGATGCAAGTGTTCCTCCTCCTGATGTGGGTACATATGCAGCTGGTGGTGGTCATAAAGGCTCCTCCTCCTGAGTGATAATGAGGACATCTTCCTTGGGCTCTTCATTTACTATATCCTCAACGATGGGAGATGTCACTATGTGAGATGTCTCTGGTTTCTTTCTACCAAACATCTTCTTCAGTCTTTGAATTAAATCTGCATAAGCAGACACCTTCATATGTGACAAATGACTGAACCACCAATCTCCTGCTTCACCTTCTTGGTGCTGCGCTGCAATATCCACAACCTCTCTTTCTACTACTGGATATAGCTGAAAGAAGGTAGCTAATTCTTCCCTCCAGTCCCTCAATGTGCTTGTGGAAGATCCATCAAATGTAGGTAAGAAGAATCTATGCCTCTTTCTTATATTGCTGCTGTGGGATCTCCTCTCTTCTTTGAGTTGCAAAAAAATTGTTGGAGAGAGAGATTCTCCTTCAGTGCTCTAGGCTGTGCTTTGTTCTCAGACATATATTTACTTAGGGTCTCATACCCCAAGTCTCCTTCATATTCACACCATTCCTTTTCCTTCTCAAAGGAAGTGTATCTAGTAGAATGATGTGAAGCTCTTTGCTTCTCTGGTTACTTCTATTGCTAATAGGAAGTGCTGGGACCTTCCTCATCAAATCTTCTTCTTGGATCCTCCTTTTTCCTTTCTCTCTTAATTTGTTTCACCTCCTTGGAAATATATTGTGTGGATCTAAAGAGAAGAGTGGAAAAACTGTAATCCTCCTTCTTGATAGATCTCTACTATCTGCTTCTTATTTTGATGCAAAAGATGAAGTGCCCACAAGCTGGGCCAAAGATCATGCTCTGATACCACTGTAATATCCCAAAAGGGAAAATGTGGTAATACTAAAACACAATATAAGAATTGTAGCAATGTATACAAACAATCTAAGTACACCATACAAATAGACAGAATAATTGAGTCATTTTATTATATAGGAGGTGGAATGCAAGTGCAACGGTACTCAAAATATGAGACACTCAAGCCAAAGAGATGGCCTAAAATGACCCTGAAATGATGCCACAAGAGGGACTGCATAACTTCTGGGCTGCTGGAAGGAATACTGTGTTGTCCCTACAGCAAATGTCGGTACAATTGCTGGAAAAATATGAAAGTGCATATTTGGTAGTTTCGGAGCTCTGATGATGCTGAAACTTAAGATCTAGGCTCTATGATGAATACCCAAGATAACTCAGAAAGGATTTCTAGATCTAACAATCTTATAAAATCACCCTCTTAGGCCCTACAACTATATGCCTGTTGAGATCTACTGCATGAGCTGAAGCTATGATGGCTGTAATGAAGCACAAACAATTCAATGCATAGAGGGTTGATCCCTCATTCAAATCCTTAAGCCAAAAGCTCAAGATATGTCTCCTCTAACCTCCTCCCATAGATGCAACTGTTGAATACACAACAACGGAGAAAATTACGATGTCATAGAGGGAGGCTCTATAGCCTGATGCTAGATGCTGCAATGTATCTCCTTGATGATGGAAATAATGTGCCGAAGGTGAGGAGACGGTCCCTCATAGGATTTCCAGTTGAAATACTGGAAACTTCCTTCCTCCTTTAGATTTGCAAGACTGGACTGCGCAATCCTTGAGGGGACTGTTGCTGCATGGAGGTATGAAATGATGGCCTCAATGTCGGATATTAATATGTTTATCCTAAAATTTTTATCTCAAAGCACAAGGTGAAAGGATGAATCCTCCACTGGTTTCCTAGCTAAAATTCTAGAAACAACCTCCACCTCTCAAACCCTGAAGCAAGAACGCATTATTCCTATGACTGAATGTGAATATGAGAGTGGCTGAATGTGGCACACCTGCATGATGATGTATGGCAACTCAGAAAAACCTTCCTAGAGTAGGCACTCGAATTCCCCCGTCGGTAAGGGTGGGATTTCCACTTGGAAACACCCGTGTTCTAAACAACACTGCAGACTTTGCTAAATAGCATAAGTGTGCATAGAAATGTCACATGAAAAATTTATTTCTAAATAGATCAGAAATAATAATACAAAGCTTTCCTTTTATTGCTGCATTCATCTCCCTTATATGATTTGTGAGCCTTCCATAGACATGGCCCACCTCATAACTGTGTTGCACATGTGGCCACTAGCCTCCATGAAGACTGTGCTATCTCTACATGTTTTCCACCACCTCTGCATTTAATTCCCACTATCTCCATCATGTGTGCATTAGATGCACTACTTCCTCCACTATGTCATCATTAGTGCTGTATGATCTTACTTTGAATGCACCATGATCTCAATTGACCTCCTCCAAGATCCCCATGATTTTACATTGATGATCCATGATCTCCACTCTTCCTACATTTAAGAAGTTACTCCACTACTCCATAATGCAGATCTAACTCTAAAATATCCACATACACACATCAAAAGTGGATTTTATTCATCTATGAGGTTTGTGGGTCCCTCCACCCTCTTATTTACTTAATTAATTAAGAAAATTAAGAACTCTAATATTCCAATTATCTGGTGGAAAATTGGGAATATTACAACCTCATGGCATGAATCCTAATGAAGAAATGAATTATCATCTTATGTTCTACGTAAAATATTGGGGGTTTGAAGTAGATACAACTTAAAATAGAAGTTTAGATACATAAATGTACCAAAATAATATTACTTGTATATCGAGAAACATAAGAAAATATTGATTATGTTGAGATCGTGAGGGAGAAAAACTATCTTAATGTGAAAACTCTTTAGCTATGGAAAATAAATAAAAATATAAATAAACTAAAGGTATGGTAAATAAATAAAACCTATTTTTATATTTACTCCATAAACCTCTTTATATTTAAGGAAACTCAAACAAGAGGGTTTATTTAGGTGAAGCCTATGGGGAAAATACCATTTTAATACCATGGGCTAAATACCATGGGCCAAATACCATATTTATAAAATATGTATGGTAAATAAATAAATATAAAAGAGGTATAAAGAATTATGGTAAATAAATAAAAATATATCAAATAGGATTAGAAATCAACAACTAATTATATACCAAGCCTATGGGCCAAATAGCATGGTAAATAATAGAGGTATGGTACATAAATAAAATATAAATAAACCAGAAGTATGGTAAATAAATCAAACATCTTTTTATATTTACTCCATAATCCTCTTTATATTTATGAACACTCAAAAAAGAGGTTAAATTTAATAAATTTGGATTAATACAATATTACGTTTGTTATATTATACTATATATATTGATATATCATGATATATATTAATTCTAGATATATATATGAGAAGGAATAATAAAGACATAGAGTGATAGAGGTGGAGAGATAAGGGGAGTCACAAGGGAGAGATGGAGATAAACTGAAGGGGAGAGAGAGAGAGAGAGAGAGAGAGAAGGGTAAGAGAGGGATAAAGTGACACAAATATGGAAGGGGGACAAAAAGAAGGAGACAGGGATGGATATAGTGAGAGGATTGGAGGGTAGAGAGAGAGATAGAGATAGAGAGAGATGGGGGAAGAGAGAGGGAGGTAGGAGAGAAAGGGAGAGAGAGGAAGGATGAGAGAGAGGACTTAAGACAGAGGAACCAATATTATAGAAGAAATAAGATGTGACCAGATCACTCTATAAGGAGATGGGAGATAGGGGAATCCTACCTACCTAAGTAAATTTCTAGACCAAATGTGGTGTAATCGTCTATAATGGTGGTCGATTATACGAGGAGAGGATTTTACAAGGATGCATTGGATTTTTAATGTGATATGCAAAAAACAAGTACCGAACCTAACCATTTCACATTCACCAATGTTCTCTTTGCATGTGATAATTTGGTATATTTGGAATATGGAAAAGGAGTCTTGTTTTGTGATCACCTCCCACAAGGATTCACCAATTGTGAGAACACAAGACTTGTGGTTGCATCTTCTAAATCATCATCACTTCCACCAACACCTCATCCAATAACACTAGTATAAAATGTCTCAGGCTCTGGGCAGCGAAAAGGAATATAATGCATGAACCCTCAATATCTTCTACATACTTGTAGCTCTCCTCCCAAACCAAAGCCACTAGTGTTATTTGTTCACTTTTCCCTGAATCTTGTGCAAACATCCTAAGGTAAGTAATTGATGTTGCACCAAGGTATGGATCCATTGTGTCATATCCACTGAAGGAGAACACGTTCCAAACAATAGGTAAATTATCACAACTATCCCTCCATGGCATGTTGAGAACTCCAAACTGATAACTTTTGTACAAGACTTGAAGTCATACTGAACTTGGACCAAAAGGCTCAGGATCTAGGTAGCGCAAAGGAACATCTGAAATCCGATTTTTACTATTCTCATCTAGATCATTTTGCATGGATATCTCTTGGAGTTGAAATGCATATTCCAAGTTCCAAATAACATCTTCCATGGAAGGCTTTTCGATGCACTTCTCTTCCAAGAACTTTTCGGCAGTCTCCCTAAAAGTTTTCAGAGAACCAAGGTTGATGGTCCCAACAAGGTGAGGGTCAATGATTTTTCAAGCTTGCCCTTTCTCTGCCAGTGCATTTCCCACTCTGCTATATTCAATTTTTCTCTGGGAAAAACAAGATTAAGAGTTTCCCTTGCACACAAGATCTCCAGTAACACTACTCCAAAATAATACACATCATATTTCTCTGTCAGTTTCTTCCTTCTGAAGTATTTACGATCAAGGTACCCAAGGGAAAAAACTACCTTTGGATCCACTCTATGAATGTAGAAATTCTGCCACCTTTTCCTGTGAGCCTGTTATCATGGAGATATCTGACATTTAGATAAGCACGGAGGATTCACGACAAGGGAATTAGATTTCAATATTGACTAGATATTGGAGCTTCGTTGGTATCTCGTCAATCAAATAGTTTTCCAACAAGTTGAGGGAGTCTAAATTGGTGCAATTGAAAATGAAAGGCAAGATTGTTCCATCGAGGCCAAATCCCATGACGCTAAGCTTGAAAACCCTCTCATTATTGCAGGTCATGCCTTCGAGCTCCAAGATGGTGATGTTGCAAGAGTTTTGATCTTGTCACCAATCCATAGTCACACCTTCGAGCTCTAAGATGGTGACATTGTAGGGGTTTTGATCTTGTCTCTGGTCCACTGCGTGAGCTTGGGTACGTAAACCTGGCACCATGTCAAGTTAAGGGGAATTATTAGTATTCGACGAATAAATCTTGATATAGAAATTGAATTCTGGAGACATTGGCTGTCATACATCTTTGGTTGCCTCCGTCAATGTACCGAAGTTGTCGATCCTCCAAAAGGAGCCTTCATCCCATTCTTTCCTTCAAAACTGGGGTTCATTAGTGCTGCCATATATGCTAATAAACCCCCTTCACTGTCTCCTCCATCAGGAAATCTGAGTTGTCAAAAAAAAATGCGAAGGTCAAGCTCTCTATCATCGAGGGTTATATGGCATGTCTTGTAACTGTGAAAAGAATCTTATTTTCAATACATTGTTATATGTTGGTATGATGCAGATATCCCATTTAGTGTTGCTCACTCACCTTATTACCAAGCTACATGGGACTCTATTATATCTACAGGAAAGGGCTTCAAAGTCCCTACTATGCATGACTTGAGGGGAGCTCTTTTGCAAAAAGAGATTTACTACTTTGATTATTATTAAAATATAAAACCGATAATATTGTTTTATTTAAAGCTTAATTTGATATAATCATGTAAATTATGTATTAAATGAAATAAATATATTCATTGGTACAATTCTCATAGAAATTGATAAAACTAAACACATTTATCCATTATTACACAATAAACCATACTTGAATATTTTGAATTACATATTTATAACCATTAATAAAGGTTTATGTATTATTAAAAAAATAAATAATTAAGTTTTTGTGGGTGTGGCTTAGGAGGCTTCATATTCCAAAAATATGAGGGTCCTCTCCATCTCAAGGTACACCCTTGACCCTACACCTGAGGACGCCATTGTGGCATAACATAGGAGGGTACCATCCAAAATGGAATGTAAAATATTGGGGAGGATCAATAGGTGTAGGTATAAATGTTCAAGGAGGCCAAGTTTTTTTCTAGGTTACAAAATGAATTTACTTTGTCACCCCATCTGCGTCTTGAAACATTGCTTTAAGTCTTGGAAAAGAAGGGCATTCCTGATTGGAATGCTTTTGTTTAGAAATTCCACACACCTCTACATTTTTCAAGGGGCATTCTCTAAGCAGATGTTTTTCCCGACATTTGGAACAAAATATAGTAAAGGCCATCTCAAATTTTTCTTTCTTTTTTTTAGCTTGCAATATGTCCAATTGTGAACTAAGTGTACTTAAAAGATTAGTCTTAAAATTGTCCAAAAGATTCCCCAGTTTAGCCTTAGTCACCCTTGTTCTAACTGATCTACCAATCCAAGATATAATATCTCTAGAATTTTTCCCATATTTTTCACTTCCTCCATAATATTGTTCTTATAATTCACAGATTTATTGATATGATAGTTGAGAAACATCCCCTACTCCCATAAAGTTCAAAATATTTAAACAATCCTCTCGTATTCCCTTGAGAAAGTGAATACATAAATTTTCAAGGTTTAGGGTATTTTGTTTAGTGCTTTGCAAAGTATATTGGAATTGTTCCACGTAGTCTTCTAGACTCTCATCATATGATTGAGACATCTTACAAATATCTTCCTACATGTACTGCATTTGCAATAATCTTGGCATTTACTCAAAAATATCTTTTTCATATCATCTGAAGATCAAATAGAGTTTCCCCTTAAACCCATAAACTAATAGAGGGTTGCGTATTTTAATTTTGCAGGAAAAAGTTTTGATTTTTGGGCATACCTTGAATAATCATAACTTCGACAAAGGGCATCAAACTTGAACAGGAAAGTGTTGGGATCTTCCTTAAATAGGCCATGAAAATTTGGAAGGGCAGAAAGAGGAATATTTTTCATTTGTACTATAGCATCAGGATCTTAAAAGGGGAATTCAAAGGTGAATTGTCTTTTTTGTTTAGTTCCATTAACTTCCTCCTCAACTATATTTTCTCCCCTTGGATTCTCAAAGTCTTGAACCTTATTAGATCCTTCTAAACTTTCAAATTCCTCTTCAAAGGGAGATTCTTCCTTCTTCGGTGTCTCCCCCTCTAATGGTTGCCTCACTTTAATATGGGAAAAGGTGACCTTTGGAAGATTCCCTTTTAAGCTTTCCAATACGATATTATGAGTGATCCCTACTATACCACGAGTTGGAGTTTTAAGGGACTTTTTATGTTTCCTACCTATGATATTTTAAATGCATTTATCATGATATAATGCAAAGTTAAAAGGGCACCTAGGTTATCAAAAAGTGCAATTACAACCCCTTCGGTCGCTTCTAGCCCAAATATCCTTTGTATTATTTATGCGAGAAGTCTTGACTCCTTGACCACCTCGCCAACAATGGCACAAAAAATGACGAGTGTTTTTTATTAGAGAAATTTTGAGATAAAAAAATGGGCCCCAAAACAAAAATGTACAACCAAAATCAAATTTATAATAACCAATAGGATTTAATATGATGATGTCAACCATGGGGATGATTCACCATTTTTGAAGTAAAAAAGTAAAAAGATTTAAAAAATAAATAAATAAATAAAATATTTTTCAACTTGTGTTTTCGACTTATCTCCCTATGGTTTTACTTAAATTTCAAGTAGGATCACTCATTGGATGTGAAATTTAATTACTCATCCAAGAAGTACCCATGTAGACCCACTATTATTTTATAATATTCCTTAGTAGAACCATTTTAGACCTCAAAATTTCTCTAATGTATTAGTCTCAAATATTATCAATCAACGAGCTAGTAAATTTATGAGACCCTCAATGCAGTATGCACGGATGACCGAATTTATCACTTATTAAGATGGTCTAAGCTAAGTACATGAGAATGGTGGTTTCATCAAAAGGGATCCTACCTCCTAATTTAATTTGGTTAAATCACCCTTCAGTTACCTAAAAATCTTAATAGGTAAGCTCAATATAACTTCAAAATTATTGAATTAGTATTTTTTTTAATTTCTGATTTTGTAGTAATTAATTATTTATAAACCTCTTAAAATGAAACTAATCACCAATTCTATTAAAAAAATCAAAATAAATTCATTTAGAGTATTTTCTAACCTTCGATAATGAAATATCAAACTATCCTAACACACAAAACACATTCATATATATAAAAACACAATTATTTCAAAATATCCACACAATATAAACAAATCGAAAGATGAAAACTATAGTTTTGTTCAAAGGATGGAAGGAAAAGATTATTCAACTTTTGTTCAAGCTATAAACTCAAAATAAAATGCAAATAAAATAAAATTAGTATGGCACGTTTCTTCTTGTGTTCTTCTAACTACTTAGCACAAAAACAATGAAAATAAACAACCTTTCAATGCACACCACAACATAGAGTGCAGATATAGAATTCAACCTCAACCAATCAAAAAAATAACAAGCTTGATATTATAACTCACAGATGAATGAAAATGAATACAATTGTTGTGCTCAAAGATATTAAGTCTTATATAAATTTTACAAAACACAAAGAGAGGTGTTGTCCTATTCGTGTTAACTGATCAAAGACATCGTATTGTAACTAGTTATAGTTCCATGTCAATTTTAGTCCTGGTTAAAAACTGCCTATGCTAATTTTATCCTTAAGGGATATGAACTGTAGAGTATTCAATGTCTTCTAGAACTTGAAGTTGCCCCATGAAACAATTTGATCTTCTAGGAGCATATGAATAGTAGAGAATGAGCATCTCGACTGCAGTTGAATTTATGGTTGTGGTTGCAACCGGCCGGAAAGGGCGTTATCCATCATGATCCCAAATCACTTCGTTTATCATTGGATAACAACCTCTTGGAATAACATTAATCTTGTGCAAAGGTTCTTCATGAGGTTTGATAACTAATTTGCTACTATAAAATCCTCGTAGCTCTAACAATGGTGTCCATGTCAATCTATAACCTCTCTCTTTAACAATGCAATGTGTCTCGAGCTAGCACATAAATTTAATCTACGAACACATCTGGTTGGCATATGATCATACCCATGAATACATCAATCCAGCACTTATCTATAACCAATACCTGCGGACTTCGATTAAAATGACAACATATAGAAAGCTTACAAATATTATGTTATTGGTATTTAACCAAAGTGCATGATATATATGATCCTGTAACCAGATACTTAGAATTTAAATAAGTATCCCGAGCCATTTATTACAATCCACACTCATATAATATAATATATATATATATATATATATATATATATATATAACCATATATTATTCAAACCAAAGAAACCTATGCACTACTTTCAATCAACGTTTCAGTTATTTAGTTCCAAACAAAAGAGACAAGGTGTGAAAATAAACATAAGTATATATGTGATGGAAATATAAGATTTGGGTAGAGTGAGGAGTGAAATATGATAATGTTTATTGGAAAAATAGGATGTCTAAGGAGAAAAAAAGTTGGCATAAGAGGAACCCAATAGTGGTATTACACCTTAACACTCCTGAACCCTTGCATCTATGGATCCAAGTATAATACCCATATGGGCCTTCATAGGGGGTGTGCCCCCTTTGCCACCCTTGAATCTTGGATCACTAGATCCTACCATACTTCAACGTAATCCGACCATATGGCCTCCCAACCTTGTAACCTCCATTTCCATGTCTATGTCCTCAAATCATAGGATTCAACATTTGTTTGAGGGAAATCTGGCCTAAAACCCATATGGCCCTTTTAATGCAGAGTGACCTCACATAACCATGTATGTTTGGACCACCAGATAAGAAATTTTTTAAATAAGGGGTAATGTAGTCCCAGGTGAGATCCAACTTCCTCATAACTGTGGTGCCTCTTCTCACCACTAAACCACAGAATCATTAGATTTTTGTACCAGCTTCAAAGAGAAAGGAAATTACAAGAATTCTTAAGTCAATGGGAACTGCACAAAATGCCATATTTCTGGGGATGGTGGCCAAGGCCTAAACATAGGCTCTCAACAACATTATGCGATTCTAGAATAATATAAGGGGTATTAGCAAGACCCAATTTTACACTAGTTCCAGAGTAAGAGGAAGGCCTAGATCCAAACTTCAAAGGCCAATTTCTCCAACTTCAACATTGTACAATGTGAAACATACAAAGACATCTAGCTCTGCTCCAACATGAATCAATCCCTCATTTTCCATGCACAATAGAGCAATTGAGAGCAAATATCATGTGGATATATAAAAAGACCGCTTCATGAGTTACCATCTATTAGAGCCTACGTATTAATGTCACCATATTAATGTCACCATATGAAATCTCATTTAATCAATGAGTGAGGTTATGTCAAAATTTACAAAATTATAATATGAGTATTTAATATTTTAGTATGAAGATGTTTAGATGAGGTCATGAAAATATTTGCATTTATCATATTTAATTTAATTTTTAAATGTATGATCTTCCCAGCTCAAGGTTAACATAAATTTTTATGTATTATTATTTTATTTTGAAGTGTTTCAAGGAACATAATTATCACCACATGTAAATACTTGTTTTTTAATTTATTTTAATACTAATAAATCTAATTATTCTACCATTTTCTCTTTTTCATTAGAATTTAATCATACCATTTTTGTATTACAATATTTCACTACTTAAATTACATTTTTGAATACATAAATATGTTTAGCACCTTGAAAATAGACACTTTGTGTATATAAATTTAATAACTCAGTGATATCGTCGAAATATTTTTAACCAAATTTTTAAAAAATCTTACTAAAAATATACACCAAAGATATACACCGAAAAAACATGCAAAAATATAAAACATGTAAAATACATGGTTTTATTTGTATAATTAAATTTTCAAAACATTAAATATATAATTACATAATTTATCTCTTTTTAATAAAACAATTTATATGATATTATTTTGTAAACACTATGTCTTTTTATAGAAATGATCCCTAAATATTAATCTAGTAAATTTGGATATACTATTACTATTATATTACTATTACTTTGAAGTGCTTAATTATAATGACATGATTTGTCTCCTCCTAACATACCCTTTTTTTTAATGTATTATTGTTTTATTTGGTATTCTCATCTTTATGCTTATTTATTTCACATTTAATAAATTGGTTTTTTATTTTAAATAAAATATAAATTTTAACATAAATTTAACATTTTAATATTTATATAACTTTTAATAATCAAATTTTTTGTAACATTGTTTTTAATAAAAATGATCATTTTTGGTATTAAATATGTATCCAGATGCAGTAGTTACTCAAGAAATAGTTACAATGATTTATCTAATTTTTGTTTCTCTAGAGAGGAGCTTTCTGGGATTACAAAAGGCATGTATTGAAAACAATTATTGCTAATGAGCTACATGCAAAAACTTTACAAAATTGGTTGAGAAGCAAAACACATTTGTGAAGGGAGTACATCAAAGAATTGTAGGAGAATTATCTTCTAGAATTTGGTTGATATTCAATAGAATTATGCCCACATACCGACTGGAGGTGTTGCTACTAGTAGATTGACTATCACTGACTGATCGATGCACCTTTAAGTTTCTGTCTGAAATCTGAGAGCGTTGATTTTGTCCTCTTATTGAACAAATTTACCTTTCAAGATTTGAATTTCTTCAAGAAGGGTGATGAACGTTGTCATTTCCTGGCATAAATTCCAGTTAATTTCCATTGTTTACAGTTGAAAAGATTCAATTTGAGGGGAACTATTTCTACAATCTAGTTTACCCATTATTTTTGTAATTTTATCTCATTTAACCCACATGCATTGACTGTTAGCTTGGAAGACCTTTCTTATTTATTGCATGGTGCACAAGACGCCCTCGAGAATAATAAGAGAGTGATAGGAGAGAGAATTCAGGATGAAGGTTGACCAAGGAGAGGCAAGAGTGACTTTATAATAGACTGCATAGTCCCAATATAGAGGGAACATGCCTAATTTACTAAAGGAAATAGAACCCTCCCAAAGTAAACAAGAAATAATGACACCCGAGCCTGAAAAATAGAGAGGTAGACTGAGTTCACAGACAAAAGTAAGAAGGTAACAAGAGCGCCAAAACATAACGCTGAATCCAGGAGTGAAGGGGGTTCCATGGAATCAAAGGCGTAAAAGACAAGCCTAAAAATGAAAATACCAAACAAAAGAGTGAGAGAATCCAAATTTGTATAGTTCCAACATAACAAAGTGACTTAAAATAGGTGAATACACCTAGCAAATTCAAATTGACAATGGTATACCAAAACATACTTGAATTCTAGATAAGACTAGAGAAAAGTGTGACCTGCAAAGGGCATTTAAACATAGAATAATCAACCACCCTGTAAGATAAACTCACCACTAAAGAACCCTGGAGAAGGTGAACATGCTAAGGCATAACAACACAAAGCACCCTCAATTGAAACAAGACCCAAATTAGTAGGGAATTAACTAGCAAGGTGCAAGAGGGCGATATAAGAGTGAAAAATTAATATACCTGGAGTTTGTCCGACATGCGAGTCTTCTCCAGACTCCATTAAGCTTCATAATTTCCACAACCCTTGGAACAATCAATATCTAGAGTGTGAGGTTTGGGCCTATATCAAATGTTGAATCTCCCCTATACTTTGAGCGTGTGAAGGGATTGATACTAAATGAGTTGCATGTAACACTTCATCCATCGGAGCCACAATACAATGATGCATGCTCTCCAAATTTTTAATTGAATTCATAATGTTTGGTGTGAGGCTAAGTGTCATGTGATTTTTCTTTGTATCTTTAGATATAAAACAAGTGCAGGGGAGAGGGCCATGGTATATTTTTCCATCCATAACTACATTAATTTCAGTTTGTTTAGATTTAAGAAGACAAAATAAATTGGCTTGTTTGTTAGCTTCGATATTTTGGTGCCTGAAGATGTGGTAGAAGGATTGATCCATGTGGGTATTGGTGGCCACCGACCTATTCCACTTGCACCCCCAACACAGTTTTTTTTAGTTTCTTTAATTGTAGCACAATTTATTCTTTTTGGTAATTTTTTGGGTCCTAAACTTTTGGAACTGTTTTGAGGCCCTAAACAAATTTTTTTCTAGAAAATGGGAAAAATCATAGCTCGTGGAAAGAGTAGGAAAATTTTAGGGGCTACTATTCATAGGTGGGCTAATTTTCTATACTTCTTCCAAAAAAAATATTCGCCAGTTTTCATTTTTTCTAAAAATAATTCGCCCATGTTTTATAGAATAAAATTATTTTATCTTAAAAATTGCCAAGGTCTTATATAGACTAATATAATGTAATTAAAAATCTTGATATTTTTATAAAAATATGGTCAAACATTTTATAAATTGTCTATTAGAGACTAGTAAGATTCGCCAAGGTTTCTAAACTTTAAGATAAACTTCCATCCTTAAAATTTTCCATGGGAAAGGGTTTGTATTCAAAAGTTGTAGTCCTAGAATAGATATTTTTAACGAGGTATCATATGCGCAAAACAAAGATCGTATGCCAAAGTTACAACCCTAGAAGTTGTTGTGCCAACTAACCACAACAGGACCACCGACTTTTGGTGCTTCATCTCCTAGGGTTAGATTTTTGGATGTTTGGGGCTTCCCTTGTTTCTTAATAATAAAAAGGTCTGCGAGAACCATTGTAACACAGTTTAGAGGCATGTAGCTATAACATCTCCTCTTAGAGATAATCTACCATCGCTCAAGCTAGTTTATTTCTATTATGCATGTAAACAATTTTTAGTATTTTGTTATCAATGAATTGAAGTTCAGTTTTCACTGTAGCTCTATGTTTGTGTTTAAATATTGTATTTCATTTCATTCCTACATAAATATGGAACAATGGTATCAGATCGGTATGTTCATTCTCTATTTTTCCGTGCATGTCCTGAATAAGGTCGAGGTATAAGGAGTTAGGGTTTGAACTGGTTGAACCTTTGCAAGACTGGCCTCGCGGACCTTGACAACCTACCATGGCGGAAGAAAAGAAATACGAGGGAGCGGGAGATTCTTTCAAAATATTGCTCGAAGAAGCCCTCGAGCAAGAAAGGAATGCGATGATGGGAAAATTTCCCCATATCCTTTAACGGATGCTCACAAACGACACATCTTCATTCTACAACCACTTTGGAGGTGCCACTCCCTTCACAGTACAAGTAAACTTTGACATTCCCATATTTGAAGGCCAGATAGATGCAGATTTCATAGATAGAATATTAAATCTATTGCAAGGATATTTTTTGGTTCGTGATTTTTCTGTAATATTTCAAATTTTGTGGAATATTAATTTTTGCCATTTTCACCTAGGAGATGAATAAAATGGGTACGAGACCCATTCATTTCATGAGTAGGGGATAAAAATCCTCTTAGTGTGAAAGAGGATCACTTATAGAGTCGGATTTTACACTCCATGTGTGAAAGGGGGCTTTTGCAAGAAGGCTAGGTCAAGTTTGACCAAGTCAAACTGCGCAGTGGTAGGAGATGGAAAGGTATCTTGTGGACCAGCGCAGTGGAAAAGGAGGGAAGCTTCTAGAGGAAGGAAACCCTAATGAGTGGGGTCCATGGAGAGGGAGTTCACATTGTTTAAAAAGAGGACAACGCAACCATTGTTTCTCATCTCGAGTATTATTCATCTTTGGTCCTTTGGACTTGCTGCACTCTCTTGCTGTTTAGCAAGGATTGTCGGAGGAATTCCTGTTTAGGATTTCCTCTCCTTCTTGAGTAGCTCTTGGAGGATTGCACTCCATTCCCCATATTCAGACATTGAGGTCAAGTATCATCCTTCTTCATCAGCGCAGTTTCAGCTGGAGATTGTGCAGTGTTGCTGGGTGTTGTTGGGGAGGTTTTCTACAACACTATCCTTGGCTAGTTTTTCAGAGGAGGGAGCTTCCATCCCTTTGGGAGATTAGCAAAGGAGGTTCATGAGCTTATTCCACCATCTTTGGCACCAGGCCAACCACTTGCCATCATATGCAGCACAGTCCCTCTCGACAAATATATTCTCGGAGAGTAAACATAGCTATCGATGAAATAGGTAACCGCACCGTTACCTACTTTTTTTTGGTAGCATAAAAAGCACCCGATTTTGAAAAGTGGTGATGCAGAATCACCTTTTTTTTTTAGCACATTTTTGACACTCTAATATTTTTATTTATGAGTATGAATATTTGTTTTAAAATGTTAGTGATTTTCATGCTAATTTTCAAACGTATTGATGCATCATCAACCTTTTTTTTTTAAGAGCGGTGATTTTCATGCTAGTTTTGAAATGTATTGATGCAGCATCAACCTTTTTTTTTTAGAGTGGTGATTTTCATGTTGGTAATAGAACACAAAATGTAGATAAATATATATATATATATATATATATAAACAATTAAAAAAAAAACCAATAAAAATGTTAAAAAAAAACAAAATTAACTCGTAAAAATAAAAAATTTAAACAAAAATAAATAAATAAAAAATATTCGAAAATCATATCAAAAGAAATGACAAAATTTGAAAAAAAACACATAATTTAAAGAAAAAAAAACCAAAAAAATTAAAAAAAAAACATCAAAAACATTTTTTTCTAAGTTATTAAAAAAAACCATATAATTAAAAAAAAAAAAAATTTAAAATAGAAAATTTAAAAATAATTTAAATTACAAAATAAAAATTTAGATAAAAAAATAAAATACAAAAAAGAAAAAATTAAATTTAAAAATTAAATTAAAAAAATAATAATAAAAAAAATAAAAAAATAAAAAATAAAAAATAAATAAAAAAAATAAAAAAATTTAAAATTGAAAATTGAAAAAGAAAATTAAAATTAAAAAAAACGATCATTAAAAAACAAAAAAATTTGAAAAAAACCACGTGCAAATAATTAAAAAACAAATATCCATAAATTTACTATTTTTTTTAAATAAAATAATTTATAAATTTTAAAAATGAAAAACTAAATAAACTAAAAGATTAAAAATAAATTAATTAATTAATTAAAATTTAATAAATTTAATAAATAAATTTTAAATTTTAAAAAATAATTAATTTAAAATTTAAAAACAATATTTTAAAAAAAAAACAAAAACAAAAAATTTAAAAATTAAAACAAATTAAATTTAAAAAAAAAAATGAATTTAAAAAAATAATAATAATAATAATTTTTTGAAATTTAAAAAAAAATAAATAAATAAATAAATAAAATAAAATAAATTTAAAAAATTTTAAAAAATTAAAAACAAAAAAGAAAAAAAATCAAATTAATATATATATATATATATATATATATATATATATATATATATTAAAAATAAAAATAAAAATAAAAAGAATTTTTTTTTGCATTTTCCAATATAATAAATGTTGTGCATTAAATTATTATTCCTCAACGCTGCCAACGCCTGCCAATATGCCTCAACGCTGCCAACGCCTGCCAATATGCAGCAATGTTGCACAATGTATCAGTAAGTTATTCCGCAGGAATCGGCCTCCCGCCCAGGTGGCGACGGAGACCGACCGGTGGGCGGGAGGCTGATTCCCGAAATCGGCCTCCCGAAATAACTTACTGATACATTGTGCAACATTGATGCATATTGGCAGGCGTTGGCAGCGTTGAGGAATAATAATTTAATGCACAACATTCATTATATTGGAAAATGCAACGAACACGTGGCTTTCAGAAAAGTGTAGCATAAGCGAATTATGTGTTGGTGACAGGCGTTAATTTTTGTGGCAAAACATTATAAGTAGTATGTGTTAAATTCAAATTAATTACTCAGCATACATTATAGATGGACAGAGACATAGTCAGAGGACAGATAAAAAGGATAGGTTATTACATTGACGTTACTGAAAGTGAATGAAGCGTAAAAATTTTGTTGCCCATCATAATACATATCAACCAATGTTTATATATTGTATGCAGTGTGATGGAGGTCGATATGTTGTAGGGGAAGTTGTTACATTGCAGAGATCATCATTCTAAAAGAATGGGAAAATCGAACACGTGCCTTATTGAAGACAATTCAATGTTCTTCTTGTCTATATTTGCTATCTTATGGCAGCGTTACAATGTCGATAACATAATAATATGCATTACACCTAAGACTGGAACGTTACAACGGATGGTCTGGACCAATATTACTTAATGACATAGTAGAAGTATGCATGGTAGGTATGCATTGCAAATAAGCATTCATTTCACTACGTCAAGGACAGAGAAATCATCTGTAAACTACAGTAGATTAAATAAGTTGAAGAATTATCAATGGGATTATAGTCAGGATGTCAGAATAGAGAAGAATATTGCATCACATATTATTCGAGCTAATTGAATGGATGAAGTTATTTCCTACATTAAATTGCTATGCTGGATCAAACAGAGAACTGGAATTATCATAATAGTGAACATTTTGATATTCTTGGGACAACGTTATGGAATTTCATCTCTTTACAAATATTATTATGGTACATAACAACAAGCCATTTTTTTTGTACAAGTAACAGCCAACGGAGAGCATTGGCATCAACATTAAAGTCTTGGAGTGTGCGTTTATTGTGGAAGTAAGGTCAAAATATTAATCGGCATACGATTTTTAGTGGCATTCACCCACAAACACATCGGGGTATAGACAAATTTGTATTTTCAATCTATTCACACAATTTTGTTTTTTAAATTAAACTTAATATTTTCAAATTAATTTGTTTTTTATTTTATTTTTTATTTAATATATTTTTTTAATTTTTTTTTCAATTTTTCATTTTTAATTGATTTTTAAAGTTTTTTTAACTTTTTTATTTAACAATGTTTTTTTTTCTTTATATTTAAAATTTATTTTTTAATTCAAAATTTATTTGTTTATTCATTTATTTATTATAATTTAATATTTTTTTTAAATTTAATTTGTTATTTTAATATTAACATTTTCTTTTTAAATTTAATAAAATCTAATATATATATTTTTAATTTAAGTTTATATATATATATATATATATATATTATAATTTAAATTTAATTTATTTTTTAAAATTTATTTGCTTTTTTAATATATATTTTTTTAAATTTAATATTTTTATTGTATTTTATTTTTCATTCTTTATTTTTAATTAATTTTTCATTTTTTTACTTTTAATTTAAATAGTGTATTTTTTTTTTTAAGTTTTAAATTTATTAAAATTTAATATATTTCTTTAAAATTAATTTTTTTTTAAAGTAATTTTTGTTTTTTAAATTTAATAAACATTTTCTTTTTCTTTTTTAAATTTAATATCTATATTTTATTTTTTATAATTTCTTTCCTTTTTTAACTTGTTTTTTTTTTTATTTAATATTTTTATTTTTATTTTATTTTTCTATATATTTTGAAATTTTAATCTCTAAATATTTTTTTATTTTTTTATTTTTATTTTTTCTTAAATTTTAAGTTTTTTTTTTAATGTTTGAATTAAAAATTTTATTTTGTTTTTATTTTTATTTTTTTATTCCTATATATTTTTAAATTTTAAGCTTTAAAATGTTTTTATTTTTTAAATTTATTTTTTTTCTTAAAATTTTAGGTTTTTTTTTAATGTTTGATTTTTAAAAATTAAAAAATGTTATTTCTATTTTTAAAAATGTCAAAAATATGACACAATTTTTTTTTTGTTATTCCAGCATCAACTGGTTTTGTTTTGAGTGTGTTTTTTCAATCCTTTTTTCAAGAAACAATTTTGTTTTAGCATAATTTTATAAAATGTTGAAATTTGACCTTCAAAAAAAACCAAGTGCATTCTAGAATACACTTTTTTTTTGTTTTTTGGGTGTTTTTTCATGTTTTTTGAGTGTTTTTGGGCTAGAGTTCTGCTTTATGTCGTTACCCATTTCATCGGTGAATGCTGTTGTATTTGCTATGAGGGATTAGCAAGTACCTTGGAGGGTGAGATCTTTGGTGAAGGGATCAGCCTTTCACTTTAGATTTCAATTGCAAGAGGGCTCTTCATTTGATGCAGCCATTTCAACCTTCTCTATCTATTTCCAATTCTTGAGTTGCTGTTGCTACCCAACAACTCCGACATTTCTGCAGGAATGCCATTTTGATTGTATTTAAGCCAATCCTTCTAGAGGATTGATGTATTGTATTTTTAGGGGTTGAGATCATGCTCCCCCACTTTATTTGAGCTTCATATTGTCATATCTCTATATTATTGACATTTTGCAGCATTTCTCCTTCAAGGATTGCGCAGTTATAGCCTAGGGCTTTATTCATATAGGCGTTGTTCTTCATATTTATCATGCATGTAATGAGAGGCTTGTATTGTATTGATTGAATGACTGATTCCTCAAGTTATTGCATCCCTTTTACTACTGTAATAACATATGTTGGCTATTTACATCTTTTCATAAGTATGCTAAAAAAAATAATGCAGAGAAACCATTGTATGTTCATACATTGTTGCAGCCCCCTTCTTTGGGAAATTTCTGAAGGGAACTAGGTGTGGGAGGATTGTTTGAGCAACCTAGAAGGATTTCCTTGGTCCCAACTCTTGGATTTCGGTCTTAGACACATCGTTCTAAGGGATCCAGGTCTTGGTATCAAATCCTGCTGCCTCCATTTATGGAAAAATCGTTTTCCAGCCATGGATTATTAACTATTCCTAAAAACAGATATTACAGTGGTATCGAAGCATCAAACTTGGCACAGCCTGTGAGTTTGATATCAGAAGGAGATGATGAAGAATATGAGCTTTCTATCATCTATTTTTTTAGCAAAGAAAAGCCTCCCCAAGGAGGAGAAGAAAAGATAAGAAGAGGAAGGTCCATGCACTTCCTATTCTTATGAAGGCAAGTCAGATAGGCATGGAGGATACTTGGATCATCTGATCTTAAGTAAGTACTTGGGTGAATATAAATCTCACTCTAGAGCATTCAGGGGAACTATAATGTTCCCACATTTTATTCAGTAGAAGGAGGAGAGAAGGCCCTGCAGTAGAAAGGAAATCAGAGGTAATAGGTTCCTATTGTCTACATTTGATGGGGATACTTCAGCAAGAGCTTGGGTGAGGAAGCTGGAGGCATTTTTTCTGCTACATCCAGTGGTAGAGAAAGAAGCAGTGGTGATTTCAACGCTGCACATGGAAGATGAAGCCTCTATTTGGTGGTTCAAACCATTGGCCCATTCAAGGGTGAGCTCTTTTTCAGAATTTACTCAAGGGTTAATCAAGACCTTTGATGGAAAAAGAACAAAGGAGGAAGGGCTCACACCACCATGGGAGGAGGATTGCACCAACGCTGCTACAGCTTTGGAGGAGCAGCCTTCTACATCTATGGATGAGGCATCCATTGCATTGGAGGTGAAAACTACTGCAGCCACACAAGAATATCCCAAGGTGTACCAAGGTATGATTAAAGTTCCATTTTCCATTTCAGCAAATCATTTAAAATATTGTGGAAATTCATCTTTAAAGGTCCAAGAATCTACACATTTTGCTATTCTAGAGCACCATGATTACATTGCGTTGTGCAAAGGGTTTAAGGAGGAGTCTTATTCAGCCCTTTAGGTTGGGAACTGAACCATTGGAGGATGAAACAAACCATGGCACCTTCATGAAAAACAAGGAAACATACTTTGAACCGGAGGTTGAAACAGCTACTACACCATTGGAGGAATTAGCAACGCTGTTAAACATGGGTGGAAAGGAGATATTACCTCCATCACCTTTGGGTCCTCATGGATCCAACATAGTCTTGGGTGAGAGATATTTTGTAAGAGGTCTCCAAGGAGCTGCATTTCAAACTTCCATGAAATGCAAAGGGGAAGGTATGGCTTAGGAGAATGGTGATCCTCATGAGAGGGAAACCAATGGAGGAAAGAGGAGAAGACATCCACAAGGAGTTGAGTGGGTGTGGATAAGGAGCAAGAGGTTGATTATCCACTTGCAAATATATGATACCGGGCAGCAGGAGGCTTGGTTGCGTTGGCTCCTCTTGAAGGAGTTTGGCCATCACTTGGTGTATCCTCTTTTCAGGAGGATGTGAGTGGAGAAGAGGTGGCAAGATGTTTACATCATTGAGCAACAGAGAGTAGGGATACATGGAGTTGATATGGTATATATATCAGTTATGATACCTTCATCACATGAGTTACATGATGTGAGCATGAGGAGGCAACAAGCACTTGGATTGCTTGAATTGCTTGAATTATCTTGGAGAGAGCACATGCAAATTTTCTCTCATATGATGTATGGTGTTGCAGGAGTAGAGGAGGGCACTCTCATAGTGCAAAGGGATTAATCCTTGGCTGGGACTGATCAGGAGGCATTTCCATCTTGGGAGAAGCTTCATATGTGCAGCAGCATCACCAGAGGTGTTCTTGACAAGGAGCAAGTCAAGAGACAAAGATTGGCATGGACAAGAGCCTTTTTGCATGAGCTCACAGCGCTGACACTTGGGAGAAGGGACACATACATGGATCCATCTATAATATTACTTCCAGCTTATGGTAAGAGCCTTGTATTTACATTTTCTGATTTACATACTCTTATCATTATGTTGCAGTGCATGGCTCCTCAAAGGAGCATATTTTTCATGTTGCTCCACGAGAAAATTTGGGCCAAACCATATGATAGAGACATCCATATTTTACATGGCCTTGGGCAAATTTTTTTTCCATTCTACACATGTTCAGCTAATTCATATGATTAGCATTGTATTTCAAAACATTTTTCCTTGTACACTTCTAAAGCAACAGTTTGCAAAACTGCGTTATGCACCCTTAGGAGACTGTTGGTACTTTCCAGCACCATATGAAACCATAAGTAATCCCCATATTTTATTGTTGATCATGATTCTATTTGTTGTTATGTCTCATATCTTATTGGAAGCATGATCAGAATATTGACACATGAGTTTGGTGTGTCCTTGAGGGAAGATGATTCCCACAGTTTATGCATGGCATGTTCTAAGGGGAACATGAGGAGAGACATGGCCACCACAGCCACTTATTTGCCTTATTTTGAGGTGGGCCATGAGTTTGATGATGATATCCATCCATTGTATATATATGGGCATGTATTTGATCTTGTATTACTGATTCACTCATCTATTTACTATTCAGTAGTAGAGGTGATATTTTCTATACAGTACTTGCCATGTTATTTTCTGCAGCTGCAGTGGATGAGGTTGCGTTGTACCCCTATGAGACATTGTTTGTACCTTGCTACACATGTTATAACCTACAAAAAACATGTCATTGGGGTATTCTATGATGATCATGTCCTACTCATCATGGATGAAATGTCTTGGGCCAGCCAGATTATCATTGATGAAGGAGAGATCCTTGGAGGATTGCTCTTCATTTTGCCACTTGAGGGAAATATTTTTGCAGCCCATGATCAGCACACACTCTACACTTATCATAAGTGGAGAGAAGGACAGCATGGGGCAAGCTATGATACTGGACATATTTATATTTTCAGCCCACCTTCATTTCCGGAGCTCAAGGTGGAGGGAGATTTCTATGAGTTGCCATGTTTGGAGGCAATTTATGATGTATGGATGATTGCTTGGGGATGGGAGATTCATATGGGGATGATGAGTCCCATTATATATCAGATCTCATGCCTCAAGGAGGCCCTTAGACATCCCATTGTTTCCTTCATGGATATCTGTTTCTACATGATAGCTATTTGGGGATGTTCACCAAAAGCTAGATTGCATATGTTGGAGGGACAACTTAGACACTTGATTGATGATATGGCATCCTTTTCTTGGAGAATATTATCATGCATGGATGATTCAGGGAAATTAAGGGGAAATAAATCAGTCTATCCTTGTACTTGCTTGAGGACAATCAATCTTTGAGAGGGGAGGACTATAATATTCCAAATTTTGTGGAATATTAATTTTTTCCATTTTCACCTAGGAGATGAATAAAATGGGTAGGAGACCCATTCATTTGATGAGTAGGGAATAAAAATCCTCTTAGTGTGAAAGAGGATCACTTATAGAGCTGGATTTCACACCTCCATGTGTGAAAAGAGACTTTTGTAGGAGGACTAGGTCAAGTTTGACCAAGTCAAATTGCGCAGTGGTAGGAGGTGGAAGGCATCTTGTGGGATAGCACAGTGAAAGAGGAGGGAAGCTTCTAGAGGAAGGAAACCCTAATGAGTGGGGTCCATGGAGAGGGAGCTCACATTGTTTAAAAGGAGGACAAGGCAGCCATTGTTTTTGATGTTGGGTATTATTCATCTTTGGTCCTTTGGACTTGCTGCAGTCTCTTGCTGTTTAGCAAGAATTACCGAGGGAAATTCCTGTTTAGGATTTCCTCTCCTTCTTGAGTAGCTCTTGGAGGATTTCACTCCTTTCCCCATATTCAAACATTGAGTTCAAGCCTCATCCTTCTTCATCAGCGCAGTTTCAGCTGGAGATTGTGCAGTGTTGTTGGGTGTTGTTGGGGAGGTTTTCTACAACACCATCCTTTACTAGTTTTTCAGAGGAGGGAACTTCCATCCCTTTGGGAGATCAGTAAAGGAGGTTCATGAGATTATTCCATCATATTTGGCACCAGTCCAACCACTTTCCATCTTATGCAGCGCAGTCCCTCTCTTAGACAGCGTTATTCTTGGAGAGCATTTGCTGTGAGGGATTAGCAGATACCTTGGAGGGTGAGATCTTTGGTGAAGGGATCAGCCTTTCACTTTAGATTTCCATTGGAGGAGGGTTATTCATTTGATGCAGAAATTTCAGCCTTCTCCATCTATGTCCAGTTCTTGAGTTGCTTCTGCTACCCAGCAAAAATGGCATTTCTGCAGGAATGCCATTTTGCTTGTATTTCAGCCAATCCCTCTGAGGATTGTGTATTGTATGTTTCCAAGGGTTGATATCTTGCTCCCCCTTCTTATTTGAGCTATCCATTGTCATATCTATATATTATTAACATTTTACAGCATTTTTCCTTCAAGGATTGTGTAGTCATATCCTATGGTTTATCTCATATAGCAGTGTTCTTCATATTTATCATGCATGTAATGAGAGGCTTGTATTGTATTGATTGAATCACTGATTCCTCAAGTTATTGCATCCCTTTTACTGTTGTAATCACATATGTTGGATATTTATATATTTTCATAAGTAGGCTCAGAAAAATAATGCAGAGAAACCATTATATGTTCATACATTGTTGCAGTCCCCTTGTTTGGGCAATTTCTGAAGGGAACTAGGTGTGGGAGGCTTGTTTGACCACCCTAGAAGGATTTCCTTGGTCCCAACTCTTGGATTTCAGTCTTAGACACATCGGTCTAAGGGATCTAGGTCTTGGTATCAAATCTTGCTGCCTCCATTTCTGGAAAAAGCGTTTTCCATCCATGGATTATTAGCTATTCCTAAAAAGGAATATTACATTTTCCAATAGATAAAATATTACTTTTTCACTCCTCAAAGCCACCCCCCACGTCAAGGACTTCTGGGAAACCTACTATGAGAAGAGGGACGAGAGAGAACCATCACTATTTTCAGTCACACCCACTTGGAATTATTTTTGAGATGCCATCAAGGAATAATATTACCCTATCGATAGCTATGAAGATAAGTACATAAAGTAGACCACACTACAACAGCGAAGGGACCAAGTGTAGAAATTTACAGGGTAAGTTCCTTAGATCAAGAACCAAAGGTCGCCGCTCATAAACAAATCAAAAATCAGTACACCAGTATAACCACGTGGTTAAAACCCTCAAAGCCTTAACAAGCCCACGACCTAGCTAACGCGGCCACCTTTAGGTAATTTATTAATATAAAAAAGAAAGCGACATGTTTTCATAATTTAAGCACGAAAATGACCCTCCGTGTTTTAAATAGAGATCATGGACCAATCGGGTGCTAAGCCATGGATCAAGTGTCGTTAATACCGAGGAGAGAGATAACCGTTGGATCACTACAAATCGTGATCGTTGGATTATAAGTTACAAATGTAAATGGTAAAGAAACACACTTTACCTAACTCTACACTAGACTAAGTTATTCTTAACTATTTCATTTGTGTCAGAATATTCTAACGTCCCCCTTTAAGAACAACTTGGGATAGAATTAAAGGATTTACAAAGGTGACACAAAAGGAGCCTATTTCTCATGTGTTGAAATATCCTAGCATCCCCCCTTAAGAACAAATTGTGATAGGATTGAAGGATTTAAAAAAGTGACACAATAGGAGAAGGAAGGAGGCATTAGAGCATATCCCCCCTTAATGAAAACTTTCTTGAACTCCAAGCATGGATCAAATTTTGGTACACTTTGCTTCTGTGAGAGTCTTCGTATAGATATCGACCACTTGATCATTGGTTGGACAGTACTGCACTTCAAGAACACGATCATGAATGAGTTTTCTAATGAAGTGTATGTGGAGTTCAATGTGTTTCATATGCTGATGCTGAAATATGTGATCTTTACATAGCTGAATGGCACTCTGATACTCACACCAAAGTGTAGTTGGAGCACATGAACACCAAATTCCGGACAGATCTGACGAAGCCACATGGCTTCCTTGCTGGCTTCAACTGCACCACGATACTCTGCTTCTGCTGAAGAAAGAGAGATGGCACTTTGTTTCTTACAAGACCAAGTAATAGGTCCTGAACCAAGAGTGAATACATATCCTACAGTAGACTTTCAATCATCAAGGTCACCAGCCCAACTAGAATCAGTGAAACCAATCAACAATGGAGATGCTCTTGCACTATAATGAATCCCGAACTGAACTGTAGCTCGAATATATCGAAGTATTCTTTTAGTTGCTTTCCAGTGAATTTCATGGGGTTGGTGCATAAACCGAGCGACAAGACCAATGACAAAGGAAAGGTCAGGACGGGTATGGGTTAGATACAAAACTTTACCAACAAGTTGACGATATAAGGTAGCATCAACTTTAGGAGTAGTACAAGTGACTGAAAGCTTGACTCCAGACTGAAAGGGAGAAGGGGCCAGCTTACAGTCTTCCATGTGAAAGTGGTGTATAATATCACAAGCATACTTGGACTGAGAGAGGGTAATGCCTTCCTTGGATTGCAAGACTTGAAGACCAAGGAAATAATGCAAGTGTCCTAAGTCTGTCATTTCAAACTTATTTTTGAGGCTAGACTTCACGTGGTTTATATGGTTTGGATCACTACCAGTAAGGATAATATCATCAACATAAAGAACAAGGATGGTGAAGGACTTACCCACTTTCTTGGTGTAGACAGTGTTGTCAAAATGACACCTAGAAAAGCCATTATCTAATAGAAATCTATCCATTTTGGCATACCAAGCCCGAGGAGCTTGTTTGAGACCATAGAGAGATTTCCTAAGGTGAAAAACAAGGCTAGAGTCGTTTTGGATAAAACCAGGGGGTTGTTCCATGTAGATTTCTTCATGTAAATCTCCATGTAAGAAGGCAGATTTAACATCCATCTGATGGACTTCCCATTTAAAGGAAGCAGCAAGGGAAAGAACAAGGTGGATAGAGTTCATTTTGGAAATAGGGGAGAAGGTTTCAGTATAGTTAATGCCTTCAACTTGTGAAAATCCTTTAGCGACAAGACGAGCTTTATGTCTATCCACTTTTCCATCTGGTCCAAAATTTGTTTTGTAAACCCATATGCATCTGACAAGATTTCTTCCTTTTTGGAAGAGGAACAAGATCCCAAGTATCATTCGCCAACAACGAATGATATTCTTCATTCATAGCTTCATCCCAAGCTGGATGACTAGAGGCTTCTTCAAAGGTTTCTGGATTATGTTTTTCTGGAACTTGAGCCAATAAGGAAGAAGCTCTTTCAAACTGAGAACGTGTACGTCGTCGATCGACAGGGTCACCTGCAAGAGAACCTGCTGCATCCCGAGCAGAGAAGACCCATCTTGGAAGCGGTGGAGTATAAGGAACAATTTCAAGAGGTGGAGGAGCATTTTCATCCTCACTGTCATCATCTCAACTAGAAGGAATGCTATTAAAAATAGAAGAGAGAGAGATAGGTGGCACATATGCCAAATCAGGCTCGCAGGCCAAAGGTGGCACACCTACCGAACTAGGCTCGCAGGCCAATATATTTTCATCAAACTTTACATCTCTACTAATGATTATATTTTTTTATTTTGGTTGAAGAAGTCTATATCCTTTGACATCTTCATAATATTCAACAAAAATTCATTTTTC
Source organism: Pinus albicaulis (assembly GCA_034641835.2). NCBI lineage: Eukaryota > Viridiplantae > Streptophyta > Pinopsida > Pinales > Pinaceae > Pinus > Pinus albicaulis. The sequence goes on along the minus strand of CM076569.1, from coordinate 393,960,252 downwards.
ACTCTTAGGTTCTAAGGTTTTATGTTTCGCATCTGGAATATGGGCCCAAGCATCACTTCCAAAAACACGAAAGTGACTTACATCTGGTTTGATTGAGCTCCAAGCTTCTTCTTGAGTTATATTCTTTAAAACCTTAGTAGGAGTGCGATTTACTATGTAATTTCCACAGTTAATGGCTTCTGCCCAAAAATTGAGGCCAAGTCCTTTAGATTGAAGCATACAATTAGCCATTTCTTTTAAGGTGTGATTCTTCCTTTCAGCTACACCATTTTGTTGTGGAGTATATGGAATAGTATGTTGTAATTGAATGCCATGCTCAGTGCCATTTAGCTATGTAAAGATCCAGTTCAGCATCAGTGTATGAAACACATTGAACTCCACATACACTTCATCAGAAAGTTCATTCATGATCATGTTCTTGAAGTGCAGTACTGTCCAACCAATGATCAAGTAGCTGATATCTTTACAAAGGCTCTCACAGAAGCGAAGTTTACCAAACTTCGCTCCATGCTTGGAGTTCAGGAAAGTTTTCATTAAGGGGGGTTGGGCTTTAATGCCTCCTTCCTTCTCCTATTGTGTCACTTTTGTAAATCCTTCAATGGAGGAGAAATGATTGGGGTCCAAAGTAAGCAACTCATTTTCAAGCTAGTGGGCCCTGATTTGATTTTGAATGCCAAAAATAGTTTTTAGCTTTTCCAGGGCTTCATCAGGGGTGTCAATGTCAAGGATATGAAATTGAAAATCTTGAGCAATGGACATTCCTATCAACCCTCATGCTTGATCTTGTTTATTTTCCCATTTAGCAGCTTTATCATCATCGGAAGGTTTAGTTCCTTGTCCTGTGGCTATTCTATAAAGCCCTTTACTTCTAAGTATATCTACCATGTGAGGTAGCCATTGGAAATAATTGGTGTTGTTAAGAATAACCGGGCATGCACTTTCCATTTTTTTTAAAAAACCGAAGCTGAGAAAAGCTGAAACTAACTGCTCCAATGGAAAGATCTCAAAAAATTAGGCTGTTTAAAAAAAAACGCCTTGAAAAACGACTTCCGGATGAAGAATTTATGCCTTTTGAAAAATCTGAGTTGTAGATGTCGAATAGTTACAGGAACGGGATGAAGTGTGACTTTAAAAAAAAAAAATTCCACTCATTTTAACAAAATTTTATTACAAAAAAAGCTTGAGAAGGAGACTTGAACCCAAGACCTCTATTCTCATAAAATAACCCCTCACCAAGTGAGATAGTAAAAGAATCAGTTATTGTTTGAAAGGAGGAAAAAAAATTATTTTTATTTTATTTTTTTTAATTTTTAATTTTTTTTTTCGGTGTGCATGTCTTTTCCTACACAAAAAACACAAAAAAAAACCGAGAAAAAAAAAACAAATGCAAAGCCTTACGACAGAATGTTAGATTTTCGATTACCCTTACCGGCAACTATCACTTTTTTCACTATTTATGATTTCCCGAGATCGCACAAAGATGCGGGGAAAGAGCATACGTAGCAAAAAAAAATCCATTTTTTCCTATTTCTGATTTGCTGAGATCGCACGTAGTGCACAACAAAGAGCATACATAGAGAAGAGGGTATAGATCCAGAAAATAAATAAAACCTTAATACCAAAAATAAATAGAAAAAAACTGAAATAAGCAGAACTATTAACAAATATAACTGCAAAATAGATGCTTTATACCTCCAGATCTAAACTGTCATAACTTGGGCAGCCGGAAACCTTTTCGCATGAAACGAAAGGTGTTTCTCATTGTAACAGACGCTTCGAACACAAAAAAGTAGTTCTCCAAGCCCAAAAATGTTCAGAAATAGTAGATATACAAAATGAAATTCGCATGCAGTCCAACTGGCTTTGGATTTTGATCAACAATGGATGCGGCCCTCAAAATAGCTCTGATACCATGTAGGAATTTATAGGGTAAGTTCCTTAGATCAAGAACCAAAGGTCACTGCTCAGAAACAGATCAAAAATCAGTACACCAGTATAATCACATGGTTAAAACCATCAAAGAGGGAAATACTCCACGGCCTGAGCCAACACGGCCACTTCAGGAAATTTATTAATATAAAAAGAAAAGTTACATATGTTTCTCTCATAAACAGTTACCGGAAAAATGACCCTCCATGCTCTTTAAATAGAGATCATGGACCAATCGGGTGTTAAGCCACGGATCAAGCGTTGTTAATACCGAGGTGAGAGATAATTGTCAGATCACTACAAATTGTGACTGTTGGATTATAAGTTACAAATGTACATGGTAAAGAAACACACTTTACCTAACTCTACACTAGACTAATTTATTCTTAACTATTTCCTATGTGTCGGAATATCCTAACACCAAGATGTGTCGGAGTTCACAAATATTGTCCATACCCTTCGCACGAAGTTTGATATCAAGGATTATGAGCATAATTTGGTACTCAAGTACCGAGACTATATACAAAAATACATCCAGGATGAGATGGAGTTCCTGGAAATCTCCTCGCTTGGCACTACCTATCGATATGCTGTCAAGATCAAGAAAAATTTAAACAGAAGAAACGAGACATTGGATCTGCGAATGCAAATCAAGGGAAAGGTCCCCCCAAACTGTAGAACAAAGGACAGGGTGACCCAGGACAACCCGCTAAAGCCAAAGAAAAGAAAAACACCACGAAGACAAAGAAGGACATAGGAAAGTGGTGTGAGTTCTATAAGAGCCACACTCACAACACATGTGAGTGTTGAGCCAACCAGTCACTAGTGGTCAAGCTGAAGGCTTCAGAGTCAGATGCATGTTCTGACTTTGAGTCATAACTTGACAAGGGGAATGATAAAGGGAAGAAAATTTTTGGTGTGGATCCTAGCGCCACCATTTCCCGAAGATCCATAAGAAGGGGAGCATCTCTTCCACTCACAAATTTGGGTGAAGGGGTGTCTGTTGTAGTTCATTATCAACAACGGGAGCCAAAATAACCTCATCTTGGTAGAGGTTGTTAAGAATTTTGGCCTATCAACCACACCACAATTTCAACCATACATCATCTAGTGGCTCCACGAAAGATGAGATCTTCATGTCAGTCAGTAGTGTCATCTTCCCTACAACATCAAACCCTTCACGGATGAGGTATTTTGTGAAGTTTCCCCACTTGAATTTTGTGATGTATTATTAGGCCAACCATGCTTTTGGAAGTGTCATGTTTTGTATGATTCAAGGCCTCACACTGTTATTATTACTTTGGGAAGTAATTTATAAAAAATACCAGTGGTAGCCCCGCCTATCATCATCTCTTTGATCTGTGCTAAGAAATGCAGTGAGATCATCTCCTAGACCACGAAATTTGTTTTCTTTTTATTCTTTCTCAAAGTAATGGAAATATCGTGGCCACATCCATGTCCCTCGCAAATGGTTACATTGCATAGTAGAAGCAGGTGTATAAGGTCATGGAAGAATATAGGGGCATCTTCTTGTTTCCCACGGGAGTACCTTCACACTGTCAGGTCAAGAATTCGATCAATTTGACTCCCGCGACAACTCTACCCAATGGGCCAATATACCACCACATTATTCACAAAAATGAAGAAATAAAGCAGTAGATCCAAGAGTTTTTGCAAAAAGGGCACATCCGACCAAGTTCCTCACCTTTTGGGAGCCTGATTGTACTTGTACAGAAGACGGATGGGATTTTGAGACTTTGCATTGATTATTAGCCACTAAATAAAATCATTGTCAGGAACAGGTATCCAATCCCATGGATTGATGGACCTTCTTGACTATCTCAAAGGGGCCAAGTATTTCAGCAAGGTCGATTTAAAGTTCGACTATCACCAAGTTCCAATAGAACCCACATATGTATGGAAGACCACCTTCAAATCTAATGAGGGACTTTTTGAGTTGTTGTTCATGCCTTTCGGGTTGAAAAATTCCCCTACAACTTTTATGAGGCTCATCAATAGCATCTTGTAGCCCTTTACCAAAATTTTTTTGGTTGTATATCAGAACAAGATCCTCATTTTCAACAAGAGTTGGGAAGAGAACCTGCAACACATTCGGCAAGTCCTTCAAACCCTGCAGCAGAACAAACTATGTGCCAACTTGGAGAAATGCACCTTTGGCATGGGACAGGTCCAGTACCTGGGTTACATCATTAATGATCAATTTGTGCAAGTGGATTCAGCTAAGATCCAAGTCATTCGGGATTGGCCAGCCCAGACCACTCTGACAGAGCTTCGCAGCTTTTTGGTCACGCCAATTTTTATCAAAGGTTCGTGTTGGGATCCTATCATATCACTTAAACATTGATTCAAGTTACCACGGGCAGAGCGAAATAAATTTTTCTTTGGCCTGAGTCCCACCAGAAGGCGTTTTTTGAGCTGAAGCACTACCTAGACTCTGCACTAGTACTCACACTACCAGACCTGTAACAACAATTTGAAATTGAGATAGATGTCTCTCACTATGATATTTGTGTAGTTCTAAACCAACAAGGGCATTCGGTGGCCTATCACAGTGAGACACTTTCCCAAAAACAATGAAAATACCCCACCTACGATAAGGAGATGTATTCCATCATGTAGACTTACCGATAATGGAAACATTGCATTATGGGGAAGGAGATGGCCATCCACACATATCACCAATACCTACAGTTTATATAGACCCAAGGGAAGTTGTTGAATGATCTACATCAAAAGTGGTCCACATATCTGCAATAATTCTATTTTAATATCAAATACAAGAAGGGAAGCACCAATCATGTTATAGATTTCCTCGGTCGGCAACCAGTTGCAACATTGACCATTGTTCTTAATCCTTGTGGCCATGAGACATCTTAATGGCTGCAACTATATAAAAATGATCCATAATTCGCCACCACGTACCATATGGTATTGGATGGAAAGAAATATCCATAGTTCCACCTCTACGATACATTCTTATGCTACTTGGGCCACCTCTGTATTCCTTCAAGCGAGCGTTCCAAGCTGATCTGGGAGGTGCACTACAGTCAGGTCGCAAGACACTTTGGTGTTGAGAAAACTACGGTTGTACTACATAATTATTTTTATTGGCCAAATCTCCGACATGATGCTAGAAAATACTTCAGATCCTGCACTGCTTGTGCCATCTCCAAGCTAAATATTAAGAAGAAAGGCTTGTATACTCCTCTGCCTACTCCTAGCCAAACCTAGGAATCCATTTCCATGGACTATATGTCTGGCTTTCCCTCTACCAAGCATGGTAACGACTATGTATTTGTGGTGGTCGATATATTTTTTAAGATGGCCATATTAGCTACCTGCAAGAAGAGTATCACAATAGAGGCCAGTACCAGGCTCTTCTTTGAATGAGTCTGGGTAAATTTTTGGGGCCCACAACCATTATATCAAATCAGGATAGAAGGTTCCTAAGTTATTTTTAGTCAAGCCTTTATTCATTGTTGGATACTAATCTCACCAAGTCCACTACATCCCACCTGCAGACTGATGGTCAAACAGAGGTCATCAATAAGATGATTGTGCACATACTATGCATGTACAACTCTAAGCATCAACGAACATGGGATCATAGTCTTCCCTATGTGAAACAAAATTATAACATACCTCTCTCCATATATCAATTGGCCACAACCCCTTTGAAGTAAGCCTGGGATTTCAACCATTTTCGCCCATTAATGTTGCACTTCCTTTTGCAACTACATGGGAGGATTCTACCCATGTTTAGTCCAAAACTGATAAATCCACCAAGTTTATTGAGCGCATTTAGCACATTCTCCAGCAATTTGATGGCATCCTCGATAAATCTGATGCCAAATAAAAACAATGACGTGATCAACATCGGGTCCCCATAAGTTTAAGGTGGACAAGAAAGTTTGGTTACATTTGCAGAAAGAGCACCTCGTTGGAGCCCATCAAAAGCTTAGAACACTCTGATATGGGCCTTAAACCATCACCAAGGTTGTGGGAGACAAAAATTTCAAGCTCAATATCCCCACATTTCTTGGATTGCACCGGGTATTCAATGTGGACTTCCTTCAACCATACTTTCCACTCTTACTGGACACATTAGACATTGTTGAGTAGTTGACACCAACAGAGCTCAACCCATATTGCATTAAGCAAGACACAATTGATTGGATCATGGATACACAGAAAAAGAACAATAAAAAATAGAGGATCCACTTGTATCGAATTGTTAAAGTTGGCGAACTCTTGAACCAGGGCAAGTGGCTCACCAAGAACCAAGTTCAACAAAATTTACCTATCTCATGGAGGCACTCAATGCATTGGGGACCATTTCTTCCTAAGGGAGAAGTATTGGTCCACGTGTATATTGGTGGCCACCCACCTATTCCACTTGGACCCCAAATAATATTTCTTCCAATTTCCTTAATTGTTGCACAATTTACTATTTTTGGGAGTTTTCTAGGCCCTGAACTGCTAGAACCGTTTAAGGCCCTAAACGACGTACTTTTAGAAAACGGGAAAACCTGTAGCTTACAATAAAGTTTTTCAATCAAAATTTTTAGTCCTTAGATAGATATTTATAACGAGGTATTGTATGCATCAAACAGAGATCAGATGCCAAAGTTACGACCCCGGGAATTTGGTGTACCAACTAACCCCAATGGGGCCCACAGACTTTTGGTGCTTCATCTCCTAGGGTTAGGTTTTTTGATGTTAGGGGTTTTCCCTTGTTTATAAATAATAAAAATTCTGGTGAGCCTCATTGTGACATAGTTCAAAGGCATGTAGCCGCCACATCTCTTCTCAGAGATAAGTTACCATCACCCGAGCTAGTTTATTTCCATTCTACATGTAAACAATTTTCAGTATTTTTTTCTCACTGAATTGAAGCTCAGTTTTCATTGTAGCTCTTTGTTTATATTTAAAAATATATTTCATTTTTTTATGCAACCGCGTAGTAAAAGCAGGTGGATAAGGTCGTGGAAGACATCTTCTCCTAGCCCACAGGGGTACCTTCGCACTGTCAGGTCAAGCATTTGATCGATATGACTCCCATAGAACCTCTACCCAATGGGTCGATATATCGTCGCTCTATTATGGAAAATGAAGATATCAAGTGGCATATCCAGGAGTTGCTACAAAAAGGGCACATCCGACCAAGTTTCTCAGCTAATGGGAGCCTGATTATACTTGTACAGAAGAAGGATGGGACCTGGAGACTATGTGTTGATTATTGAGCACTAAATGAAATCACTATTAGGAACAAGTATCCAATCCCACGAATTGATGACCTTCTTGACCAACTCAAAGGGGCCAAGTATTTCAACAAGATATATTTAAAGTCCGGTTATCACCAGGTTCCAATAGAACCCACAGATGTATGGAAGACTGCCTTCAAATCCAATGAGGTCCTTTTTGAGTGGTTGGTTATGCATTTCGGGTTAAAAAATGTCCCTAAAACTTTTATGAAGCTCATGGATGACATCTTGCAGCCCTTTACCAACTCGTTCGTGGTTGTATATTTGGACGACATCCTCATCTTCAACAAGAGTTCGAAATATCACTTGCAGCACATTCAACAAGTCCTTCAAACATCGCGGTAACAAAAACTATGTGTGAACATGGAGAAATATATCTTTGGCATGCGATACATACAATATTTGGGTTACATCATTGACGAGCAAGGCATGCATGTGGATCCAGCTAATATCCAAGTCATTCAGGATTGGTTAGCCCCAAGCACTCTAACAAAGATTCATGGCTTTTTTAGTCTTGCCAATTTTTATCAGAGGTTCCTGTTGGGATTCTCTCATATCACTTGACCTTTGAGTCAAGTTACCAAGGGCGAAGAAAAATCAATTTTTTCTGGTCTGAGTCCCAACAGAAAGTTTTTGTTGAGCTAAAGCATTGCCTTTGCTCTACACCAATACTCACATTGGCATACCTGCAACAACCATTCGAAATTGAGATAGAAACCTCTAACTTTGCGGCATCCGATGGTCCATCATAGTGAGACAATTTCTAACACAATTCAGAAATACCCCACTTACGATAAAGAGGTGTATTCCATCATGCAGACTTTTTGAAAATGGAAACATTACATTATGGGGAAGGAGATGATCATCCACATAGATCACCGACCCCTGCAGTTTATACATACCCAAAAGAAGTTGCAGAAAGATCACCATCAGAAGTGGTCTACATATCTGCAACAATTCCATTTGAATATCAAATACAATAAGTGAAGCACCAATCATGTTGTAGATTGCCTCAATCAGTTAAATGTTGTAGAACTAAACACTTTTCTCAACTCTTGTGGCCACGAGACCTCTGGATGGCCGCAACTATATAAAAATGATCGAGATTTCACCACTGCATAACTAGATGCTAGTGGATAGAAAGCAAGTTCCAAACATCCACCTCCAAGATGCATTGTTATGCTAACCGGGCCACCTATTTTTTCCTTCAAGAGAGTGTGCCAAGATGATATGGGAGGTGCACTACATTCGGGTCGCAGAGCATTTTGGTGTGGAGAAAACTGTGGTCGTACTACAAAATTATTTTTATTGGCCAAATCTCCAACAGGATGTTGGAAAATACATTAGATCCTGCACCGTAGGTGCCGTGGAAGCCAACTATTAAGAATCAAGGCTTGTATAATCCTTTGCCTACTCTTAGTCATCCCTAAGAATCCATATCCATGGACTATATGTTTGGCCTTCCTCCTACCGAGCATGACAATGACTGTGTATTTGTGGTCATCAATAGATTTTCTAATATGTCCATATTGGCTACTTGCAAGAAGAGTATCACGACAAAGGGCACTACCAAACTCTTCTTTGAATGAGTGTGGGTACATTTTGGGGTCCTGCAGATCATTATATTAGATCATGATAGCAGGTTCCTAAGCTCGTTTTGGTCGAGCCTTTGGTCAATTTTAGATACCAAGCTCACTAATTCAACTGCATTCCACCCCCAGACTGATGGCGAGACATAGGTCTTCAACAGGATGATTGTGCACATATTGCGCATGTACAACTATAATAATCTGCATAGATGGGATGAGAGTCTTCCCTATGTGCAACACAACTATAAAAAAGCTCTCCATAACTCGACTAGCCACAACCCCTTTGAAATGGGCCTGAGATTTCAACCATTATGTCCCCTTGATGTTGCACGGCCTTTTGCAACTACACAAGAGGATTTTTCCCATGTTTAGTATGAAGTTGATAAAGCTGCCAAGTTTATTGAGTGCATTCAGAAAATTCCCCTGGAGAAAGCCAATTCCAAATACAAAAAAATAAATGATCAACATTGGGTTCCTCATAAGTTTCAGGTGGGTGACAGAGTTTGGTTACATCTGCAGAAAGAGTGCATCCCTTGTGCCCATCAGAAGCTTATACCACTTTGATACGGGCCATACACAATTACAAAGGCTATGGGATACAATGATTTCGAGCTTAGTATCCCCAGATTCCTTGGCTTGCACCCCATATTCAATGTGGACTGCCTTCGACCATACTTTCCACCCATGTTGAACACACAAGACATTGATGAGCAATTGAAACCAACATAGCTCAAGCCGGACTGCATTGAACTTTCCACAACTGATCGGATCATGGATACACATATCAATAACACTTGAAAACATATAATCCAACTGTATTAAGTTTTCAAAGCTGGCCAACTCTTGCACAAGGGCAAGTGGGTCACCAGGGACCAAGTTCATCAGAAATTTCCCCATCTCATGGAGGCACTCAACACAATGGGGACCATTACTTCCTAAGGAGGGAAGAATGATCCAAGTGGATATTGGTGGCCACCCACCTATTCCACTTGGATCTCCAACACCGTTTTTTTCAATTTCCTTAATTGTAGCACAATTTACTATTTTTGGCCATTTTTCGAGTCCTAAACTTCCAAAGCCATTTTGAGGCCTTAAACGATGTCTTTTTTGGAAAATGAGCAAACCCACATTTTATGATAGTGGTTTGCAGTCAAAATTTGTATTCCTCAGATATATATTTCTAATGAGGTATTGTACACGTCAAACAAAGATCGTATGTCAAATTTATGACCTCGAGAAGTTGGTGTACCAACTAACCCTAATGGGGCCCACAAATTTTTGGCGCTTCATATCCTAGGGTTAGGTTTTTGGATATTTGAGGTTTTCCCTTGTTTCTCAATAATAAAAATTCCTGTGATCCCCATTGTAACTAAGTTCAGAGACATGTAGCCGCCACATCTCTTTTCAGAGATAAGTTACCCAAGCTAGTTTATTTCCATTTTGCATGTAAGCAATTTTCAATATTTTGTTGTCAATGAATTGAAGTTCACTTTTCGTTGTAGTTCTATGTTTCTTTTTAAATTTGTATTTTATCTTGTTCCTACATAAATATGGATCAAGTATCTAGAAGGAAATAATTTGATATTTCTAGATATTCTTTGGAGTAGGAGTTTGAGGTGATTTTCTTTGGGCCAAGTGTCCTTATACAAATGTTTGATTGTTAGGAGAGAGTCTCCCAAGATTGCCAAATTTTGAATATGAGAATATTTAGCCAAGGCTGGACCTAGAAGAAGACCATACATCTCAACTTGGTTATTATTCCTTTGGCCTAATCCCCAAGAATAACTAATAGCTAATTTTCCATCAGGGTTGTGTATAACCCCTACCCCTCCTGCCACCCCCTTTAATAACAATTTTAATAAAATTAAAAACTTCAATTTAACATCAAATTAACATTTTAACATGTAGCTTTAGTTAAGAACGCGGTGTTGAAAGCTTCTAGAGCACTGCGTGATCTCAATGAGGTGTCCAATGTTCCAAGCAAACACTTCACCCATCTTTAGGGATCATAAGGTTATAGTCCAGAAGATGGGTGAAGTGTTTGCTTGAAACATTGGACACATCAATGAGATCACACAATGCTCTTGAAGCTTTCAACACCAAATTTACATCGCAATAACAATTTACACACAATTTATCGATTACCTATAATTTCATTGAAACGCGCTCTCAAAGGTAGTATGGAAGAGATGCACCTAATATAAAAGAGATGTTGTAATGTTTTGTTATGTTATGTAAACATTTTGACCTAGGAATATATATATACCAACTTAAATCCATCTAAACTTTGAATTTATCAAGAGCTAAGAGGAATCAAATCTCTTAAGGTGCAAACCTTTATTCAAGGTTTTCACTCAAAAAAGAGGTTTGCATGTTGAGAGATTTGATCCCTCTAGACATTTTATACATCCAGAGTTAAAATAGATCTAAACTAGATAACAATATAAAGTGAAAAAGCAAACTAAAACCAAAATAAACATTGAGATGGTTTCTATACATCAATGTTAACTTAGGAGAAAGTTTAGGGACAAAAATAAACACTAAAATATATCGTTATTGATTTAAAATAAAAATAAAAAATTGCCTAGATACAACTCTGCATCTACCAAGTGTCAAAATAGATCAAATATGTTTTCATTCTAAAAGAAATTTGCATCTCAATAAATTTGATCTCTCTCAATTTTTAATAAACCCAAAATTAAAATAAACATAAATTAGTTTAATTATTAATTATAAATATAATTATTAATTTTATGTAAGAAATTCTTTCGGTGAAAATCTCATGTAGGGAATTTTTGCCGACGCGTTTCGAACCAGCTAGTGTGGCTCATCATCAGGACAAGATGAGAAATCTGAACCAAAAACCAGATTAAATAGACATGAATGCTCCAACTAACCGTTAGTAATATAACGGCTAGTTTGACTAATTTAATAAAATAAATTAAATTTCATCAATAAAACCATATCTTATTATGTATGATACAATTATTTTAAAAGCTTTTAATTTAAATTTAATTCAATATTAATGATTTCCAATAAATATAATGTTAAAATAATTTTTTATTTTAATTAAAAAAAATAAAAATAAATAAATAAATAAAATAGAATAAAATAAAAATATATATATAAATATATAGGAATAAAAAATAAAAATAAAAATAAATAAATAGATAAATAAATGAAAAATAAAATAAATAAATAAATAAATATATAAAATAAAAATTAAAATTAAAAAAAACAAAAATTAAAAATCTAAATAAAATAAAATAAAATAAAATAAAAATAAAAATAAAAATAAATAAATAAAATAGAATAAAACAAAAATAAAAATAAATATATATATATAAATATATAGGAATAAAAAATAAAAATACAGTTTAAAAAAAAAAATAAAAAAAATAAATAAATAGATAAATATATATATATATATATATATATATATATAAAATAAAAATAAAAATAAAACAAAAACAAAAATTAAAAATCTAAAAGAAAAATAAATTTAATAAATCAAATTAAATAGAATAAGTAATAAACAAATAAAATAGTAAAAAGAAATATAAAAATAAAAATAAAATATTAAATAATTTAATTTCATAGCTAAATAAATTCATACATTAATAAGGAGATGAATATATATATATATATATATATATATATATATATATATATATATATATATTTATTTATTTATTTACTATTATTATTATTATTATTATTATATAAAGAAAAGGAATCAAGAGGGAGAATAAAAGGAAAAATAAAAGGCAACTAAGAGTGAACGACGGGAAGCCTTTAGAATCTCAGATGAACACCACTTTGAAAGTGAAAAGTCTCATCTCTTTAATGTATTTAGCAAGAATGGTTACAGCAAGGTTCAGTGTGTTAGAGCTTTTCAAAAAGTTGAAAAAGGTCCTAAGGTTAAGAAAGAGCATTGTGATCGGTCCTCTGGAGTTCACCTTCCGTTCATCAAAATAATGTTTCCTCAACCTTCAAGCCCCTTCGCACCATCAGGAGTTCGCTTAGGTCGGTTAAGGACCCGATTTGCCCTAAAGATAGTAAGGGTGTTTACTTGATTCCGTGTTCTTGTGGGACGCCATACATTGGTGAAACTGGTCGATCCATTAATCAAAGGATTTAGGAACATATCGTTGACCTCAGACATTGTAGATCTCGGTCCTCTGCCTTAGCAAAGCATGCCGATAAAACGAATCATCACATTTGTATTGAGGATGCTGAGGTTATTGCAAAGATTGACCATTTCCACCATCGCAAATTGAGGGAAGCCTTGGAGATCGAAAAGAGGCTTGTCAACCTTAATAGGGACGATGGGTGGAGTGTCAGTAGATGTTGGATTCCCGCCCTTCACTCTTAGTTGCCTTTTATTTTTTCTTTTATTCTCCCTCTTGCTTCCTTTTCTTTATATTTAAAAAAAATAAAAATAAATAAATAAATAAATTATAATAAAAATCATAATAATAAATAAATATATATATATATATATATATATATATATATATATATATATATATATTTTAATTATTATTATTATTATTATTATTATTTTTCATCTCCTTACTAATGTATGAATTTATTTAGCTATAAAATTAAATTATTTACTATTTTATTTGTTTATTACTTATTCTATTTAATTTGGTTTATTAAATTTATTTTTCTTTTAGATTTTTAATTTTTGTTTAATTTTTATTTTTCTTTTATATATTTATTTGTTTATTTATTTTATTTTTCATTTATTTATCTATTTATTTATTTTTATTTTTATTCCTATATATTTATATATATATTTTAATTTTAATTTTAATTTTATTCTATTTTATTTATTTATTTATTTTTATTTTTATTTTATTTTATTTTATTTTATTTAGATTTTTAATTTTTGTTTTTGTTTTATTTTTATTTTTATTTTATATATTTATTTATTTTTATTTTTTTTTCATGTATTTATCTATTTATTTTTTTTTTATTTTTTTTTTTTTAAATTATTTTTATTTTTTATTCCTATATATATATATATATATATATATTATTTATTCTATTTTATTTATTTATTTATTTTTATTTTTATTTTATTTATTTATTTACTTTTAATTAAAATAAAAAATTATTTTAACATTATATTTATTGGAAATCATTAATATTGAATTAAATTTAAATTAAAAGCTTTTAATATAATTTTATCATACATAATAAGATATAGTTTTATTGATGAAATTTATTTTATTTTATTAAATTAGTCAAACTAGTCGTTATATTATCAACCGCTAGTTGGAGCATTCATGTCTATTTAATCTGGTTTTTTGGTTCAGATTTCTCATCTTGTCCTCATGATGAGCCACACTAGCTGGTTCGAAATGCGTCAGCAAAAATTCCCTACATGTGAATTTTGAAAAAATTTCTTACACAATTTATAGATCACAGAAACAAAATTCCCAATTTATTAATTTTATATTTTTTAATTTTATATAATTTCACCAAACCAAAATATTTTATGTAAATTTAATTATTAATTATTAATTATTAATTTTATTTTTATCATATAATTTACCCGAACCAAAAAAATTAAATTACTAAAAAAACAACTTTCAAAGCGAACCAAAAGAAAATAAAACACAAAACTAATAAAAAAATATCCCAACGGGTTAACAAAATATTTAGACTTTCCATCTTTCCATACTTTCAATTTTATTGTTTCCCTATACAAAACTACGCGTGCAAACCATATGTACTTCCAAACCATTGATTTATACCTTTGGAATTTTTTTCCCTTTGGATGTCGGCTTCTTTAACTTGAAAGGGACATGTTCCCAGTACATTGCAAATTTTAATAATGGAAAGTGATGCATTTTTAAGATATGACGATGAATTTTCTTTCGGGTCAAATGTTATAATGAGCGAATCAATTCGTGGTTAAGTCGACTGACTCAACGAAGAAAGTTATTTATCCTCGGTTTCTGTATTTATTGGCGAGTAGTTTTTAATGGGATTTTTTTAAGACTTTATGATGGTTTTTTGCCGTGTAATTTTTTAAAATTCGGTAGGAATTCATTGAAAAGAAATTCCAAAAAATAGCACTAACGACAACTTCATTTATTAGAGTTTCTATAGTAACGTTTATGATAAAAAATAATTCACCCCTATTTCTAATATATGAAATTATACTTCTAATTTATATAATTTGTTGGTTTTCATATAATTACATTTTTTTTTATTAATCCAAATAATTTTAAATATAAATTTTAAAATAAATATTTTTATTTAAGATTTTTTTATTATTTATTTACTTCTAATTTATATAATTTATTGGTTTTCATATAATTACATTTTTTATTAATTTAAATAATTTTAAATATAAATTTTAAAAATAAATATTTTTATTGAAGGTTTTTATTATTATTATTGTTATTTATTTTTTTAATCTATCTTATTAAATTTCCTTCTAATTAGTTGTGGAGGAATTTATATGAGTCTTGTGGATGTTATAATTGAATTGTCTGTAAATAGAAAGAAAATTCCACTTATATCCAATTAGTAAGAGTTTGTGGAAGTTGGTAAGGTGATGTTGAAAATATTAGAGGAAACATGATGTCTTAGAGGGAAAATTTATAGTTGGAAAATCCATAATAAATAAAGAAAATATTATTAAACTTGCATCTTGGTTATTATTGTTCATTAACTATATGGAGCAAAGTGTTTCTCTTCTAAGTTATTCCGAGAAGACAATTAATAATCTAATCTCTTTCTACCTATATAAGAGCACCAAAAGGGAATAATTTCCTAAAGAACTATTGAACAAGATCTTCTTTGTGTTATGTATTCTAGTAGAAAAGAGCATCATCTCTTATTCATGGTTGGATGAGGGCATGTAGTGCTCTATAGTGAGGGTGGAATCCATAAACAATTCCTATGGTTAGATGGTAAATAACTCTTTAATTGTTTGGTGGATTTTGCTTGATCATAATCTAGCATGCTTGAATTTATTGCTTTGTGGAAAGTTGGTATTTAGACTATATTGCTTGAATTTTATGAGTTAAATTAACAATATGTAAACTTTAGCCGTGAAATGTTTAATTCACTAAGATGGATGATAATCTTAGATAAGTTATGTATGTAGTTAAATCCTTGTTGAGTACTTAATGAATTGTTGTACATACATGTTTATTTATGTTATGTTTGCTTAAAATTCTAACAATGTTGTTGCTATTGAGTGTTAAGATCTCTATTGCATTTAAGAATTGTTTATGAGGTTTTATGCATCCTTAACTAATATATTTGAATTGAATATAAAATAAAGAAAGTTTAGTGGAGTGCCTCAATGTCCATAGGACGCATCTAGGTCTGCTACATTGTAAAGTAGATAGAAATCACTCACTAGGGTTGTTTAAACTAAGTAAATTTATTTGGGGCACCCTATCTTTATGGATCATCTTGGGCACAAATAATTGTATGTTTAACATGAACAACCAATACCCACAACCATAGGAGGGATAACCACTAAATATGCTAATCAAATTTTGGTCCTAGGAAAACTATTTCCCCGTATTCCCCAAAGATAAGAGGTAATCAACATGATGAATGTTTGTCTAGAGAACTGGATTTTGGTAAGCTATCGGTGAAGGTTGAACATCTACAAGAGGAAGAGGACTAAGCATCTTTACTTTATATAGGCCATGAATGTTTAGAAGAAACTAAGTGAATCTCTCAAGAGATAAAAGAACCATCTTATGATCTCATAGTAGGAAGAGAATTTGTATACAAAATAGTCCTTAGTTTTAAACTTTAAGGAACATATTTCACTTATGGTACTCCCAAGGAATATGGTGATTTGTCTCAATGCAAAGTAAACACGAACTAAATGCGTGTTTAGGGAAATAGACCCTAAAAATGCAAGATAATTGAAGTATGGTGTACTTGAAAAGCTAATTGAATCCATCACTATATTAAAAATATATTACATGTGAGTAGTGTTGAAATTTGGAAAAAACTTACCAGTAAACTTTAATTATATAAACAAGATGTTAATTATATAAACAAGTGATAAATTTTATATAAATCAATACAAATTTCTTATTATCTCAATTCATTTAAAAATATTAAATCAAATATATATTATTTTTAATATCAAGGTAAATAAATTGAAAAAAGATTTTGCATACTAAAATAAATCAAGCCCACCATATCTCAAAAGGCTACTCCACAAATATGTATTATTGTAAATTATGCCAAATTTGGCGTTGATTTTTTTACCTAAAGATGTTGATGTTTGGAAAACATATCATTTAATCATCTTTTACTGGGAAGATACGGTCTCAAAACCTAAAATTGATGCCTAAGGTTACTAATTTTATCGAGTAATGTTTCTAGAAACACATCTAGTTGACCAAAAACCACGAATAGCCTCGTGCTAGATGTTATTCAATGTATCCTACCACACAAGCTCATGTCTCTTGCCCACATGCTCTATTCAATGCAACCTGTTATTATTAATGAAAATTGTAAGAGAATTGTTTTTAATGTGATTTTTTGAAGATGAAGTGTGTAGAAAATTTTGAGGTGAAATTTTGATTTTTGTTATTTAAATTGGTTTTTATTATATATATAAATTTAGCTTTTTGAAAATCTTTAAGTATATAGATTCAGTGTTTTGAAAATGTTTAAAATATTTTGATTAAAGCCGGATTACTCATCAAACTTATGATTCAAATCAATTGTATATAATTTTAAAGAAATTAAACCCAAAAAAATAAAAAATAAAACTTTATTGAAAAATGTAAATAGTCGAAATGATTACAAACCGATCAAAATTTACCGAACTCCAGATATACAACAGGATGCAGGGATTGAGTTGCTTCCTATACAAGTTCCAAAATATTCCTCCATAAAGTAATAAACAGTTAAACCGAAGGGAAAATCAAGGCAACCAGATTCAACCATAATTTTATAAATGGCGGGCCGCCGGCCAACACTGCACTTGCATCTTGCTAGCATTTCATACAATCTGGGACTGGTAGCTGTACGTTTGGCAAGCAGGCTGTGGTTCAGGATAATGGAGGGGAAACGATTGGGGGATTATTATTATGAAGCCATGGCAAAGCCTCACACTGGCATTGGTACTGGCAGAGCCCAGAGGACAGCAAGCCCTCCTCAGCCGAAGAGGGGGAGGATAAAGAGGGCGATATTTGCTGAAATACTTGACGCCCTGAAAAGGATCGGAACCACTTTGGCTGAAATTCTCGATGCTCTGAAAAGGATCGGAACAAAGATGGCCACTTCCGGAGGCAAGATATGCAGCTCTGGAAAGGCCATATCTACCGCCGCTGCGATTGATTTCTTGCTGTCGCTGAGGCCATGAAGGTTTTTCTTGTAAATATATAGTCTTTTTAGGGGGCAGAGCTCTTAGCTGAGTCATTGCTGTTATTAAATGTAATTTGAGTTCAATAATCTCCCATACGGCCAGGACTGGCTGGCTGCTAGTATACAGATTTGTCTATTGACCTTTTAAATGTTAGAAATCTGGTCTAAAATATAAATGAGTTTTTCTTTTTGAAAAATAAATAGCAGAGCTTTTTCATCTGATAGTTGGCGCAAGGCAATTTCAAGGCCTGCTTGCTGTTTGAATGATAATAGTAAGTGCATTTTCAAGGCCTGCTTGCTTTTTCAATGATAATAGTAAGTGAATTTTCAAGGCCTGCTTGCTGTTTGAATGATAATAGTAAGTGAATGGGATTGGAATTCATTAATCTCATCTGTGTTCGGACTCGGCCATTGATTTTGTGGTGCTCGCTTGGATCTTTTACACCTATTGTGTTGCGATGGAATTCGAATCAGGTGGAACAAGAATGTAGGATTCCCTTCCGCCCCTGACCTACTGAAATCCGGTTATACAAGAAGACAGAGCTTTCATCGATCCGAAGCTTTGATTGAAATTTCAAA
This sequence comes from Pinus albicaulis, assembly GCA_034641835.2. Lineage (NCBI taxonomy): Eukaryota > Viridiplantae > Streptophyta > Pinopsida > Pinales > Pinaceae > Pinus > Pinus albicaulis. The sequence goes on along the minus strand of CM076569.1, from coordinate 393,941,498 downwards.
ATTCTGCATCAGTTTAAAACTGGTAAACCCCTTCTTGTTAACATTTCCACCGTGTACTGTCTATAGCAGTCTGTTTTGGGTTTAGTTTGATCAGAATTGGGATTGAGCTCCCTGGTGGGGGGATTTCTCTGGTTCTGAATGTTATATCTTAATAACTGGTAAACCCCTTCTTGTTAACATTTCCACCATTTACTGTCTATAGCTGTCTGTTCTGGGTTTAGTTTCAGCAGAATTGGGACTGAGCTCCCTGGTGGGTGGATTTCTCTGGTTCTGAATGTTATGTCTTTAGCTGCTAAATCCCCTGTCCTCGCCCTCCCAGTTATCTCTCTGATCTCTTCAGCCTGCTTCCTTCCTCCTTATTCCCTGTCCTGTTGCTGGGGTCACTTGTTGACTATCTTCTCTCCTGTAACGATGGTCCACCCTGGTTGTGCTGGGATTGCAGGGGACGAAGAGCTCAACCAACACCTACCTTCTCCAGAGCCCAGCATTCCCAGAACCCTCTGGTCCACCCTGGTTGTGCGGGGTTGCAGGGGACGAAGAGCTCAACCAACACCTACCTGCTCCAGAGCCCAGCATTCCCAGAACCCTCTGGTCCACCCTGGTTGTGCTGGGATTGCAGGGGACGAAGAGCTCAACCAACACCTACCTGCTCCAGAGCCCAGCATTACCAGAACCCTCTGGTCCACCCTGGTTGTGCTGGGGTTGCAGGGCACGAAGAGCTCAACCAACACCTACCTGCTCCAGAGCCCAGCATTCCCAGAACCCTCTGGTCCACCCTGGTTGTGCTGGGGTTGCAGGGGACGAAGAGCTCAACCAACACCTACTCCAGAGCCCAGCATTCCCAGAACCCTCTGCTACTGTATATGTGCAATCTACACCTCCTGAAATTAGGGAAGAGATTCAAGAGGCTGAAAGGGAAGCCAGGATAAAAAGAAGGTTTAATATTAATCCCGGAGGAGGTTGGAAGCTGGGTCCTTGATATTGGCAATATATTAAGAATAAGGCATACCAGATACATGCAGAACATAGACATTTATTGGCAACTAAAAACCATAATGAGCAAAATCTTTATGAAGCGCTCAGAAAACTCAGTAGGAGGTACTACTATGTATCTATGAGATGCAAGAACAGACTAGGAAGTTCAATGATAGGGTCACCATATTGGCCTAGAAACTTGCAGACCTAGTTTTCACAACTTCTGAAGAAGAAGATGCTTATCTTGTTACCATTCAGGTTGACTCACCACCCACTTAGTTTTTTGAATATTTTTGTTTTGTCTAAAGCTAGGAACAAAGCTGGAATTTCAGATAGAGTTAGCAGTATGCTTATTACAAAGCTGCAATTTCAGATAGGAGTCATAGTATGTTTATTAGTAATAGGTTACACAACAAAAACTGAGTTATATTTTAAAATTTGTTATCATATTCAAACTGATTATCTGGACAAAAACTATTTTGTTATGTTGCTGGTTTGGTTTCACAAGTAGCAGCTCAGTAACCTCAACTATTTTTCTAAATCTATTATTAGCAAAGCAATATGAACGCTACCTGACTTACCCAAAAAAACCAACAATTCCACATTTTATTAATAGTAAAATTTTCAGAGGATGCATCTTTAAGATTACGCCCAAAAAAACACTTTTGCCTATATGAATATCCTGTAGTTTGTTTGGAACGTTACAGAGTAATTAAACGCTTTAATATTTTCGGTGATCTATGTCGAAGATATTGATTGGATTGTAAGAAGCCAAAACCTGGGGAAATATTTGATCAAATCACACACTTCTTTGATTTTCCTGGCGTTGAGAAAGAGGACCATGGTTTTCCTGTGAAACGGTTATTATAACAGATTAATAAATGTGTATTTGATAACAGATTACAACACTCAAATATACATCTTTTTTTATTTAAATGTTGCGTCACTTCACATCTAACTGTATATATCCAACCTACAGCGCGTTTGTTAATTTACTATTGAGTAAATAATGTTTACCGTAACTGTATATAATTGCAATTCCATTCCAGGCATACGGGTGTGTTGCTTGCATAAATTTCAAGAATAGTACTTAATGCTCTGTTTATAATGTTGGGGATGTTCATAGTATTGAATGTTGTGGTTTTTTTGGTAAAAAAACTCATAGAATAATTCAGAAATTTAAGTAAGATTCTGAAAAATTTAGGTAAACGTTTATCAGAATTTTGTTTACAGTGGTTAAATTTATGATTAACTTAAAATTTGAATTATGATTAACTTAAAATTTGATTAATGATTAATTAATATAACTTTATGATTAATTTAATATCAAAATTTGGCCCTAGTTGCTTTTGTCTAAATCACTAAGATTGCTGGTTATTATATTGAGTATTAGTTATTATTATTATTTAGGGGGTATGTGAGACTTTATGACTTGGTAGGTGAAGCTTTATGAGGGGTAAGGATGTTGATTGGGAGAGTTTATGACTTGGTAGATGGACCATTCATAGTGACAGAAATGGTAGGACTCATTTGGTCATCTTGGATTTTGTTCGGAGTCTTGAGGGAGGAGAAGGAAGTTGGGAAAAATGGAAAGAGTTTTGAGTGTAGGAGTTGTTATAATCTATAGAGGTTGAGGGATGTGTTGAGTACCTTGTGGTTTGGACACACTACGAGCTACTTTTTGGGGATTGGGCACAAAGGACTAGGGAACATGTGGATGTTTATCTTAGTTGACTAACAAATTGAGTTGGGAAAGTCAAGAGCATTTCATAAGGAGGACAAATATTTACTTCAGAATCACATCTAAAGTACTTCCCTAGACTATTTTAAGTTTATTCTCATGATTTGATCTACACATATGAATTGAACATATATACATTGAAAAAAACATGTAACGAATTCTTAAACATGGAGATTCTTAACATATAAATAGGTTTTGTTACAATACCATGGTTGAGTAATACCACATGCCCCAAAAAACAAAACTCATATTCATATGACATTTTTTTCATTAAAAAGGCAGAAAGGAAATCACTACTTTTGAGATAAATCTCACCTTTCATTTGTAACCACTACTAAGAATATTCGAGAATATTATGTGGAGGTTAAATACCTACCATCCACCTAATAATTATTGATAATTAAATCAAAATTTTGGAAGACACACCTATCATCGTAATTATTAATCTTATGGCCCTAGGAAATTAGATAAGAAGCTCTTAAAAAAAACATATATTAATGGAACGAAATATTCATTTCTTTTTCAATATTTGGCTCATGGTTAACATGGAAAGTGGTTTATGGTAATAAGTTTAGAGTAGGAATGTACCCTTGGATAGGTTGTAAAGGTTCCTTATACTCTCTGAGAATAGTTAACATGGAAAGTGGTTTATGGTAATAATTTTAGAGTAGGAATGTACCCTTGGATTGGTTGTAAATGTTCCTTCAAACTCTTTGAGAATATGTTAGACCATATACATTTATTAAATATTCACGTGTTTTTAATTTATTTACGTATATGTAGAAGGTGATGTGATATGAGAGATGAAAGACTTTTGAAGAATATGAACTTTGTGAGATTTAGAAAGGTAATGCTAGTTTTTCACATGGTAACTGGAAGCTAGCCGCTCTTAAGCTTCATCTAGATAACAATAAATTTGGGATAATGCTTAGAACTTAATAAATGGTTTCTACATTATCAAGTTGGATTATGCTTCTCCCTTTTCACTAAGATATATAGTTAGGTCAAGAGTGGTGGAGGTAACAAGGCTCCATACTAGTAGAAAGTATTTCTTCGAAGTGCATGATAAGCCTTGGTATTTACCATCTTTGTAGGGGGAGTGGGGAAATAATTCAATTTATTTTTGTTGAATGCATATATATCTTGGCAGCTTGAGATGTTATTAAAAACTCAGTTGATATCACTAGGAATTAGAGTGCCCAATCCTTGTGTGAAGCCTTAAAGTCATGGATGGATGATTCCATTGTAAAGAGTACATGTATTTTCCTTTGTTGTTATAATAGCCACTATAGTAAATGAAGCTATTTTTAAGACCAAATTCTATCTCCACTACATGTATTTCACAAGGTTAAATACAATTAAGAATATTTCAAGGTTCATGTGAAAGAAGAAATCCTATGTTGATTGGTTAGATGGACTTAAATGGTGCATTGGCGTGTTTTTTTTTAATAGGGATTCCCAAGGCAACCTTGGTCTTTATGGTTCTAGTAACGTTATATACCTAAATGATTATCATTTACTTTATTATTCTTTTATTACCCTTCTTAGAATTACAAATGAGGATGAATAAGGCTTATGTTTTTGGAGACTCTAAAATTTTGGATAACTGTACATTCTAGATTATAGAATTTGGCTCTATAGATAATGATGGATCATGTTGGGAGTTGGTGAGAAAAAATTTCTCATTATACTTCTTACAGAGTTATATAACGTTATCGAGTGAGAGCAAGGTTATATAATGTTATGCAGTGAAAGCAAAACCTTATGGCATGAAAATTTAGTATTCCTTAGGCTTGGAAAGAGAATATTAGTGGAAGAAGAGGAAGGGGCGATGGCAGAGCAAGGGATTGAGTTAAGTTTTGGTTGATTAACATGTGATGCAATTAACCTTTTTTAACCTTTGTATAAATAGTGACAGTATTTTGACCATAGAGTTAATATAGTGTCTTGTATATTTTAATATGCTTCTCCATGATTTGAGTATGTTTGAGATAGAAGCTAAATGCAATATCATATATTTCTATGAAATAAATATTATAACATTTTTTTAATACACCCATATTATTGTATTTCATTAATGGGATTGAATTGAATACTTATTATTATTGAACTAGCTAAACATCTAATAATATTGGTAAGAATCAATTGATTTAATTCCTTGAAGTTATATATGTGGAACTAGCTTGTAGTCTAAAAAAACTACAATCCAGGGGTATCTAAACCGTCAAAATAATTCAGGGATCACACTCAACTTGGGTCACCCTAGCCCTTAACATGGTTAGATTATTTTAATGTCTCCTCCCATCTGTTAATTTGGCAGCTCAGGGACAAATTCCCTCCATTGGACAACCTTCTTCATCAAGAAAGACCCCTCCCAGCCCTTGGAAGAATTTAATTTGGTTGAGAAAACATATAATTTTAGTATGGAAACCCACATGTGCACAAAAGGACAACTCGACCCTAAAAGGAATTTGGACACCCTTGGATGACTATAAATACAAGTCAAGTGACCCTCATTTGGATATTAGTATCAAGGATTTTCTTCTTCTCTCTTCTTTGGTTTGGCTCACATAGGTTCGAAGTTGGTTTGCGAATATTGGTTCATACAAGTCAGAGATTGCAGGGTCTAAAGCTTGCATGTGTGGATTAGGGATTTGGTCTGCAATTGTAGGGTTGTCATAGGAAATTTTCGGTTGTAGCCGCACACATACAAGCCTTTCTGTGTTACTAAAACAATTCAACTGCACGCATGATCACTTGCTTCCTCCATCTAATCCTCATCAACAAATCTATGCATAGTTCGGGTGATCTCCATTATTTCCATAATGTTGGCATTCTTTGGAGCTCGGTACTATCTAGTAAAGTGATCAATACCCATATCAGCTAGTTTGGTGTGTGTGTGGACCACACGACCATTGTGATCGAGAGATCCCAAATGGTGTTGACAATCCTATGACCCTTAGCACATCGCTGGAAGAACTTGGTATTATCATCCCCAGCCTGCAACCAGAGAGCCCTGCTCTTGAGTCTCCACTCCTCCTCCTGTGGTCAAAGTATTTTGGTGCTTGCCATTTCAAGTGCAATTAGTCTGTCTTTAGCTTCTAAGGTGCTGAATCTGCAGAGGTCAGGTCCACTTAAGTTGCCAATCTCCATCTCGATATTCTCAAGTGTTTCTTTCTCCCTGATTTTCTTATGTTTGGCCCAATAGATGGTGTGAGATTTAAGTCGGGCCAGGTTATCGCAAAATACTCTCGTAGGCTCCTGTGAAGGTAGGTGTGCGCAATGGGTCCAATCCTGAATGACCATAGACCAAAATTCAGGTTCCCCCAGCCAAGCAGAGTTGAATTTGAAGGGAGCCCAAGGTTTCTGCAGGCCCGATAGAAATTCAAAATAAATAGGAGAATGGTCAGAGGATCCCCCATTACCAACCCATTGCCGAACTGAGTCAAATTACTCAGCCAATGTGGATTTGATCAAGAATCTATCAAGCCTTCTGGTTAGAGAAGCATTGCCCGTCCTCTTGTTTCTCCAAGTCGGGCATTTCTTAGGCATAGCCAGGTCCAGAAGGCCAACCTCATCAATGAGATTATGAAAGTAATCAGATAGTATATCCAGGATTTCCCCCGGTCCCTAAGACTCAGAGAGTCCAACAGAGAAGTTGAGGTCCCCTCCCAGAATGATGTTATCTCTCTGCATGATGGAGCAATGCATCTAATCCTCCCAGAAAGCCTCCCGGTGATGGCAGGGTCCATAAACATTGATCCGAGTGATCATATTATTAGAGTCCCGAGTGGTAATGTTAGCTCCAAGAATACCATCCCTACCCCACCATCCATGGACGAAAATCGATCTGTTATTGAGCCCAATGGCACAACCACCAGAACGCCCTCTAGCATCAATTATCTGAAAGGTCCAATCTAGCAGGATAAAAGCTAGGGTTAGTGATACAATAGCTCCGACACCAAGAGTTTCTTGAAGGAATAATACATTAATATTAACACGATCCAATAGCGCTTTAAGAGCCAGTTTTTTATCAGGATTGGCTAAACCTCGACAATTAAAGGAAAGACAAATCATGGAGCACCCCTGTCCCGGGTGTTCTTTGCTCTAATAACCCACTTAATAGAATATTGAGTGCCAGCCGCAACCTCCATTCCGTCTTTTCGAATGGCTTTGGTCAAGGTAGAGGGGCGCCCTCTTGATGATCGCAGGGAGAGACCCCCGGAGTCCTCCCCAAGGCCTAATGAAGGCAGTTCCAGATTGCGTGAAGACGATCTAAGATTGTAAGGATGACCCATAGAAATACCATCCAAGTAATGAGTCGAATGGGAGGAAGAGTCACCCGCCGAGGTAAAAGGAGCCGGACTAGGAAAAGAAGGAGGGGCAAAAGCAACAGGGAAGTTTAGGGGATTCATTTTGCAATTAAAAAAAGTAGAACCATGTGACATTTCAGTGCAATCACTGGCATATGTTAAATGCAAGGAATTAACAAACGACACAGATAATAAAGTAGAATTACCCAGTTGTTGCACCTGTAGTGGAGATAGTGAGGTGCCTCCATGAGACGATGAGTGAGTAAAAAAGGCTCGGTTCATCCTGCAGGTGCAGTGCCACCATCCGAATGATCCAAGGTAGTGCGGTTCTTCGAAATACCCCCATCCTCGGTCTGAGTTGTCATATGCACCATAATCTTGGGAGGAGTCACGGGTGCATCAATGAGTGGACACTCCTTATATAGATGCCCGACTGCATGGCACCTACGACATCTGAAGGGAACCCCTTCATAATCCAGAATTTGCGTCCTCATCATATTATTGAAGTGGAGAATATAAGCTTCAAGAATCCCATCCCTTGTGTCCATAAAGACAAGAATCTTGGCCATCGATATGTTCCCAGAATCAAGATAGGATCTGTCATGGTCCAGGTAAGTACCCAAATCATTCCCTATGAACTTGAAGGCCGCGTCGCTCCAGAAATGGAGAGGAAGTCCTGGAAGCCGAACCCATATAGGGCTAGCTCCTGCTTTCTCCTTGTCTGGGTCAAATAGAGGTGTCCATCGCTTCAGTAAAACTGGTTTCATCTCGATATGCCAATATTTGGATAGAACCCACTCCACCATGTCAGCCTGTGAAAAGATAAGGGCAAACCATCCCTTGTTCATCGTGAGGACCCTAGGAAGCATAGATAGGGAGTTTCCCCAAATATCTATAGTCCAGACCTTGAGTCTAGCATTGGTATAACTTCTACCATGGACCCTGCCCACTAAGATTATCTGCGATTTATGCACCACCTCCTCCATACTCATTTATTGAGCAAAGTAGAGATCCTTCTTAGTCTGAATCCGCGTGCACCTCTGCTTCCTTTTGCCATAGTGGGGTTTTCTAGTTGGTGAAGTCCGAACCATTTCGTCCGCCTCTACAGAGTCTGATGATCTCCTTCCACGCTGAGTATGTGTCGAGAGCAGAATGCCTTCGAAGCAGCCCGAGGTGATGGTCGAGACTGGAATTTCCGGATCACCCTGATGTGGGAAAGGTAGAATCCCACTTCGAAGGATCAGTCTTTTGATGCCGAGAGAATCTTCTTGTGAGAATGAGAAACCTCCAAGATCGGAAGAAAACCTAGTGACAATTAAAGGGTTAGTCGTCTCCTGAGCTTGTTGCTCCCAAGCCCGTAAAACAGAGGGTGAAGGAATGGAGAAAGTGGGAGAGGTCACATTTTGTAGTAGGGGAACCGAACCCAATGCCGGATCCTGCAGGATCTCCATTTGCAGTGGAGGTATAACTTCTGACCCACTTTCCTTAGCCTCCCCGTCCTCATTAGCTATGTCCATCATGTCCTCCAGACCCTCAACACAAGGGTATGAATGTTGGGTGAATATCTGGGTGTGTTCCAATGGGTCTTCAGAGTAGTCCACTTCATCATTCGTCATGGTATCAGGGCAGCTAAGCACACCAAATCGTCGGGAATATCGTTATTCCAATTGCCCTGTTCCGAGGTCAGTAGAGTAAACAGATGCACAGAGATGTTCTAGAAAGAGAAGAAGCCCTCTGTCACCAACAGAGAAAAATGACGCCAATATAAACTCATCTATCTGAGCAAGCCATAATGGACCCCCTAATATCGAACGGTTGGAAGATAGTGTGAAAATGGAGGATCACAGACCTTTCGAGTATAAAAAACAAAAGAGTAGAAACCCCCGCTCTGCAATAATGGTAACACTGAGGTTATATAATAAAACGGTCACCAGGTAAGTCGTGCATCCCTCGGACGATATTCGAAGTGGTGGCCCGCATGGGAGTCCAAAAAACAGAGCCCGAGACTCATGCAGGTTTGAGCTCGCCGACATGGAGAAAGCGGGCTGCCATTACTAGGGTTTCACCGGAGCCCTTTGTCCGCCTTCCTTCTTCCAGATCTCTTTAAGAAAATCCTTTTGACCATAGAGTTAATATGGTGTTCGTATATTTTTTTAATATGTTTCTCCTTGATTTGAGTATGTTTGAGACAGAAGCTAAATGCAATATCATTTATTTCTATGAAATAAATATTATAACATTTTTTTAATACACACATATTACTGTATTTCATTAATGGGATTGAATTGAATACTTATTATTACTTAACTAGCTAAACATCTAATAATATTGGTAAGAATCAATTGATTTAATTCCTCGAAGTTATATATGTGGAACTAGCTTGTAGTCTAAAAAAACTACAACCCAGGGGTATCTAAACCATCAAAATAATTCAGGGATCACACTCAACTTGGATCACCCTAGCCCATAACATGATTAGATTATTTTAATGTCTCCTCCCAACTGTTAATTTGGCATATCGGGGAAAACCTTCCTCATCAAGAAAGACCCCTCCTAGCCCTTGGAAGAATTTAATTTGGTTGAGAAAACATATAATTTTAGTATGGAAACCCACATGTGCACAAAAGGATAGCTCGACCCTCAAAGGAATTTGGACACCCTTGGATGACTATAAATACAAGTCAAGTGACCCTCATTTGGATATTAGTATCAAAGATTTTCTTGTTCTCTCTTCTTTGGTTTGGCTCGCATAGGTTTGAAATTGGTTTGTGAATATTTGTCCGTACAGGTTAGAGTTTGCCGGGTTTGAAGCTTGCACGTGCAAATTAGGGTTTTGGTCTACAATTGTAGGGTTGTCAAAAGAAATTTTCGGTTGTAGCCGCACACATAAAAGCCTTTCTATGTTACTAAAACAGTTCAACCACACACATGATCACTTGCTTCGTGTGGCCGAGACCTAGGGTTTTAGGTGATAGTTGATTGCAAATGTTGACAACTAAATGAAGGCTTGTGAATCATAATTTTGATTAGTATTATTGATGGGTTCATCTTTGGGATATTGTTTGGTTGGTATAGCTGGATAGTCTTATGGATGAAGAATTGAATTATTGTAGTCTCTCTTTGCTAAACATTTTATCACAATCTAATAAGAAGAATAATTTGAAAGGGTTTTCCCCCTTGTGGGGTTTTTCCCTAGTCACCGACCAATCCTGGTGTCTCTATGTGTGAATTTTTTTCTTATATTGCTCGTTTCTTTTCTGCTGCATTGATGATGATATTGTTCTTTCTATATAATTGCACATGTTTCTAATAATGCTATGATGTCGTGGGGTGAATTCAATATGTAAATAATGAAATGCAACTATCAAAGAAAAGAACAATATAACCCTAAGAAAAATTAACATGGCATCAGAATTGGGTTGAATAAATTTCATTGAATATCACCCCTGTGAAGACACCATTGATGGAAGCAAGATAAGATGGAGGAAACCTAAAATAATTCTAGGGTTTGAAGGAGACCCTAAGGAATCTGGTTATTAGGGTTTGATAGATATCATGAGGTTAGTGTTTGGAAGAAACTCTGGAATAGTATAAATGCTTGAGTTATGCAGTCTTGAAACCCTAACATGATGAACGAGAAGTTGTCCAAGCACTTGCGATAGATTCAATGTAACCTTAGATGGGCTAATCTCAATTAGGCATGGTTGATGATGAAGGAGATTGGAAATATCGAAGGCAAATTTTTTACATGTAGAATGGAGATTAATAGCTCTTGAAGGCTGGTTCAAGAGGGAGATGCTCACCTCTCATTAAAATATATGTACCTTATATATTTATGTCTTCATGACACTATTCTTGTTTAGATTTATTGTTTTATATTTCCTGCATGAATATTTGAGTATTTGAATACTTCTAACCTCTAGATGAGATGTGATAAATAGATCCTTCTTGAGGATAATTTAAGGCGCAATAAAAGAGAGCTAGTGAAGGAAATGAAGAGCTGGTGCTTGAAAAGGAAAGAAGTACTTGAGGAAATTTTTTTTTTGAAAGTTTTCAAAGTAGCATTCGGAAATTACAATATACAAGTGCTACAACTGCTAATGGAAAGTAAGTGTTACAAGTTGCAAATATGTATGAATACTACACAGTACGTGTAGTGTATTGTTTTAGTGTTATGATTTATCTACAAGATTGGATTGCAAGTTAAGCCCTAAGACATGTCGATAATATCATCATCATAAATGACTAATACATACATATGAAAGTAAGTTTGATTTCTAGTACAAGTGATATATTGGTGCGCTTGATACTATTGTTAATACTTGTGATAAGCATGGAAAACTCAATAATAAAAGTGTAACAAGATGATTGATACTCTTGTTGATCTCGATTAGGTTTTGATAAGCTTAGTAAATTTGACAATGTGACAAAATGAATGCCTTGACTTAATGGTTGAGTAATGTGATAAAGAAGTGATGTTGTGATTATGATCCTTGAAGTATGAATATACACTTATATGACACTTGTTGAGCCCCAAGATTGTTCTTTCTTCCATCATACTTCACCCCATTTTCTTTTGTCCATTGTTATCCCAAGCTCAAATGGTCAATGAAATTAGTTAAAATTAATTTAAGAATGAATATCATGGCTAACTTTCTGAGTTTTGTGATTTTGTCATTGTAATGCATTTTGAACTGAAACTAGCTACAGAATGCAGACATTCCGTAGCTAGTTGCCAATTCTGCCGCTGTCTTCACGTTCAAGCATGTTCCAGGTGTCCTCTCAAGAAAAGCCACACATGGGTGTATTCCACATCATGTCCTCAGCGCTTGTTGCTCACCATGAAGAATGAATGGAATTCTGGACGTGGTTTTGTACGTGGGAACTCACACAAGGAGGCAGACTCCTAACAGGACAAGGACAGCCCATATGTCATTTGTCACTTTACGCTACCATCTTTAGAGTTCTAATACGATTTTGATATGAAAAGACAATGATCCCCGTATTATCTCAAGTTCTGTTATGAAGATTTGTTATAAATGTACTCGGGAAACCGAGAGACAAGCTCTAGATTTTGATTAGATTTCGTGGATTGACTACTATATTTCTGAAGACCGAGAATACCGTGTTTTAAGTTATTTTCCTTTAATGAAGAAGACAAAATTTCTTTGAACGCGTTGAGTTGATTTTGAGTTAGATTTCATGCTACTCTGGTGGTAGAGGGCCCCTGCCTCCTGAGCGGCTTTACTTTTGCAATTTAGATAAGTATCTTAGTTCGTTTTCAAGTTTTTGAAGTTTGCGTTCATAGTTAATTTCATTAGTCATTATAGCTATACTTGTTCTAAGAAACTCTTCCAAAATATCATTACAATGAATGAGAAATGGCTGTAGTGTTATATATTTTATTTGAAATTCCTTTAGTTCATTATCACAGTTAAACTTACTCTAGTAAACTCTTCCAAGATATCATTATGATGACTAAGGCATAACTGTGATACTGCAGGATTCAGTTGCTTGTTTACACTAAGTAGCATAGCTAATCTTACTCTTAAAAGCTCTTCCAAAACATCATAAAAACGAGTAGGAAATAACTATGATGTCTTAGTTTTTAATTTTATTTTCTTTCAGTTTTCATGTTTGCATTCAAATGCATTGAATTGTACAGCCAGGATTTTTCTAACAAGCTCTTCCAAAATACCATTCATGATGAACAAAATAGGCTGTAGAATCCCATAGATTAATTGCATGATAACTTAGTTAGGGCACTCCGGAGGCAAATTGCATTTAATTCATGCTATGTTATTTCGTTTCAAGTATGATAATGGTTTTTTTTTAAATTTAGCACAGTTCATTGTAGACTAGTGACACCTTAGTTCAGTTCCAACTTAGCTCACTGTATTTACATTCTAAGATTAGTTGCCATCCATTTCATTTTAAATTGCATTAGTTGTTAAACTTAAATACCACGGTCTTCATTATTTACAAAACTTATTTTGTTCTAAAACTATATTAACTCATAATCATCTGGACAGAAGATAGTATCAGTACAAGGCCTGGAGTACTTTTGCAACCTTTTTACCATTTCACAAACAAGCCTTTCTTCAAAAGACTATTCTAAAAGGAAATCTATAACTTTTGAGTGAGGTTTAGTGGTGTTAAACTAAGTTGCAGAATAGAGTTAGGAGCTAGTTTTAGAGTAGCGATCTTATGATGTTACAAATGTTCTTTTCCAAATATGTTTCAGCAAATCTTTAATCGTGGATGAGATTTTGTATCATTATAAGTTGATTGTTTAATTGTTTAGTTAGGAGAATTTTATTTACACTTAGCTGCCCACTTCTCAAGCTCTTCCAAAATATCTTCAATGAATGAATTGGACAAGTTAAGTTCATGTTGTGATTTATTTTCTTGAAGTCATTATCAAGCTTGTATTTTGCTAAGTCATAGTTTAGGTTTGGTTCTGTCTCAGTACTTGCATTTGTCATTTTTTATCAACAATTTAGGCTTCACTCTGTTTTTTTTAACCAGTAGCTTCTTTCCACCAGCATTTAGTTCTTTTCCTTGTAAACATAAAACCATAAAAAGACCAAAAACATCATAAAACACTAGACACAACGCAGTAAGAAACAAACACCTAGGCACATACAGTGCACCTCACTTCAGCGGTTTACCAACCCTGGTTGACAATTAAATGAACTTAATTTAGGAGACTAGGTTGAGCACAAACATTTTGGCGCCGTTGCCGGGGAAGTGAAAACTAGGTAACCTTTGTTTCTTAACTTCCAAAAAAAAATTATATGCATAGAGAGAGAGACTCAAGGGGTAGATTTATAAGAAGCAGAAGTAGAAGTTTGATTCCTATAACACCACTTGTTTCACCTAGACCAAGAGCTAGTACACCTTCAACTCAGACCCACATTCCATCCTTTACTGATCCTAGACTTCTAGAAGACCTAAGATCAGATATTCCATTAGAGAGACCTTCCACTTTATCCACTGAACCTGTCTTAGAAGAAGATCCAAGGACTCCTGTTAGGGACACAAACTTTTCCACTTCCACAGAAGAATCAACCATAGCAGAAGAAGGGGGAGGAGGAGTCTTTAATGGAGAACACACATTATTTGGAGGAGGTAGAGGTAGAGGTAGAGGAGAAGGAGGTAGAGGTGCAGAAGGAGAAGGAGGTAGAGGAAGAGGTAGAAGAGAAATAGGAAGCTCTTTTGGGTTTCCTATAGTAGATGAAGAAACCAATACAACCATGAAAAAAATTTCACCCTCTGTCCTTCCAAACTTCTATGGACTTAAAATTGAAGATCCTGAAACCTTCCTATTTGAATTTGAAGTCTTGTGTAGAACTTATGACTACTTACAAGATGCTCAAAAACTTAAATTATTTCCTTCAACATTGAAAGGAGCAGCATTGAAGTGGTTTATGAGTTTGATCAACAATTCTATTAGGACATGGGAAGACATGAAACAAGCATTTCTAGAGAGGTATTTGGATTATTGTATGCCAGTCAATCATAAGGAGGAAGTGTTTAAGATGCTACAAAAAGAAGATGAAAACTTGGAATATTTGTTGGAGAGATTTCATTACAACATCAAAAGAGAAAAAATGGAAAACTTAGATCAAGACACCTTAAAAGCTCTTTTGTTGAAAACAATTAGGGATGAATGGTTGGATATCCTTAACATGATGGGAAAAGGGGATGTATCACAGCTCACATTACCTGAAATATCTGAGTTATGTATCAACCTTTCAAGAGGGAAATCTAAAACTGTAAAAGGTCCAAGAGTTCCTGCTCTTGCAAGGGCAAGTAAGTCTGCTTCTGGGACAGTAAGTAGGTCAGAAATAGGACATATGCTTGATGATTTCAAATCTGACATCTTAGGGAGTCTTAGTGAACAAATAGACACCCTTAAGTTACAAAACAAGAAAAAAGTTGAATCTGATGCCTTAGCAATCTTTTGTCCCAAATGTAGAAAGAAACATGCCTTGAGAGAGTGCCCTTTGGATGTAAAAGTTGTACAGACCTGTGTCATTTGTTCTGAAAAACATGAGACCAAGAATTGTCCTTCCATTCCTGGTCTCAAAGCTGTCTTTCAAGAGGAAACTCCTACAAATTCCACAGAATCTCTCAATTTTGTCTCTAGAAGGCCTTGGCAAGGACCTCAAACACAAGGATTCCATGATCAAATGTATAACCAACCTCCACCTTGGAATTCTTGGCAACAACCTTGGCCTCAATTTCAAAATCAATCTCAAGCTTGGGCACAAGGAGCACAAAGTCCCTATGGAAGATACTCTCAGTACTATCAGTATCCACCATACCCACATTTTTCTCCTCAAAATCCTCAACAAAATTTTCAACAAAATCCTCAACAACATCATTAGAACCTACCACATCAAAATCAACCACTTCCATTACCATTTCCTCAAAAATCAAATCAGTTGCCTGCTCAACCCATACCAAACCCCAATAATAAAAATCCTCAGAACACATACATGATAGAAGGCCAACAGTTTCCAACTTATTTAATTACTCCTTTAGACCTTAGTGATGTTCAACTTAGGTCTAGAAGAATACTTGAAAAGAGGAAACCTTCTGTGATCATACAAGAACAAGATAACTCTAAGGAAGATTCTCTACGGGTGAATAAAAGTCTTGAAGAAGATACATCTTTTCAAGACCCAAACACTGAAAAATTAAAGCAAAAAGATCCAATAATTTCAACTCCTGTATTAGAGCAACCATCCACATCTACTTCTATACCTCCCTTTCCAAAAAGATTACAAATTGATAGAGGTGTAGAAAAATAAATTATGGTGCCTAATTATGATTTCCTAGATGAGCTGAGAAATGTTTGCATTAAAATTCCATTATTACAAGCCATCAAGGAAATTCCAATTTTAGCCAAAACAATAAAGGAGTTGAACATGAAGAAAACAAGAAAAAGAATAAGAGAAACAAAGAAAATTCAACTAGCAGGAAAAATAGCAGACATTATGATGGGTGAGATTGCTATTCCAAAGTATCTTGACCCAGGAAATCCAGTTGTTAAAATTCACATCAATGGAATTGAAATCCAAAACACACTCATTGATTTAGGAGCAGCAATCAATATCATGAGTAGGCAAATCATGGATAAACTGAAACTTCCTAATCTTCTCTTTACACCCACATTATTACAATTAGCAGACAGATCTGTGATCAAACCAGATGGGGTAATAGAAGACATTCCGGTGTCCCTAGATTCTTGGGAGTACCCTGTGGATTTCATGATCCTAACTCCTAAGAATAATCTAGGAGGACATCCTGTTATATTAGGAAGACCTTGGTTGGCTACAGCTGATGCTTTTATTAGTTGTAGATCTGGTGATATGTACATCTCTGATGGTAGCTCAACTAAGAAATTCACTTTATATCCTCCAGCTAGGACAATTACAGATTTAGATGACACTCAATGGATAGAGGATGAAGAAGATTTACAACCTCTCTTCACAATTTCAGAAATTAGTGAAGATAATCAAATTCTGAATACTCTAGAAAACTTTGAATCCTCTCCAGAACACAAACATGAATCATTTCAAGAGGGATCCAACATTGAGTTTTTGTCATCAAGGAAGATGTCTCTTCATTCTATGGACAAATTTGGCAGCTCTACAAGTGAAATTTTTCCAGGCAAAACTTTGAACATAAACAAGAACCTAGAAAAATTTCAACAAGAAGAGTTAGTCAAAGTATTACAGAGACATTCTTCTGCATATGCATGGGAATACACTGACATGAAAGGGATAAGTCCCAAGACTTGTACTCATCACATCTATATAGAGGCAAATTGCAAACCAATCAGACAACCTCAAAGACGGATGAATCCAAATCTTAGGAAAATTGTTAAAGAGGAATTGCAAAAATTGTTAAATGTTAATTTCATCTATCCTATTTCAGATAGTCAGTGGGTTTCTCCTTTGGTAATTGTGCCAAAGAAAAATGGAAAATGGAGGGTATGTGTTGACTACCGAGAACTGAATAAAGCTACTCTTAAAGACCATTTTCCATTACCTTTCATAGATCAAGTATTAGATACATTAGCTGGCAAAAAGTACTTTTCATTCTTAGATGGGTTTAGTGGTTACAATCAAATCCAAGTAGCACTTGAAGATCAAGACAAAACCACATTTACCTGTCCTTGGGGTACCTATGCTTACCGAGTATTGCCATTTGGATTATGCAATGCACCTGCAACATTTCAAAGGGTAGTATTAGGAATCTTTTCGGATCTAATACATGATTGTGTAGAGGTATATATGGATGATTTCACAGTTTATGGAAACACATTTGAAGAAGCCTTAGCAAACTTGGAAATTTTTTTAAAGAGATGTTAAGAAGCAAATCTTTCACTTAGTCATGAGAAATGTTTCAAGATGTTTATTGAAGGTATTGTTTTAGGGCATCATATTTCAGGGGATGGGATTAGAGTTGATGAGTCAAAAGTTGAATTCATCTCTAACTTATCTATTCCAAGTTGTCAAAAAGATGTTAGGAGTTTTCTAGGATTTACAGGATATTATCGGAGGTTTATAGAAAACTTCACCAAGATAGCATCTCCACTCTTCAAATTACTTACCAAAGACTGTGAATTCAAGTGGAATTCTAATTGCCAGTTAGCCTTTGAGACCCTAAAAACAAAAATTTCTGAAGCACCTATTTTAAGGGGACCTAACTGGAAGTTACCTTTTCATATCTCAACAGATGCCTCTGATACAGCTCTAGGAGCAGTATTAGGACAAAAAGACGTGATTCTTTATGCCATCTACTATACCAGTAAAAATTTGACTCCCACGGAGTTAAACTATACTGTAACCGAAAAAGAGTTTTTATCTGTTGTTCATGCCATAAATAAATTCAGACACTATATAACAGGCTATGAAACTTTTGTTCACACTGATCATTCTGCAATTAGATACTTCATGAAAAAATCTATTACTAATGGCAGAGTCATAAGATGGTTATTTCTTTTACAAAAATTCAACATTACCATTCTAGATAGGCCTGGAAAACAAAACACAGTAGCTGATTTCCTATCTAGACTCCAAAACATCAAAGATGACACTCCAGTTGAAGATCAATTTCCTGATGAATATCTTTTTGCAATTTCTACTCAGACTCCTTGGTTTGCTGACATTGCTAATTATTTAGTTTCAGGGAAATTTCCTTCAATAATGAATGTAAGAGATAAAAGAAAAATCATTTATGACAGTGCAAAATATTCATGGGTTGCTAATGAGTTGTACAAGACAGGTCCAGATTTGATCATTAGGAGATGTGTTCGTGGAGATGAGATGCTTGAGATTCTCAAAGCATGCCATGATGAACCTTGTGGCGGACACTTTGCTGATAAGAGGACAGCTTATAAGATCCTCCATTTAGGATATTATTGGCCATCCTTGTTTAAAGATGCTAAAGAGTATGTCAAAAGGTGTGACAGTTGCCAAAGGGTAGGGAAACCTTCTCCTTCGGGTGAGATGCCATTACAACCTCAGGTACATATTGAACCTTTTGAAAAATGGGCTTTGGATTTTGTAGGACCTATTAGTCCTCCATCAAGACAAAAGAGATATATATTAGTTTGCATTGATTATGTTACCAAATGGGTAGAGGCCAAGCCATTACTTTTTGCTAATGAAGCATCTGTAGTTAATTTTCTTTTTGAGGATATTTTTACTCATTTTGGTGTCCCAAGGGAAATTGTTACAGATCAAGGAGCTCAATTTACGTCAAGGCTAGTGGAACAAATGATGGAGAGGTACAAAATCAGGCATAGAAAATCTACTCCTTATCATCCACAAGCAAATGGTTAAGTGGAATCTACTAATAAGGTCATTGAAGGAATCCTAACAAATATTTTTCATTTACATAGAAGAGATTGGGTAGATAGGCTTCCTGAAGCCTTGTGGGCCTATAGAACTACATGGAGAAACACAACAGGCCATACTCCTTATGAATTTGTTTATGGAAAGCAAGTTTTGTTTCCCATAGAGTTCCAGATTCAAACTTTCAAAATGGCAGTTCAGCTAGGACTTGATTTAACGGAGGCACAAAAACATAGATTGGAGCAGATTAATGAATTGGATGAGATCGGACAAGATGCAGTTCAGACAACAAGTCTATTCCAACAGCAAAGGACTAGATGGCATGACAAGTACATCAAAGAGAAGAAATTCAAAGAAGGTGACTGGGCTCTCTTGTTTGATTCAAAATTCAAGGATTTTCAAGGTAAATTTCAAACACATTGGCTTGGGCCATATGAAATTGTTAAATTTTTTGACAATGGAGCAGTAAAAATCAGGACAATAGATGAAGAAGAGGTCACTTTTCTTATGAATGGTCATAGATTGAAGCTGTATCACAAACCACTCTCAAGAGAAGAATTTGTCAAGAAGTTCCAGGAAAACAGTGATGTGAAGTTAATGAAGAAGAATCTTTCTTCTTCATCAACTTGATTGAATTTTCTGAAGTTATTTCTTTAAAAATAAACAAATAAATAAATAAATAAAAATAAAGTATAAACATGAAAACCAATCACTGATTGGCATGTTTATACAGAAAGGATAGGGTGAAAATCAGAGTCTTTCTGACACTCTAACTTTTCCATTTTGTTTCTGCAAGCAGCTGTTACAAAATCATAAGTTCAGATCCATTGCACTTATGATCCATCTCATTTCATTTCATTCCATTTACTTATCCATCCATACTCTATTTCATTCATTCATTCATACTTCACTTCATTCCATATTTCATTCATCTCATTCCATACTTCATCCACCTTATTTCCATATCAAAATTTAAATTTTAATGTTTTTCTGCAAATGAATAACACATGTCATGGATTGCAAGCCATTTCTTATATTCTTCCACTCCATTTCATAAATTGTAATCCATCCCACTCCATCATTCACTTCATACATATCCCATTATACCATATTTCATCATTTATCTTCACTCATTCCATATAATATTCCACTTATATTCCAAACCACTCCATTCCATGATTAAAATTCTCTACAGGTACATTCTGCAGCTAAACAGACATTCTGCAGCTAATCAGACTTTCCGTAGCTAGGCAGTCATTCCGCAGCTACAGATCCTGAAGGCACCGATCAGCAGACATTTGAATTGAAACAAAATGATCCAGTATATCCATGAACAAGCAAAATCAAGAAGGATTATGAAGACTCACAAAGTAATGGTTTCCAGAGGAGAACAAAGTATATAAAGACCACAAAAAGCAGATGAAAAGCAAATGTAAAAAGTTCTGATTATAATGGCATATCATAAAAAACTTTAGTATAGTTTTAGTTATGAATCATTCGAAAAGTTGTTTTGATTATTTTTATTGATCATGCCAAATATACCCTCCACAAAACTTTGGATAAAAATCCTTCATTTCAAATCCTATACCCGATCATCATCTAAGCGGTTAAAATGCTGAAGTGATTGATTTTCTCACGTCACCCAGCCAAATCATTTAATGATGATTTTTGAATCTGTTGTAAAGTATCTCCGCGGTCTTTTCACTCATTGATTTGTTTTCTTCACCTCACTTCATTAACTCGTTCCGTAACCACTCCCTATTACTCCATTTCGTAGCCAACCCTTCATCATTTCATTCTGAAAAACAGAGGTATCTCTATCACTGTGAGCAGAGGTATATTAGTTTGAAAGTTGAAGCCACTGTCACTGTGAAGCAGAGGTATATCAGTTTGAAATTTGAAGCCATTGTCACCGTGAAGCAGAGGTATATCAGTTTGAAGATTGAAACACTGTCACCGTGAAGCAAAGGAGTATTAATTGGAAGGTTGAAGTCATTGTCTCCGTGAGCAGAAAGAGTACTAATCTGAAGATTGAAAAAGAAATTATGGGCCTCATCGTAAGAACTGAACCAATAGGCACAAAATACCTGGAAGGATACCCTCAAAGCAGAGAAATGTTGCAACAAACAAGATGGCTGCAATTCCTTGAGAAATTTAATGGCTTCCACAAAGAAGTTACTAAAACGTTTGCAAGGTCATTCAAAGGAGCCAAGGTTGAAGTTGGAGATGTTAAATTCACTGTCACAGAGGTTTTTATTGCAGAAGCAACATGATTGCCTAGACATGGAGAAAGATGGTTTAAGAACAGAGAATTTCACAATGAATCATGGAAGCAGATCCTCAAATCACCAGGTATGGATGTCACTGTGTTTAAAAAGGGAATTCCAAGCTCTGCATTAAAGAATAAATGGAGAAACATATTGCTTATTCTACAAAAATTTATCACTTGTGAAAGTAGATATGGTACTGTCTATGTTTACCATATTAGGTTGATAATACATTTCCTAGAAGAAGAGCTTAATTTGCCCTATTTCTTGCTTCAAAGTTTAAAAAAGATGGCTTCAAGTGTTCAAAGGAGAGTCCAATTCCTAGAAACAACTCTATATCATCATGGCTTGGTTAAGATTCTAATTGAACACCATTTAGCCAAAACAAAAGATACTTGGGATAATTTCTTGGTGAGAAATCACTTTGAGGAACCAAAAGAGCCTTCACCTGAACATCAACCTACAAAGAGAAGCAGAAAATGGAGAGCCTCTAAAATTGAAACTGATAAAGCAATTCAAGATAGCAGTGAAGAAATAATCTCTGAGAAGTTGACTCAGATTAAGAGACAGCTTAAGGAAGAGAGGGTAATCAGAAAATTTTCCACAGAGAAAGGAGAGGGACCATCCCAGCCGAGAAGGAGCCATAGACTCAGGGGGAAACTAAGGAAAACACAGATCAAACAAACTGGGGTGATAAACATAGAAGATGAGGAAACATCTATTGAAAAATATGTTGAAGAAGATTTTGATGAAGAAGCCCCTGAAATTGACCCTGCACAGCAAGAAATTTATAACTACGCTGAAACATTGGAAAGGAAAGCTTCAGAGAGTAGAGATAGAACCCCTAGTCTTCCACTGTCCGAAATAGATGTGTTAAGAATAGATAGGTACGAGCTGGAAGTAATTAATAGACATATCAGGACCGAGAATGATATTCTGAGGGAACAAGTTAAATTAAAAACCAGTATGAACTCAACCTTGTTTCTACAAATGGACAATGTGGAAAAGGCTAATGAAAAGTTGAAAAAGAGGAACAAGAAGTTAATCAGGGCACTTACCAATTTAAGGTTCAAGTTAGTAATCAGAAAGCCCAGAAGGCCTTTAACTTCCAAGAAAAGAAGAAGAAGAGGGTTGGATGTTCTTGCAGAAGTCTCTGAGTTTATGGAATAAGTTGCATGAGGACATGCAAGAAGTCAGCAGTGGGGGTATGTTGAGCCCCAAGATTGTTCTTTCTTCCATCATAATTCACCCCATTTTCTTTTGTCCATTGTTATCCCAGGCTCAAATGGTCAATGAAATTAGTTAAAATTACTTTAAGAATTAATATCATGGCCAACTTGCTGAGTTTTGTGATTTTGTCATTGTAATGCATTTTGAACTGAAACTAGCTACAGAATGCAGACATTCTGTAGCTAGTTGCCAATTCTGTAGCTATCTTCATGTTCAAGAATGTTCCAGGTGTCCTCTCAGGAAAAGCCACACATGGGTGTATTCCACATCATGTCCTCAGCGTTTGTTGCTCACCATGAAGAATGAATGGAATTCTGGACGTGGTTTTGTACGTGGGAACTCACACAAGGAGGCAGACTCCTAATAGGACAAGGACAGTCCAGATGTCCTTTGTCACTTTACGCTGCCATCTTTAGAGTTATAGTACGATTTTGATATGAAAAGACAATGATCCCCGTTTATCTCAAGTTCTGTTATGAAGATTTGTTATAAATGTACTCGGGAAACCGAGAGACAAGTTCTAGATTTTGATTAGATTTCATGGATTGATTGCTATATTTCTGAAGACCAAGAATACTCTGTTTTAAGTTATTTTCCTTTAATGAATAAGACAACATTTCTTTGAACGCGTTGAGTTGATCTTGAGTTAGATTTTGTGCTACTCTGGTGGTAGAGGGCCCCTGCCTCCTGAGCGGCTTTACTTTCGCAATTTAGATAAGTATTTTAGTTCGTTTCCAAGTTTTTGAAGTTTGCGTTCATAGTTAATTTCATTAGTCATTATAGCTATACATGTTCTAAGAAACTCTTCCAAAAGATCATTATAATGAATGAGAAATGGCTGTAGTGTTATAGATTTTATTTGCAATTCCTTTCGTTCATTATCACAATGAAACTTACTCTAGTAAACTCTTCCAAGATATCATTATGATGACTAAGGTATAACTGTGATACTGTAGGATTCAGTTGTTTGTTTACACTAAGTAGCATAGCTAATCTTACTCTTAAAAGCTCTTCCAAAACATCATAACAATGAGTAGGAAATAGCTGTGATGTCTTAGTTTTTAATTGTATTTGCTTTCAGTTTTCATGTTTGCATTCAAATGCATTGAATTGTACAGCCATGATTGTTCTAACAAGCTCTTCCAAAATACCATTCATGATGAACAAAATAGGCTGTAGAATCCCATAGATTAATTGCATGATAACTTAGTTAGGGCACTCCGGAGGCAAATTGCATTTAATTCATGCTCTGTTATTTCGTTTCAAGTATGATAATGGATTTTTTTTTAATTTAGCACAGTTCACTGTAGACTAGTGACACCTTAGTTCAGTTCCAGCTTAGCTCACTGTATTTACATTCTAAGATTAGTTTCCATCCATTTCATTTTAAATTGCATAGTTGTTAAACTTAAATAGCACGGTCTTCATTATTTACAAAACTTCTTTTGTTCTAAAACTATATTAACTCATAATCATCTGGACAGAAGATAATATCAGTACAAGGCCTGGAGTACTTTTGCAACCTTTTTACCATTTCACAAACAAGCCTTTCTTCAAAAGACTATTCTAAAAGGAAATCTATAACTTTTGAGTGAGGTTTAGTGGTGTTAAACTAAGTTGCAGAATAGAGTTAGGAGCTAGTTTTAGAGTAGAGATCTTATGATGTTACAAATGTTCTTTTCCAAATATGTTTCAACAAATCTTTAATCGTGGATGAGATGTTGTATCATTATAAGTTGATTGTTTAATTGTTTAGTTAGGAGAATTTTATTTACACTTAGCTGCCCACTTCTCAAGCTCTTCCAAAATATCTTCAATGAATGAATTGGACAAGTTAAGTTCATGTTGTGATTTATTTTCTTGAAGTCATTATCAAGCTTGTATTTTGCTAAGTCATAGTTTAGGTTTGGTTCTGTCTCAGTACTTGCATTTGTCATTTGTCATCAACAATTTAGGCTTCACTCTGTTTTTTTTAACCAGTAGCTTATTTCCACCAGCATTTAGTTCTTTCCCTTGTGAACATAAAACCATAAAAAGACCAAAAACATCATAAAAAACTAGACACAATGCAGTAAGAAACAAACACCTAGGCACATACAGTGCACCTCACTTCAACAGTTTATCAACCCTAGTTGACGATTAAATGAACTCAATTTAGGAGACTAGGTTGAGCACAAACAACACTAACCTTTGATGAATGTTTGTGACATGTTCATTTGTGGTAATAAAGTAGCTGATGATGATTTGTTATGATTATGATGTATATATGTCTGAGAACTTGAGATATTTTGTCTCCATGATTTGAAAGTTTTATTGACGCATGAAAGTATTATGATAGTCAAGTTAATGTGTTGATTGATGATGATTGAAAAGTCTTTTCATTCAGAGGGAGAGGCTCTTGATGAGATAGCAACACCTATTATTATTTTCAATGGATGTAAAGACAACATTACTTCATGGAATTCTACAAGAAGAAGTATATGTTAAGCAGTCGCAAAGATTTGAAGGAAAGGATAAGAAAACTCATGTTTGCAGGTTGAAGAAAGCATTGTATGGTTTGAAGCAATCTCCCTGAGCATGGTAGTGAATCTATGATGATCAAGTGTAATAGGGATTTGACCTCCAAGTTCGAAATGAAGTATCTAAGTATGATGCACTTCTTCCAAATATGTGATACTACATGGATACAACAATGATGACTAGAAAAGAAACATTATTGACAAGAAGAGAACATATCAGTGTTGTTTTAGCTTGGGATTTGTGACGATATCTTTGATAAGCTGGAAACATAAGTTCGTAGCTATAAGCTCAGCCGAGTTTGAGTACATTTTTGCCATCATGGATATATGTGAGGCATTTTGGTTAAGGAAGATCTTTGGAGAGTTATTTGAGTAGGTTTTGGACATGACGGTGATATATTGCAACAACAATAGTGTAATATGATTGGTAGAGAATTTTGTATATAGTTGGGATAGAGATATCTGCATGTATTAAGATGTATTGTGATATGAGACAAGATTAAGTTTGTGGTTTTTTCCTTCGTGAGATAAATAAATGATGAATAAGGTATCAATTTTATGACATGCATTTTCACTAATATAATATTTGATTTCATGTTTCGTATGAACATGAAAACTGAGGGCTACTATTCTTCAGTGAATTGTTTAAGTCGGTACTGGATACAAGCAATTTGATATGTTTATGATCTATAGAGAGTAGCTTGGACTGATGGATGTGACCCTCCTGGGTAAGGGTCCCAACTCATCGAGGACATTGAGCTATGCTCTCCCCCCCTGTCTCAACTCCCAGGGTAAGGAATTGACCCTTAGAGCTCCCGGGGTTGAGGGATCTCTAGATTTGACAGAGTATACCCAAGTTTAAATTTTTCTTTCTCACCCATTTGGGCAATGGGTGTTGGTTTCTTGAGTCAGGCACAATCTTTACTATTTATGGTAAGTGGTATCCCACTCAAGCTAGAGATGTAGGTGTTCAACCACCAACTCTTGAGGGTCAAGTAGGGAAGATCAATAAATAATAGGATAGGCATGATCCTTACCATTAATGGTAGGTGGTATCCCTCCTATTATCACCAGGTAATGGGACATGCACGATCCTTACCTCATAAGGTAAGTGACATCCCTCCTATTGTTTGTGGTTTTCTCGGGTTGTAGCATTGGGCTCCTCGATAACAGAGATTCTCGGGTAGAAGCATTGGTCTCCCCGCTAGAAGATGATTCCCGAGCAGTAACATTGGGCACTTGAGATTTTCGAGTGGTAGCATAAGCTCCCCGATGGATAGAGGGTGGTAGCTTGAGCTCCTTTACGATGTCAAATTCTTCTTCTTTTAGATTCAAGAGTTTTTAACATATGAACATAGATGATCTGAGATGGGTCGAGATGAGTAATGATGAAATTTGATGGTGACGAGATACTTGTGATGGGACATATGTTGCAATTGATGATTTATCCCTATATGAGAGGGAGTGTTAATTTGGAAGCTCAAAGAAAAATTCCCTCCATTGGAAAACCTTCCTCGTCAAGAAAGACCCCTCCTAGCCCTTAAGAGAATTTAATTTGGTTGAGGAAAAATATAATTTATTATGGAAACCCACATGTGCACAAAAGGACAGGTCGACCCTAAAAATAAAGTGGACACCCTTGGATGGCTATAAATACAAGTCAAGTGACCCTCATTTGGAGATTAATATCAAGCATTTTCTTATTCTCTCTTCTTCAGTTTGACTCGCACATGTTTGAGGTTGGTTTGTGGAGATTTGTTTATACAAATGCGAGATTACAGACTTCGAAGCTTGCTTGTGCTGATAAGGGTTTTGGTCTGCAACTGCAGGGTTGTCACAAAAATTTTTAGGCTGTAGCCACACACATACAAGCCTCTCTGTGTGAACGGAATTCTTCAGTTGCATGCATGATCACTTGCTTCAGGCAACCGAGACTTAGGGTTTCAGGTGAAAATTGACCATGGTTGATCGCAGACGTTGATAGTTGAACGCAAAATTGTGAATCATGATTTTGATTAGTATCATTGTTGGGTTCATATATGTGATATTTTTTGATTGGTTTAGCTAGATATTCTTGTGGATAAAGAATTGGATTATTGTACTCTCTCTTTGTTGAACATTTTATTACAATCTAATAAGAAAAATAATTTGAAAGGGTTTCCCCCTTCTGGGGTTTTGCCCTGGTCTTTGACCAATCCTAGTGTCTCTATGTGTGAATGCTTTTCTTCTATTGTTCCTTTATGTTCTAATGCATTGATGATGAAATTGTTATTTATATATAATTGTATATGTTGCTAATAATTTTATGATGTTTTGAGGTGAATTCAATATGTAAATAATGAAATGCAATTATCAAAGCAAAGAACAATATAGCCCTAATAAAAATTAACACCGATTACCACAAATCTCAAACCTTAACTTCCTTACAAAGAAGAACACTCAAAATACAATAACACTAACAAAATTGACAAGTTTTATATATTAAATTATTACCTCTTTTAAATTTAATAAATTATATATAAAATTTCAAAATTATACATAAAATTAGAGCTAGAGTTGTTAGAGATTGCTTATGAGGTTTGATGGGGTATTTAAATTAAGGTCATTCTCCCTAACAAAGAAAATAATCAAATACATGATATTACTTTTGTTCTACAATATATGGTGTAGTGTTACTCTCAATGAATAGTTTTTATTTTTTATTTTTGCTTAAAGGAATCGCTAATTGGGCTAGGATCGTACTCACTTAACATGGATTCAATTCCGACTATTACCACTATAATTCCTATGTAGGTAAGCCCCACCCCAATAAGTGGCTACAAGTTAGAAAACCAAAATTTTTAAAACATAAAACCTTATACTCACCTTTCCTTTTCCTTGAAATTTTACAAGCTTGATAAATGACCTCCTTCAGAAAGGGTCGCTCTCAATAAATAACAAGTGCTACAGGGCATTGTATTACCTTCCATTGAAATTAAAGATTGTGTCACTAGAAAATTTTCATATAGAAGCTGGTAGCATGATACATATAAAACATACTATGAAATATTTAAATTAATATTAATATAAAATGGAGAAGATTAATATATATATTTCATATTTGTAATATAACATAAAATGATTATCTATGAAATTGTTTTACAAAGCACAATTGTATTCATTGTTATATGACAAAGTTTGACAATTTAGATTCCCCCCCCCCCCCAAAAGAAAAACAAAATCTTGTAATTCAATTACGAAATAGTAACTTTAGTAGGACTTGTTCAAATAACATTTACAATATGTGCATATAAAACCAAATGTATGTCACATTCCTATAGATCTGAATTATAAATTGTTTAATACAATGCAAAATTACATAGTGTTGATGAATTTGGCATGACGCTTAACATTATGCTAGAGTTTTATCAAGACTAATAATGTGAAAATGTGAAAATTGTGAGGGAGTTTTCTTGTGTTTATTTTGGCCTAAGCATTCAACCATTGACCATCTCATAACTTTTCATTGACGTTTTGAATAAGAGATGGAGAAACGATATTTATTAATGCTTCTTTGATTTTTGTAAAAATGATCATACTATGTCTAATAACTTTGAAATTAATGGAGAAATAAAAAATTCGAGTAGAGTGGAGAAGAGCTAACTTCGAATTATATGAAAAGTTCATTGTAAAATTGAGGATTTCAATAAATAATAAAATTAGAAGGACTAGTCAAAATAGAGAGTAAAATAGAAATAAAATAATAACGTATCCTCTATTTGACTTATATATAAATTAGTTAGAAAATTGAATCATAAAGAATAAAGGAAGTATACATATAAGAAGTCATGTTTTGTTATTGATAATTTATATGGATGATGTTGTGTTATTAACAAATCATAAAGATACTTGTGATACATATATAGAAATTTTATATAATAGTAAAATTTTATTTGTAACATACCCAACCCCTTCTTTCACATTCGAGGAATGGGGTAGAATTTGTTTTTTTGGTTCAACTATCCTACTTCGACGTGTTTGCACATTCCTTGTAGTCAAATTGGTCAAGTTACAGTGAGAGTATTTCAAAAGGAAATTGTTGCCAAACCATTCTGAGCCCCTTTATATATGTTCACTCCCATGACCCTAATTCCCCATAACTCTTAGAAATGCAATTAAAATTCCCTTACAGGATTCCAACCTCTCGGGCTATCCCACCACTTTTCCCTGCTACCCCGGATCCCTGAATATTCTTAAAATTCAATTAAAAATAGGTATCGGCTTCCGATCTTCCGAGATGGCCCATGTATCCTTTACGAGGAGAACCATGCCATGCGATCACTCCCTTGCGGGCCCCACAACCCCTACACTTTTATTAAAATACTTCCGGGCTAACTATCCTAGGTAATGAAGAAATTATCTATCAAACCACATGCTGTCAAATAACGTTCTAGGTAACCCAACGCTCAATTTAAATATCTTATGGGATGAAGGCCCTCTGGGATTTCTGGGGCTGCGGGAAACTCCTTCTAGGTTGACGGATCCATGAAAGGGAAAGAAGTTTTTGTCATTGTCTTTTGACAATTTATGGCCCAAATACTTCCTGTCTAATTGTTCATTACGACCCCATAAATATGTCTATTAACAAATCCAGGGAACAGAAAGTTTTCTCATCACCGTCTCTTGAAAATCTCTAGTCCCATGGTCCCCTACGTAGACATAGAATTGTAGTTAAAAAACTTATGTGATTATGAGATTCAGGGTTCCCGACCTCTGTTTGAATCTTAATCACAAGATTTTGTCAATAGATAGTTCCTACTCCAACACTTGACAGACTTCTCGATGATAAATTAAAACAACTTACGGGATTCTGGGCTTCTGGATTCCCTGGGATTTCTGACCATGTCATCATGCTCCCAACCAATAATGTAAGTGGATATTCTATTGTGCCAATAGGAATCTTTCCCAGTTAGGGTTTTGATCTACAAAGGGATAAGGATATCTAATCCTTCATTATAAGTTCAGGGCTTTTTTCCTCTACGCTGCAACAAGTCCTTCTTCTCAATCCCCGCCATGGATTGGCTAAGGGATCTCGAACTAACCTTATGTGAAGTGTCTGAAGTGGATCTCTGTGATCACCCCAAATACAAGCTCAGCTATTGCACAAGCTTCCTTGAGCCAGTATTCTTGACCATGGCTCTGTCTCAGAGATTTGGTAGACCTCCAGGTCCACATCAAGGCTTCGTAACTATGCCAATGGTTAACTAAGGTGTTCCATGGTGCTACTTGTCCTGAGTTTGGGAGGAAAATTCTCCAATGGGTTCTTAGCCTGTGGGTATTCCCTGCTCTCAGATAGGGAACTCCATGTATGGCGGTGTAGGAACTCCTGCGTCTATTACCTACCACAGGCTTGGCGCAGGCTCGTGAGAGTTTCCCACCTCTCCTACCACATGACAATAGTGCCCAAATCCCTGTCAAGTCGGTAATCAACTCTATGGTGCCACATAGAGCCTTTTGGTGCCTTACTAGCAACACAACGATGCCAACGACATATATCCAGCCTGTTAAGAATGCAAGGTTGAAGGCCATTTAGGTAAAGCTAATGGGATCGACTGGCCCCAAAGGAAACTTCCCTGAATATTAATGTGTTGGTTTCCATGCGACACAACAACTTATATCTTGGTAACAATTACTGTAAGCAAATATAGACCCTGCTAAGAAGAGTATATTCCATATAACTGTTTCACATTAATAAAATGGGTCTCTTAGCCCATTATTTCAAGTTTTTATTCAATATTTTGCTGCAACCTACGTCACGGCCTTATATTCTTCGGGTGCTTACTTATTTAATACTTTGAATACAGTTAATAATTTATTTAGAGTAATGTCAAAATCAATGATATAACATAGCCTTGATTATCATGTGGTTCATTTGCACATCTAGGCATCAAATACTCTGCATTTACCATCAACAAATTATCACACAATATTTTTCTTTCATATTTAAAACACGCACATATATATAATATACACATATATCAGTGACATGTTCGCATGAAGGTTTTAACCACATTCGTAAGAATATATAGCTCAATACAGTCCCTAAATCCAGAACCATCACAAAAAAACCATGCGTCGTAATTCATTAATAGGTAAGAAAGCATGCATAGGTACTTATATTTGAACTTGTAGGGAAACTGAGTTTGGAACAAGGAATCTTCACCCACCATAGAGAGTTGCAACCACAATTACTTGTAGCTTCCACCCCCAAGCTAGATTCTAGAGTCTGAGGGTGTGCTTGCTCAAGGGATTTAAACATCAGCTTCCAACTGAAACATGGACTCTAGAGGAACTCATTCCATACTCCCACCAGTTGAATGCTACTTTTTTTGGCACACAGAGAGTCTAAAGACACTCTACCTCACCCCTAGGTGCACATACCGTGATTCACCCCCCTTCTAGGGAGTCAAGAATCCACTGTAATTGTAACACAGTAACCACAAGTATTTAGTTTGGTATTCCTTTGGTACTACTCCAGGATGGCCTCTTCCTAAGTTGTTACAAGGCTCCAGAGTCTGCTATATCAACTGAAAACCTCTAATGGACCCAAGCTATTACAGGGCTCCAGATATTCCATCCCAACCCAAAGCCTCTAGGGACCCAAGGTGTTACAGGGCTCTAGAGACCTCTATCTCAACCCATAGACTCCAGGGACCCAAGCTGTTACAGGGCTCCAAGGATCCTATCTCAACCCACATCTTCCAGGGACCCCAAGTTGTTACAGGGCTCCAGATACTAGTAACTCAACCCACAACCTCCAGGGACAGAGAACCAATCCCTTTCTCTTCTCTTCTCTTATCTTCTCTTCAATGTTGTCTACTGAAAGCTCCCCCTTCATGCTCGATTTGGTATCTTATTTGTTTTCCTCTAGCCTACATAGGTTCGAATGGGTGTCTCCCCCCCTCTGCCTCTATCTTCCCTTTGAATGAATCAATCCTATTGTCTTTCTTATTTTTTAAGGGATTATCCCCCTCATGCTCGTTGCCTTGGCCTCTTTTTCAGCCACAATTCCGTTGCACCCTTGCTTCCCTCAAAATTCATAGTCCCTTTACAATTATACACACTTTCTTTAACCGTCAAACAAGAAGGGATAATTAACTTTCATGGAATCAACCATTTCCCACGTGGCCTCCTCTGGCCCAAAGTGCCTCCATTACACCTTAAATTGCTATATGGATCGATGTCGGAGCATGAGACTCCTATGATCTAGAAGGCACAATGGCTCTAGTTGGAACTCTCCCTCTAGTTCCACATGTAGCACAGATCAATCAATCACATGATTAGAATCATATACATAGTTTTTAAGTACAGAAACATGGAAAATACCATGAACTCTAATTGATGGAGATAAAATCAACATATATGCTACTGGTCCAATCCGTTCAAGGATTTGAAATGGTCCACAATATCGTGGTGCCAACTTGGCACATGTTCACATCCTTAGGGAACT
Organism: Pinus albicaulis; assembly: GCA_034641835.2. NCBI lineage: Eukaryota > Viridiplantae > Streptophyta > Pinopsida > Pinales > Pinaceae > Pinus > Pinus albicaulis. The sequence continues at coordinate 393,909,091 of CM076569.1, read as the reverse complement.
TTTCTTAGGTTTAATTCTTAGGTAAACATGTTCTCCAATTTGGAACTGTTTTTGTACCATATTCTTATCTGCGTAAAAATTCTATCTACCCTATGCCACTTTCAAATTTTGCTTTATGATCTAAACTTGTTGTTCCATATCCTTAAGCATATCAGGTCTTACATGGACCCTATTAACTGGATCACTCTAGCTAATAGGAGCATTGCAACTCCTTCCATACAACGCCTCAAATGGGATCATTTTTATGGAATTTTGGTGTCCATTGTTGTATGCAAATTCCACAAGTGGAAGATATTCTTCTCATTTCTTGGGCTGATGCATTACATACATCCTTAACATGTACTCAAGGATCCAATTGATCCTCTCTATTTTCCCATCCATTTGTGGATGACAGGCTGCACTAAATGCTAATTATGTTCCCAATCCTACAAAAATTTCCTTCCAAAACCTTGAAGTTAACCTATTATCTCTTTCTGACACAATCTTCTTGGGGATGCCACATGGCCTTACAATATCCTTATGAATATTTGTGCTATGTCACTAGCAGAATTGGTGGATTTTATTTCCACAAAACGAGCTACCTTGCTAAGATTATCCACCACTACTATGATTTCATCATGCTGCTTAGATGTTTTGGGCAATCCATAATGAAATCCATATAAATTACCTCCCACTTCCATTATGGAATAGGGATAGGCTGCAACAATCCTTTCGGATGTTTGCATTTGGCCTTTACCTGTTGGAATTATATGCATTTTTAAACGAAATCTACCACTTCCTTCTTCAGATTTGGCCAATGATAGTACTTTTTAATGGATGTAAGGGTATTTTGATGCCTTGGGTGCCTTGAATAAGGCTTAACATGGAACTCTTTAATTTTTATTTTTTTCATTTCATCGTTGTTCGACACACAAATTCTTCCTTTGAATCTGACTAAGTCGTCCTCAGTGAGGTGATATCCTTCATCCTCACCGCTTTGTCGTAACCTTTATTTTATTTGTTTTTATAATTCATCCTGCTGTCCAACTATTTTAATTATTTCTTCCAAATTTGTTGCATATGAACTTATAGCCACCAAGTGATTTACTTGGATTCTTCTGCTCAAATCATCAACAACCTTGTTTTTATTTCCTTTTATGTACTTAATTTCAAAGTTGAATTCGTTGAGCACATTCAACCATCTTGCTTGGCTAACATTCAACTTCAGTTTCCCAAACAATTATTTGAGCCCACTATGGTTGGACATGAGCATACAATTCCTACCAATGAGGTAGTGCCTCCACATCTTTAAGGCATGAATGATGGAAACCAATTCTAAATCACGTGTCACATAATTTTTCTCATGCTTAATAACTTTTTGGAATCATAGCATGCTACTTGCTCTTATTGCATTAAGAATTCATTGAGTCCCCCATTGCCGACATATGTACACACCACGAAATCCTTGTGAGGATCTATGATTCTCAACACCGACGCACTGGTGAGAAATCATTTTAACTGCTCAAATATTTATGCACATTGTGCTGCCCACTCAAATATTTTCCCTTTTCTAATGGGATGACCTATTTTAGAGAAATTCCAAATAAATATCCTATAATATCATGCTAATCCCATGAATGATCTAATCTCATCCACATTATTTAGAGTTGGCCACTCCCTTATGGCTTTGATCTTTTCTGGGTCAACTGATACATCTTCCTTAGAGATGATGTGCCATAAGTAATGTATCTATGACTAGAAGAAGTCACACTTTCTAAGCTTTGCATAGAGCTTATGTTTTATCGACAATTGTAACATTTTAGCCTGGTGTTTTTCATTTTCGTCTTCTATTTTTAAATAAACTAATATATCATCAACAAACACAATGACGAACTTGTACAAATAAGGATGTGACACTCTGTTCATGAGGTACATGAACATGTTAGGGGCGTTAGTAAGCCCAAAATGTACCACTACAAATTCATAGTGTCCATATCTTGTTCTGAAAGAAGTTTTATGAATGTCTTCCTCCTTGATTCTTAATTGATGGTAGCCTCACCTCAAGTCAATTTTTAAAAAAATATCTGCTCCCCTTATCTGTCAAAGAGATCATCAATCCTTGGTAGTGGGTACTTTTTCTTGATGGTTACCTTATTCAGTTGTCAGTAATCAATGCATAGTCTAAGGGTTCCATCTTTCTTCTTTAAAAATAATACCCGTGATCCCCAAGGGGACACACTTGGCCTTATGTAACCCTTGTCAAGCATTTCTTTTAGCTGCAATTTTAGCTCAAAAAACTCTGGGGTACTCATCCTATATGGATCCTTAGATTTTGGTGCTGGCCTAGGTACCAACTCCATAGAAAAATCTCTCTCTGTGTGAGGAGGCAATCCATCAACCTCCATTGGCAAGACGTCCACATACTATTGCAAAACAAGGTACTTTGAAGAAATTCAACCTCCTTATCTTCTGTTTCTCCACCATCTTCCTCATTCTTGGAAACTTGGACCACAAACAATGTGCATCCTGTTAGCCACCAATAAAAGTTGTCATATCAAATGGTGGCTAAAACATTTTTGGAGCCTTCAAGGAACAAGTTTATTGCAAAAAATGTTATCTCTTGAAGACTCATGAAGACATCTTGCCCTTTGTCTAAATCTTCACTGCTATTTTCCATTTTAATTCAAAAATTTTGCTAATTCTATAGAGAAAATACTACTGCAACATCCATTTTTTCCTTTCCCTCCACTTCAAAACTAACCTCCATTTTTACCCTTTTTTTTCTCATGAAATTCCTCCATTTTCCTTTTTCCCATTTCCCCTTTGTAAAATCCCCATTTATAGAGTTTAAAACTCCTTTTTGAACTCTACCGAAACCCCCAAATCCATTAAAAACTTGGAGAAATTTAATAAAAAATACGTTTTTTGTATTACAGACTTAAGCCCCCTTGGGATAAGTCCTAACCACTTCCCCATTATATGCTCTGGTGCTAGAACCAGGCGCTAAGCCATTCAATCGCTTATCACATCGCAAAATTCCGAGCGCACAAGTATTTTGGTTAAGTTAAAAGTTCCGATGCGATTAGCCCATTTTTTTATAACCCCCGATCGTATTATCATTCCATATAACCCTATGCCCGCAGTCGGGCGCTAAGACATTGTAAAAATCCATTCCCGATTGATATTTTCCTTTGTAAAGTCATAAACCCACTTTTTCCAAAGTTTGGTCTAAACGCGCTGGAATTATGTTTTTTAATGAAAAATAGGTAGATTGAAAGACCCGCATCAAAAGTTTCGATGCGATTGAGTCCCTTAGTTATATGCACCCTGGGCCTATGAATTTCCATATAAACCACGAGCCCCACATTCAGGCGCCAAACCATTTCATAACCTGCCCGATGTATATAAAACCTTTGTTTTTTATTTTGATTTTTGGCTTTCATATATTATATGAGGTCCCGCTCGTTTATTGGCCAAACCCATCTCCACCGTTGATCATTGGCCAATCCGATGGCCTGCGCAAAATTGCATTGGAAGTTTTCATTGGCGCATTGACATTTTATGCCACCTTCCGATTGGCGATTCCCCAATGAAATCTCTGCCGTCGATTTGATTTGCAGATCGACGGCCCACAACCAATCGCATCAGTGCCATTCAAAGTGTTTTCCCCGCCGATCGCATGCCTCCGATTGCATCTGGACCGTCCACGTGTCCAGATCGGATGGTCCAGATTTCTCCTTCCAACCTTTGGTTAATTTCGTAAACCATTGTATAAAGTTTCAAAGGACAATCCCAGCCGTTGATCTCTGCAGATCAACGACCCACATTAACCCAATTATTCGCTTAGTGTTATTCCTGCTTCCCTCCAGATTTAATCTATGCTGTTCATCTTTGATCCGACGGCCCATATTGAAACCACCCCACCTACTAAAGACCCGCGCATCATATCTGTATCGTGCTCGCTCCCCACCATTTGATTTGACGACCCAAATCTTACGGCTAATATGCATTTTCGCATAACTTTCAGCGTGGTCGTTAATTCCCAAAAATCATGCGATATGGGTGGTATTTAAAATCCACGCGGCAGCCTCTAACACATATCGCGTTCAAAAAGCTAATACCGCCTGCCCACCTTTTCATCGAACGAAAACCACTATTTTCTTTGCCGAAACCACTTTTCCCCCATTTGCACTATGATCTATCACATTCTTCCTCGACCGTCGATCCCTGCAGATCAACGATCCCAGACCATTTTCGCATTGTTATATTACCCTCTGCCTGTTCCAAAGGAATTTCAACGAGCGATCATAGCTGTTGATATCCATGGGCTTATCGCATCCGACGACCCTCTTTCTTCCCGAACCAAATTCGATTTCTAATTCATTTTTCCTCCGCCAAAGGATTTTCGCTCATTTCCTTTGGTTTTTCTTCTAATATCCAATAATGTGACTCCTTCACATTATTAGTGCATGGCTAATCTCGACCATTGATATATCCGAGATCGATGGATCTGACTTAAAACTCCCCACCATTTCATTAACCACCTCCTTTTGACCCCGCAAGTGAATCTCCGCTGTTGGATGCTGCCATCCAACGGCCACACTCCTAACCTAAACCTCTGAAGCAGTTTTACCCAAAAAATGTAGGATTTCTCAATTTTTATTTATTTATGCAGGTGTTGAACGGTTTTTTTGTTATATCAAAGGGAAAACCAAAGGTCGGGGATGACGATCTCTCGCGCCTTTGTACATAAACGAAAACCATTCCACCGGGGTTCAAACTTCACGTTTCGTCAATGCTTCATGTAAGCCTCATAGCACCTGCACATCAACAAGACAGAGTTAAGTTTAAAAGAGTATCAGTGTCGAAGACCTACCACAGCAGAACTGAAGATTGAAGATGAATTCCATAGTTTGATGGATTACGGCTAAGATTGATTACCAAAAGCCTAATCCATTGGATTAAAACACAATTGAAAGGCAAATTAAGGGATTTATCAGTCATGAAAGGCCTCCACCTCCACATCAGAGGCAAATTGATTCCTCTCAGCTACCACAGTTCCACCTGTAGCCACAAGCATTCAAACGGAGGCCGAGTTATTATCAGAACATCAGATATTTGCCTCAGCACAGCCGAATAGTTAATTCTGCTAAGGAACTTAATGCAAAATATCATCAGAGTTACTACAATATGACACAGAGCCTTAAAGGTCAACATAAGCTTCCGCCGAGCTTAATTCTTAATGTAAAACATTTAATATAGAGGACACATATGTAAGCTTCTTCATCGAGCCCCTCAAAGGCCGAGAAGCCTTAAAGACTGTATTAAATACCCTTGGAGATCTTTTATCAGATCCCACCTCCTCATTCTTCTATAAATACTTCTGTAGAAGATGAGAAAATGTTGGTTGCTGAACTTTGAAATATACTTGAGCTTGAAACTTCTACTTGTAAATAGTGTTCACTGGCTCTTGAAGCTCTGCTTGTGATTTGATCAGTTAGTCTGGGAAGTGTAGATGATTGCTAGACTAAAACATTGGACTTAAAGCTGTAACTGGTTTGGAGCAACAATACAAGATGATTTATGGGATCCTGGTCTATGTCGACGATGATGTTTTTCTTATTGTAAATCGTTATTTTATTTCTATTTTCACTTTGTCTATCTTCTCTTATAAAGAACAACATGCATAGAGTTATGATTTACTGTATACCAGTACCCTTCTCTGACTGATAAGCTTTATCTTAATGTTTTCTTCCAAATTGTGTTATTTAGGAATGATTTAATTCAGTTCAAGTAGTTAGGAATGCTGGCGTTCCCTCGTCCTACTGTCTTAATTAAATATTGTTCTTAAACGTTATTTTCAGTTTATGTTAACTAGAGATGAACTAAGTAAGATATGGTGAGCCTTGGTCCTAGTTTTATCCCCAAAGACTATCTGAAAGTTTCCCTTGGAATGTGTTGAAAGCTGGCTAGTTTCAAAGTACTTACCAGATCTTAGACCATTCTTTGTTATCTTAAGTGTTTGTCTTGAAAGTTTACCAAGTAAAGCAAAGTTAGGAGAGGTTTTGTGGTGAGCCCGCCCTGCTAGTTCTTCTCCAACAGTTGCCTTCAAGTTCCCCTCTGTGTTTCAAATGTTTTTCTATTGAAAGTATATCAAAGGCTGGCTAGTTTCAAAGTACTTACCAGATCTTGGATTGCTTTTATGTTATTCTTAAGTGTTTTTCAGAGGCTGGCTAGTTTCAAAGTACTTACCAGATCCTGGGCTGCTCTTTGTTCTTCATTTGTTTATTTCCCCTTCTTGTTGTATCATTTCATTCCATAAATCAAACTTTAAAGAGATCCTTAGACATAGATGACTTTCCCCATGGACCACTCTTGAACCTGATTATTTCAATTAAATCCTATTATGACTCCATAGCCCAATGGACTAAAACCAGCAATTTGTCTTTCTTTTTGGCCAAAGCTTGTTCTATTTGCATGCAACTTCTCACCTTTGAAACTCTTTTCATTTAGAACTTTCTCCTCAAATAATAATCACGCTCAACCATCCAAAACAAAAAAAAACCCTCGGCCTTCATAACTAGCCTAATATCATTAAACAAAAGCTTTTAAAGATAAATCTATCTTTGCACTTTATTGGAGAGATCCCTCTCCGGATTCAGGAGGGCTAGATCCTATAATCCCAAAGTGGTTGAAACGATGTTCTCCCTGCAGTCTGAATTTTGCCAATCTTGTTGATTACAGGGTGCCAACATTTCTGGCGACTCCACTAGGGACTTGAGTCGAATTTTCATCTTAGGTCCCCTTCAAGCTTAATAAAACCTTATGAGTAAAAATTAGCCTTTTCAAGCACTACCAAGTGATGGTAATCATGGTAAAACTTGTTTGAATTAGTGACAAACTAGGCAAACCCTAGGATTGTCATAAGACTTTATCTAACCTTGAAAATCAGCTGGCTCAGCCATAAGAGTAGTTTGTATTTGTCTCATAACCGTAGCTAAGTTTTTAAATAGATTTAGGACACTCTTAACAACCAAAAGGAACGAAAAATAACTCAGAAAACCCAAAAATATTCCAGATTGGTATTCAATAAATATGGTGGTGGACCATAAAACCTTTTACCTCCAAAAGAGCTAAAAATTTCCACTTGGCGACTCCACAATCCAAATAGATCTAAAGACTCCACTGGGAAGACCCATAATCTTTGTAACATTATTCAAACTTAGTTAGAGGACTGTAGGATTAAAGTTTGTGTGAAACAGATTAGTTGACCTCTTAAAAGATTGTCATATCTGGTTGAACTTTTATTGTTTAGTTGGGTCTAAAAAACACAACATAGTGGCTCCTAGAAAGATTCATAATAGAGCCTATCCTAACCCTGACCCACCTGAGATAGTTGATAACCCAGAAAGTATCCTTAGGAAGTCTCCTAAGATTAAATTTTCAACTATTTTCAGATCACCCTCGAGAGCTGATTCCATTCCTGAAAATCTTTCAGCTCTACAACAATCACAAGCTGACTTGGTAAATCCATTTAGAACTAGGTCATTTGATGATATAATTCAGCTAGACTCTGAGTCTTCACTTTCATCCCCGGAAACAAGTGAACATCCTGGTAGTAGAGAAATAACACCTCCTGATTTACATTTCCTTCACAATTTAGGTGTCTCTCATCCAAGATCAGCTCAGCAATCTACTGCTGTTCCATCCACATCTGCTCATCCTACATTCACTGTCCAAACCACTCCACTTCAGCCCACTTTTCCTTTTGTTAATCCACCTCTTGTAAATCCACCCCCACCACATATCATGGCAGCATGGTATGCTCCCTTAGTCCTTCTTGTTCCATTACTCAATCTTCCACAGGACTATCAGTCCAAAATTCCATTATATGATGCTAGTAATGCTACTAATGCATCACAACATGTGGATAAGATGAATGACTACTTTGATAGAAATGAAATCGATGATGATTTTGTTAATCTTAGATTATTTGCTCAGAGTCTGGGGGGAGAAGTAAGAAAATGGTTTGAAGGATTAACCCCCCACAGTATCAATGATCTCCAAGCCTTCCATCAGACATTCTTAAACAAATGGGAAGTGAAGAAGAACCGTCTCCAAGTCCTTTCTGATTATAAGAACCTCCATAGAAACACTGGGAAAAGTGCTCAAGCTTACTGCACCAGATTTAACAGTGTGTATAATGCACTTTCCCCAGATCTTAAACCTCCACAAGGCTCAGCTCTAAACAAAATTCCTGAAGGGTTCGACCCTGAGATGGCCTATTAGCTGAGAGAGAGAGATCCTGCAACTCTTGAAGAGATGCAAAAAGGAGCTCTTTCTGTAGAAGTGAACTTAATGGAGAAGAGGGCACGAATGAAAAATGAGAAGAGAGTATCCTTCAGAGAGGAATCCACGCCTTCCACTTCCAGCTCAAATATGGAAAGAATGATGGAGGAGATGATGAAGAGAATGAGCATATTTGAGAGAGCACAAACAAATCAAAACCAAAATTCTCCTCAAAATAGAAACCAGAACCAGAATCAGAATTTTAGAAGAAATCAACCTCCAAACAGACCTAGGGAAGATGATCAACAGATCACTCCTCCCTTTCATCAAAACTATGTGAGTGAGGTTGAGGAAGCAGATGAACCCATAGAGGAAGATGATATCAATATGCTGGGAGTAGATAATGATGACTTTGAGGTTCATTATGATAGAAAACAAGGTATTTACACACCTTATGATAACAAAAGAGATGATGATGAAAGTTATTATCAAGACATGGAAAATGTCATCATAGAGTCTCAAAGAGAATATGACCTTAGAAGTAAAACCAATCAACAAACTCCCAACACCAAAACCTCTGACAAATCTTCACAAAACAACACTGTAAACAAACCCAAAATTGTCAAACAGAAGGACAAAACAGTGGCTGGAAATTTTGATAAAGGTAAAGAGAAATGCACTCAAAACAATGAAAAACAGAGTGCAGACCTTAGTAGTACTAACACTTCAGCTAGTACTCCTGTTAAAACCATTTTGTCAAATGTAAATAGAACAAATCAGCAAACTGATTTTGCTAATAGAGGGGCAGTTAATAAGGCCGAGACAAGTATTTCAAAGAATCAAATTTCTTTCAGCCTAGAGCAGGAAATTTAAAAGATTAAGATCTCTGTTCCCTTGACTGAGTTAGCTGCCTAAAATGTATATAGGACCCAAATTTTGAAGGCTTTAAAAATAGAAGAGAATAATGACACAGTCAATCTTAACGATGACCAGCTAGAGCTTATTTTTGGTCCAAATATTGAAGGTAATTATCAAGAGGGACCTGTTCCTCCCTTTTATGTGAGTTTAAATGTTCATGAAAAGATTTTGCATAACACTATGCACGATTCTGGGGCTTCTCATAATTTAATGCCTAAAACTATGATGGAGAACCTGGGTCTAGAAATCACCAGACCTTATAAAGAGCTTTACTCCTTTGACTCAAGCAAAGTAAAATGTCTAGGATTAATCAAAGACGTCTGCGTTAACTTAGCACAGATTCCAGCCAAATGCTTAGTCATGGATATTGTTGTGGCTGATGTGCCCCCAAAGTATGGAATGCTATTATCTAGATCTTGGGGGGCTAAGTTACAAGGGACTATGCAAATGGACATGACCTACGCAACCATCCCTGTTTTCAATCAAACAAGAAGACTTTACAGGGAGTCCCATATGTAATATACGGTTACAAGCCCAGACAGGCCACAAAACTCTCCTTTGTACTCTGTAAATACAGGCCTCGATTCTTTTATCTTGTTTAACGATGAAACACTTAGTGAACAAGTCACTTTAACTAAATTAATGGCCGATAGAAAGGAGGAGGTAAACACAACGGAAGTGTCAAAAAATTTTGCTGCATTTGAAAACATTAGCAAACCCAACACAGGCCTTGAGCTACAAGTCATGCATCCTTTGCTTTTAAACCTTGACAGTCAAGAAAACAACCCTCAACACAGTGAAAAATATGAGGTGTTGAAATGAATTCAATTAAGTGTTGATATTCAAGAATCATCCGAAAGCACTTTAGTTGAAGAGGACAACCACCAAACAGATGAAACCGAAAATAGTCCTCTGTGGAGTATGTATTTTGACAGGTCATGCACTAGAACTAACGCTGGTGCAGGTGTCAGGATTTGCAACACTGAAAACAACCACACAGAAAGCATTTCCTGTAAAGTAAACTTTTAATGTTCTAATAACATAGTGGAATACGAATCCCTGCTTTTAGGCTTGCATCTATTGAAAAAATTAGGAGCCAAGAGAATTAAAGTACATGGGGATTCGGAATTAATCATTAGGCAAGTTAACGGGGATCCCATACTTAGGGCCTATAGAAATGATGTCATGGATCTTTTAAAAACTTTCGAGGAGTCCCAGTTAATTTTTATCCCAAGGAAAAGAAATAACATGGCCCACAACTTAGCTTTTGTAGCTAGAACATGCTTAACTCCATATGAGACTAAAGAATGTACAACTCAGATTAAATTTAGACCAGCAGTTCCTGATAACGAAAAATATTGGCAGGTGTTCGACGGAGACAAAAAAATAGAAGACTTCATGCAATTCAGAAATGAGTTCGAACTACACAGTTCGGATTCAGATTATGAAACAGACTACAATAGTGAAGAAAATTTTCTTGGTGAAGAGGAACCGTCTCCTGAGGTTGCCAATATAAATCTTTTGTCTAGCAAACTTACAAACAAAACAGAATTGACTGCAGAATTAGAAATAGAGGAGTTAGAGACCCTGCAGTCTAATGATCAGAGTTTGCCTAAGGGTCTGGCCCCTTTAGAAGAGTTGTTTGATTTTAACGATGTGGCCAAGAAGCCAAAACTGGAGCCTGTAGAGACTGAAGTGGAAGAGTGTAATATAGGCAGTGAACTTAAACCAATGATGATCAAACTGTCTAAGACTTTACCAGCTCACATTAAACTCAAATACATAGAGATGTTTAAAGATTTTTCTGATATTTTTGCTTGGAGTTATGAAGATCTTAAATCCTATGACACTGAAATAATACAGCACAAAATCCCTCTCAAGGAAAACCAAAAACCATTCAAACAAAAATTGCACAGAATAAACCCTGTTCAGTTGCCTTTGGTTGAGAAGGAAATCAAGAAATGTATGAAGCTGGTATTATTGTCCCTATTAGATATTCTGAATGGGTGTCTAATCTAGTGTCAGTGAGGAAGAAAATAGGAGAGATCAGGCTTTGTATAGACTTTAGAGACTTAAACAAAGCTTCACTAAAGGACAACTACCCTTTACTTAAGATGGATCATATTTTACAAAGGGTGGTAGGGTCTAGAAGAATTTCTTTGCTTGATGGCTATTCAGGGTATAATCAGTTCTTAGTCCACCCTAATGATCAATTAAATACAACTTTTACTACACCATGGGGCACTTTCATGTATGTGAAAATTCCCTTTGGTCTAATGAACGCTGGAGCAACTTTTCAGAGAGCCATGGACATAGCATTCTCGGAAGAGCTGGGCTACTTCATCATTATATACCTCAATGATGTCACCGTGATTTCAAAGATAGATGAAGAGCACTTAGAACATTTAAGAAAAGTTTTCGAGAAATGCAGAAAGTTTGGAATATATTTAAACCCTAAGAAGACACTATTCGGTCTCCAAGAAGGTAAACTTCTTGGGCACATTATTTTTGAGGAGGGTATAAAGATAGATCCAAAGAGGATTGAGGCCATATTGCAAATCTCTCATCCTCAAAACATCAAGGAGTTGTAATCTTTCATTGGAAAGATTAACTTTTTGAGAAGGTTCATACCCAACTTGGCTGAGCTCCTTAGGAATATAACAAACATGTTGAATAAGGAGCAAGGGGTAAAATGGACCTTAGGAGCAAAGAAGTCCTTTGAGCTGGTGAAATAAGCGTTAACCAAAACACCGGTTCTAATCAGTCCTGATTTTTCAAAAGATTTTTATATTTTTTCATTTGCATCAGAACATACAATAGCTGCTGTCCTTTTACAGAAAAATCCACAAGGACAAGAGCAACCTATTGCATTCTTTAGCAAGGCATTGAGAGATGCCCCTTTGAAGTATAAAATTACGGAAAAGCAAGCCTTTGCTTTGGTTAAGGCTTTAAAAGACTTCAGGGTATACATCTTGCACTCACACATCATTGCCTTTGTCTCAAATTTAGTTGTGAAAGAAATTCTAACACAGGATCCAGATGGTAAGAGAGGTATGTGGATTGCTGTTATTCTTGAATATGATTTAGAGATAAAGCCCACTAAACTCATCAAAGGCCAAGGTCTAGCTAGATTGATGGCCGGATCCAATTTTGAAGTTCTTGATATTAATATGATTAATGCTTTAGATGATCAAGAGGAAATCTCAAATCCCATTGTTGAAGATCATTTTTTGAATTCCTCTTGGTATGCTGATATTATTTATGTTTTTCTTAATTTAAATACACCTCCTGGTTTGACAAAAACAAAGGCAAGGTTTTTGAAATTGAAAGCTATAAACTATTGCATTATAGGTAAATGTCTTTATTGGAAAAATGCAAGTGGTGTATTGCTTAAATTTTTTCCTAAGTATGATGCAAAGAAGGTTAAGCACGAGTTCCATGAAGGGGAGTGTGGAGGCCATTTATACTGGAAGACAACAGCGAACAAAATCTTGAGGGCTGGTTACTATTGGCCTACTCTTTTTCTTGATGTACACAAGATGATAATTTCCTGTCATAAATGCCAACTTTTTGAAGGCAAAAGGAAGCTGCTACCCTTACCCCTACATCCAGTCACTGTTGAAACTCCATTTCAACAGTGGGGACTTGAATTCATAGGTGAAATCCATCCACCATCTTCTGCTCAACATAGATGGATTCTCACTGCCATAGACTACTTCACTAAATGGATAGAAGCCATCCCTTGTAGGCAAGCCAATGATTCCGTTATTATAAAATTCATGGAGACTAATATTCTCTCTAGATTTGGCTGTCCTACCAAGATCATCACTGATAATGCAACAGCATTTGTATCAAAGAAGATGGTTGAGTTCTGTCACAAGTATCAGATAACATTGGGGCATTCCATGGCCTATTACCCTCAAGGTAATGGACTTGCAGAATCCTCAAACAAGATCTTAGTGAACATAATCAAGAAGTTGTTGGAGGACAACAAAAAGTCTTGGCACACAAAGCTTCTGTATGCACTTTGGGCTAATAGATTGACTTTGAAGAAATCTATTGGCATGTCACCCTACCAGCATGTGTATGGCACCAATGCAATTTTTCCAACCAGCCTTGGTGTGCCAGTTATGAAGTTGATTCAAGAGGTTCAGTCTGAAGATAATGACATGTTCAGAAGGATAAATCAGACTATTCACCTCCAGCAAACTAGAGAAGAAGTGTATAACAAAGCATTGCAGAAGCAAGACAACATTAAAAAGATTTTTGACAGAAGAAAAAAAGCCAGTAATTTCAATGTTGGGGACAAAGTTTTAAAGTGGGACTCAAGGAGAGAAGACAAGGGCAAGCATGGAAAATTTGACAACGTATGGCTTGGCCCTTACTTCATTCATTCAGCTGCTGGTAATAATGCCTTTTTCTTACAAGAGTTGAATGGAACTGAATTGTTTGGGGGTCCTGTCAATGGCAGGATGCTCAAGCATTACTTCTCTTGATCCATGTTATGTTTTGAAGACTTTTATCTTTTTTCCATTATAAATATTTCATCCACCATTGCATTCAAAGTTAGAAAAATCAAAAATACAAAAACAGTGAAAGAAAGAAAAGAGGGCAGATTGTAAAAAAATAAAGGTACAGCCCCATGCCAACAAAAAGAGAAACAAATCTGAAAGTGTGCAAGCTTAAATGCCACTCCTGAAAAACACACTTCTAGTTAGTCAAACAACCTAATCTTGACTAATTAGCTTTATATTTTTTGCTGATAGGATAGTGAATTCGATTTTCCAAACTATTTAATCTTGGCTTATCAGTAGGAAGATTAGGATAAAAATTAAAGGTTCAAACATGCTCAAAATATGAACCTATGTTTCCAAAATATGAGTGACTCAAATCTGTTTTAAATTCTGAGTCAAAATAGAGGTAAAACTAGTTCTAATCAGCTTAAAATCTGAACCAGTCAACAAAGGAAAGACAACTCAAACAAAAGTAAAAATAGAGCTGTAAAAATATGAAGGAAGTGCTTTGAACTTTCAGATCTTAAGCCTTCCATTTTGTTTTAATTTTCTGCAAAATAATATCTATGTGCAGCTTGGTTTTTATGCCATAGATTAGCATCAAGTTAGACTGTTCAATCCTGACTTCTATGCTTTTGAATTTATGTTGTAGAATTTAGAGAATAAAAATCTGTTAGACTGTTTAATCCTAACAGATTGGTAGATTAAGTGGAGAAACATATGGAATCAACTGTTTAATCTGAGTTCATGGAGAAATAAGAAGTAGAAATAGATTAGATTTTATGCTTTCAAAAGAATAAAATGTTGCCAAAAGAATTTGCCAATCCAAGTGCACTCTAAAGAAGAAAAAATGTTAGATTAGTAGGATTGGGTAGGTAGAAAACTTGTTGATGAAAGATCCATTGTTTTTGTGGCTGCTAACATGTTTTCAAAACAAAGAAGAACATTCAAGCAAAGAAAGGCATCCCAATGGATGAGGCACTGATCAGCCTCCTAGAGAATGCAAGTCTGAAGTTCTTGATGCCTTCAAGAAGGCACCATCCCCAAGTGGAGCCACTGTTAGCCACCAATAAAATTTGTCATATCAAATGGTGGCTAAAACATTTTTGGAGCCTTCAAGGAACAAGTTTATTGCAAAAAATGTTATCTCTTGAAGACTCATGAAGACATCTTGCCCTTTGTCTAAATATTCACTGCTATTTTCCATTTTAATTTAGAAATTCTGCTAATTCTATAGAGAAAATACTGGTGCAACATCCATTTTTTCCTTTCCCTCCACTTCAATACTAACCTCTATTTTTACCCTTTTATTTTTCATGAAATTCCTCCATTTTCCTTTTTCCCATTTCCCCTTTGTAAAATCCCCATTTACAGAGTTTAAAACTCCTTTTTGAACTCTTCCGAAACCCCCAAATCCATTAAAAACTTGGAAAATTTTCATAAAAAATACATTTTTTGTATTACAGACTTAAGCCCCCTTGGGCTAAGTCCTAACCACTTCCCCATTATATGCCCTGGTGATAGAACCAGGCGCTAAGCCATTCAATCGCTTATCGCATCGCAAAAGTCCGAGCACACAAGTCTTTTGGTTAAGTTAAAAGTTCCAATGCGATTAGCCCGTTGTTTTATAACCCCCGATCGTATTATCATTCCATATAACCCTGTGCCCGCGGTCGGGCGCTAAGACATTGTAAAAATCCATTCCCGATTGATATTTTCCTTTGTAAAGTCATAAACCCACTTTTTCCAAAGTTTGGTCTAAACGCGCTGGAATTATGTTTTTTAATGAAAAATGGGTAGATTGAAAGACCCGCATCAAAAGTTCCGATGCGATTGAGTCCCTTAGTTATATGTGCCCCGGGCCTATGACTTTCCATATAAACCACGGGCCCCGTAGTCGGGTGCCAAACCATTTCATAACCTGCCCGATGTATATAAAAACTTTGTTTTTTATTTTAATTTTTGGCTTTCATATATTATATGGGGTCCCGCTCGTTTATTGGCCAAACCCATCTCCACCGTTGATCGTTGGCCAATCCGATGGCCTGTGCAAAATTGCATCGGAAGTTTTCATTGGTGCGTTAACATTTTATGCCACCTCCCGATTGGCGATTCCCTGATGAAATCTCTGCCATCGATCTGATCTGCAGATCGACAGCCCACAGCCAATCGCATCAGCGCCATTCAAATTGTTTTCCCCACCGATCGCATGCCTCTGATTGCATCTGGACCGTCCACGTGTCCAAATCGGACGGTCCAGATTTCTCCTCCCAACCTTTGGTTAATTTCGTAAACCGCTGTATAAAGTTCAAAGGCCAATCCCAGCCGTTGATTTCTGCAGATCAACGGCCCACATTAACCCAATTCTCCGCTTTTTGTTATTCCTGCTTCCCTCTAGATTTAATCTCCGCCGTTCATCTTTGATCCGACGGCCCATATTGAAACCACCTCGCTTACTAAAGACCCGCGCATCATATCCGTATCACGCTCACTCCCCACTGTTTGATCTGACGACCCAGATCTTACGGCTAATATGCATTTTCACGTAACTTTCAGCACGGTTGTTAATTCCCAAAAATCACGCGATATGGGCGGTATTTAAAATCCACGTAGCGGCCTCTAATGCATATCATGTTCAAAAAGCTAATACTGCCTACCCACCTTTTCATCACACGAAAACAACTGTTTTCTTTGCCGAAACCACTTTTCCCCCATTTGCACTATGATCTATCGCGTTCTTCCTCGACCATCGATCCCTGCAGATCAACGGTCCCAGACCATTTTCAAATTTTTCTATTACCCTCTGCCTGTTCCAAAGGACTTTCAACGAGCTATCATAGCCATTGATCTCCATGGGCTTATCACATCCGATGGCCCTCTTTCTTCCTGAAACCAAATTCGATTTCTAATTCATTTTTCCTCCGCCAAAGGATTTTCTTTCATTTCCTTTGGTTTTTCTTCTAATATCCAATAATGTGATCCCTTCACATTATTAGTGCACGGCTAATCTAGACCGTTGATCTATTCGAGATCGACGAATCTGACTTAAAACTCCCCACCATTTCATTAACCACCTCCTTTTGACCCCGCAAGCGAATCTTCGCCGTTGGATGTTGCCATCCAACGGCCACGCTCCTAACCTAAACCTCTGAAGCAGTTTTACCCAAAAAATGCAGGATTTCTCATTTGTTTTTTATTTATGCAGGTGTTGAATGGTTTTTCTGTTATATCAAAGGGAAAACCAAAGGTCGGGCATGACGATCTTTCGTGCCTTTGTACATAAACCAAAACCATTCCACAGGGGTTCAAACTTCACATTTCGTCAATGCTTCATGAGCATTGATGCCATGTGAGCCTCGTAGCACCTACACATCAACAAGACACAGTTAAGTTTAAAAGAGTATCAGTGTTGAAGACCTACCACAGCAGAACTGAAGATTGAAGATGAATTCCATAGTTTGATGGATTACGGCTAAGATTGATTACCAAAATCCTAATGCATTGGATTAAAACACAATTAAAAGACAAATTAAGGGATTTATCAGTCATGAAAGGCCTCCACCACCATATCAGAGGCAAATTGATTCCTCTCAGCTACCATAGTGCCACCTATAGCCACAAGCATTCAAACAGAGGCCGAGTTATTATCAGAACATCAGATATTTGCCTCAGCGCAGCCGAATAGTTAATTCTGCTAAGGAACTTAATGCAAAATATCAGTAGAGTTACTACAATATGACACAAAGCCTTAAAGGTCAACATAAGCTTCTGCTGAGCTTAATTCTTAATGTAAAACATTTAATACAAAGGACACATATGTAAGCTTCTTCATCAAGCCCCTCAAAGGCCGAGAAGCCTTAAAGACTGTACTAAATACCCTTGGAGATCTTTTATCAGATCCCACCTCCTCATTCTCTTATAAATACTTCTATAGAAGATGAGAAAATGTTGGTTGCTGAACTTTGAAATATACTTGAGCTTGAAACTTCTACTTGTAAATAGTGTTCACTGGCTCTTGAAGCTCTGCTTGTGATTTGATCAGTTAGTCTGGGAAGTGTAGATGATTGCTAGACTAAAACATTGGACTTAAAGCTGTAACTGGTTTGGAGCAACAATACAAGCTAATTTATGGGATCCCGGTCTATGTCGACGGTGATGTTTTTCTTATTGTAAATCGTTATTTTATTTCTGTTTTCAATTTTTCCATCTTCTCTTAGAAAGAACAACATGCATAGAGTTAGGATTTACTGTATACCAGTACCCTTCTCTGACTGATAAGCTTTATCTTAATGTTTTATTCCAAATTGTGTTATTTAGGAATGATTTAATTCAGTTCAAGTAGTTAGGAATGTTGGCGTTCCCTTGTCCTACTGTCTTAGCTAAATATTGTTCTTAAACGTTATTTTCAATTTATGTTAAGTAGAGATGAACTAAGGAAGATATGGTGAGCCCTGGTCCTAGTTTTATCGCTAAAGACTATCTGAAAGTTTCCCTCGGAATGTGTTGAAAGCTGGCTAGTTTCAAAGTACTTACTAGATCTTAGACCATTCTTTGTTATCTTAAGTGTTTGTCTTGAAAGATTACCAAGTAAAGCAGAGTTAGGAGAGGTTTTGTGGTGAGCCCGACCAGCTAGTTTCTTCTCCAACAGTTGCTGTCAAGTTCCCCTCTGTGTTTTAAATGTTTTTCTATTGAAAGTATATCAAAGGCTGGCTAGTTTCAAAGTACTTACCAGATCCTGGATTGCTTTTATGTTATTCTTA
Organism: Pinus albicaulis; assembly: GCA_034641835.2. Lineage (NCBI taxonomy): Eukaryota > Viridiplantae > Streptophyta > Pinopsida > Pinales > Pinaceae > Pinus > Pinus albicaulis. Next base: position 393,890,631 of record CM076569.1, on the reverse strand, counting down.
AGTGTTTGTCAAAGGCTGGCTAGTTTCAAAGTACTTACCAAATCCTGGGCTGCTCTTTGTTCTTCATTTGTTTATTTCCCCTTCTTGTTGTATCATTTCATTCCATAAATCAAACTTTAAAGAGATCCTTAGACATAGATGACTTGCCTCATGGACCACTCTTGAACCTGATTGTTTCAATTAAATCCTATTATGACTCCATAGCCCAATGGACTAAAACCAACAATTTGTCTTTCTTTTTGGCCAAAGCTTGTTCTATTTGATTGAAACTTCTCACCTTTGAGACTCTTTTCATTTAGAACTTTCTCCTCAAATAATAATCATGCTCAACCATCCAAAACAAAACAAAACCCTCGGCCTTCATAATTAGCCTAATATCATTAAACAAAAGCTTTTAAAGATAAATCTATCTTTTCACTTTATTGGAGAGATCCCTCTCCGGATTCAGGAGGGATAGATCCTAGAATCCCAAAGTGGTTGAAACGATGTTCTCCCTACAGTCAGACTTTTGCCAATCTTGCTGATTACAGGGTGCCAACACATCCTTTCTGCTGCTACATTTGGCTTGCATAGTAGTGATCATCCTCACTAATATACGCTTTTCCTTGCCTTTCAACACTCTTTTTGTTCCTTGCTCATCCAAGCATTCTATTTCTTTTTCATAGCAATCTAACTTGGTCCAGTGTAAGTACAACCAATCCATGCCCAATAATATGCCATACCCACCCAATGGTAACATATTCAAGTGGGTTTTTTTGGGCATGCCACTGAGTTCAAATTCACATGAATTTACCTAATGATTGATTCTTCTCCTTGTCCCCGTTTCCAATTGAACCAACCAAGGTTATTTATGAAATTCCTTTCCCAGTCAGCACTTCTAAACAAGATCTGAGTTGACATAGATATAATTAGAAATTGAATTAACTAAAATAGAAATGACTTGCTCTTGTAGCTTACCTTCCATCTCAATCATGGATGCCTGGTGATCTTCTTAATGGTTATTCATTGTTGTGTAAATTATTGGCATACTTCGAGCTACTTCACCCACCGTGATCACCTCTTGGGTGTTGTAAATATTTGGTCTGACATCCTGCTGATGTGGACAATATCTCCTCTTGTGTTCCTACCACAGGTCCAATACTTGAGTGGTTCTCGACCTTCAAAATTGGGTTGCGTTGAAGTCTGTTGCTACACATTTTTCTTAACAACAACATTGGTTTAATAAAAACAATGCCATAAGCTCGGGCTTCTGTTGTTGACATAAAAACATCTCTGTCCAGATCCCGTTGAATGACCTCTTCGGGGTTGTCCATTCTTTCTATATAACATTTGGTTATGTAATTGCGAAGCATCCTTATGTGTTTCGCTTCGTTATGAAACTCTGCGGCTGGTCCGTCATAATAGGAACTAGCAAGTTGGTGTATCATAACCCTAGCGTGAGGTAATGCCATACGTTTAGTAATTTCTCCCTCGATTAGGATGAAATATCCCATTGAAGCAGCTACCCCCATGCATATTGTATGTACATTTGGTACTATTACTTGCAACATATCGAAAGACCTACCCTTGGTATTACTGATCCGCCGTGATAGTTGATAAATGAGAAAATATCTTTATTTGCATCTTCTGCACTCAAATATACCATGATACCCATGAGTTGATTTCCAATCTCATGATTTATATCCTAAGCCAAAAAAAGTAACCTCTCTCGATAAAGTCGGTTGTATAAGTTGACCCAAGTTGCATCTTCATCTCCAGGGGCTCGGAAAGGCACTTTTGGAACACCAACAGGCATTTGTTTTAATGGAAAGAAGTGAAGCACTATACTCTAATATGGAAACGTAAAGTATATTAAGTTGTGTAACATATGAACTCTAGATGGTATTCATAGGGGAGTGTTTGAACCAATCCGGAAATAGAGCTTTAGATGGATCTTTGATCCATGTAAAAGATCCTTCTATTATTTGAGTTGATAATGTAACGAATCACACTTTTACCACTAAACTATACCCGCAACGATCTGATTGTAACATACAGATCGATCTTTTGTCTAACCAACCCATTTTTTTTATTTTTTTTGAGTCTTTTCCGTATAACTTTGATCAGAGAATGATAAGCTCCATTCACTATTAAAATGATTCAAATTATATAGCATGAAACATTCTGTATAATTTGAATCCAGAAAGGTTTTTTCTGGGAACTGGGCCGATGGATAACAAATAGAGGATTTTTTTTTTAGTTGTTAGTTGCAATAAGTAATTTATGGAGAGACTACATTTTCTCGATAGGCAAGTTTATAGAAATTTTTTTTTTTTAGGAAACCCAGAATTCTGGTCATACTATTGACAACTTCCTGACCACTTTCGTATTATAAAGATTGGATTGGTGGCCCCTATCGTCGAGTGGCCCAGGACATCTCTCTTTCAAGGAGGCAACGGGGACTGCCTTGTCTCAATTGGGTTTTCCCCCTCTTTCCTTTACGAGTTATTCTTGGGCCAATCCCTCTTATGTCCAACATTTCTTTGGGCATGCTAGTTACTTTTAATATCAAACCAATGCCTTGCTTTCTCATATCAGTGTTCTAATTTCTTAATAGCATCCTTTAGGGTTTGTAGTTCTAACAATTCGAATATTTTATCTTTGAATTCCATAGGAAACCCGCTGATGAACCTATAAATTTTTTCCTTCTCGTCCTTGAGATATGGTACATACCTCAACAGTTCCAAAAAATTCGTGACATACTCATCACTGGTTAACTGATCCATTTTGAGTTCATAATTTTTTTTCCTTATTATCATAATAGCATTCAAAAAGGTATTGCTCTATGAGAAGCTTCTAAAAATCCTCCCAGGTTAATTCTTTCTTAGTAATGGCTCTAACATTCTTTAAGTCCTCCCACTATATGTCATCTTTTCCTTTTAAGTTGTAAGAGGTAACTCTATCCTTCATATTCTCAGAATAGTCATGTATTCTAAAGAATCTCTTCATCCCTAGCTGCCATGCTTCCGCGTCCTCTGCTTTATTCATATCCCCATCAAATTTAGTTGGATTTTCCTTCTTAAATTCTTTAGGCATATGCTCCTTTCTATTCTTTTTGAGTGATGTTGATGGTGAGAATGGTGATATCTCTGAGCAGAAAAACTATATGGTTTGCTTGAACAATGCCCCTGCGTGCTAGTTCTTTGTCTTGGAGTGCTCAACGATTCACCTCCTAACACAGTGTCCTCACTTCAATGCATGTGCCTCTTTCCAGATTTTACACCATCTACTCCGTTGGTGTTATCCTTTGATTCATGAAAACTTTTCCTGTCTCTATGAATATCCCTCCTTTTAGATTTCCTTTGCCTCTACCAATCTGAGAGACTTTGTACGATGACTGCATTGATCTCAACTTGTCTTTCTTTGGCTCTTACCAGCCTCTTATTATTGACCTTAAAGCCTCCCACCTCATCCCTTAGGCTTTCAGAGTGTCCATCCAGTCTGGGGAGTGATTCCTTCCCCCTTGGTCAACTGATCCCTCTTCTTCATTAGCTATGACCGCATCACTTCCATGTTGTGACTGATTAGAACTGTATTCAACCATTCCGATCCTCATTACTATAACTTCTTCGTTTTATGTTTTTTGTGATGTCTTGTCAGTCGCACACATTGTTAGGCATTTCAAAATAATAAATAAACATAAAATTAGGATCATGAACTTGCCTTCATGGATTTTCCATGGGGATTCCTATTCTAACAAAACAACCATGTTAAAGTGAAATCCCATTTATAAATCATAAGAAACAATCATTAAGTTTTGAAATGAGTGCATAATTAATAATAATAACATATTCTCAAAATAATCCTTCTCTCGTTGAGTTTCTATCCACTAGACAACTCACACTAGCACAAGTTTATTAGCAGGAAATAATCAATAGTTCAAACTGGATTTTAACAACTAAACAATCACTCAGTAAAATTTATTTATTTATTCGGTATTTAACCTTGACTGATACCACTCTGTAACATATCCAACCCCTTATTTCACATTCAAGGAATGGGGAATATTTTGTTTTTGTTCAACTATCCTTCTTCAATATGTATGCACACTCCTTGCAGTCGAATTGGTCGAGTTACAGTGAGAGGATTTAAAAGGGAAAATTTTGTCAAACCATTCTCAACCCCTTTATCTGCATTCACTCTTGTGACCTTGAGTCCCTGGAACTCTTAGAAATGCAATTAAAATTCCCTTAAAATATTCTGACCTCTCGGGCTATCCCACCACTCGTCCCTGCTACCCGGATCCCTAAATATTCTTAAAATTCAATTAGAAATAGTTAAGGGCTTCCGATATTTTGGGATGGCCCACGTATCATTTAAGAGGAAAACATCACCACACGATCACTCCCATGTGGGCCCCACAACCCCGATGCTTTTATTAAAATACTTATGGGTTAAATGTTCCGAGTAATAGAGAAATTATGTGTTAATCCATGCGTCGTCAACTAATGTTCTAGGAAAACTGATTCTCAATTTAAGTATATTACGAGATCCAGGCCCTCTAGGATTTCCAAGCCTCTGAGTTAAACCACCTTTGGGAAACTTCTTTTGGGTTGATGGATCTGGGTAACGGAAATAAGTTTCTGTCACTATCTTTTGACAATATCTGGCCCTAATAATTTCAGGCTAATTGTTCATTGTGACCCCAAAAATCCATCGATTGACATATCCGAGAAACAAAAATTTTTCCCATCGTCTTCTCTTGATGATCTCTATTCCCCTGGTTCCTGAAGCTTCATAGAATTGTAATGAAAATACATACGAGATTTTGGGTTCCCGACCTCTACTCGAATGTCCATCACGAGATTCTGTCAATAGACGGTTCCTACTCTAATACTTGAGATAATTCCTGATGCTCAAATTAAAAAAAATAATGGGATTTCAGGCTTTCGGGTTCCCCAGGATTTTTGGCCACATCATCATGCTCTCGACCAATCACGCAAGGGGAGATTTGGTTTCGATAATAGGATTATTTCCTAGTTAGAGTTTTGATCTACAAAGAGATAAGGATATCCAATCCTTCCTTATAAGTTTAAGGCTCTGCTCATCTATGACACAACAAGTCCTTCCTCTTAATCCATGCCATGGCTCGGCCATGGGATCTCGACCCAGCCTTATACAAAGTGTTTGAAGGTGATCTCTACGATCACCTCAAATACAAGCTCGACTACTGCACAAGCTTCCTCGAGCTAGTCCTTTTGACCATGGCTCTGTCTCAAAGGTTTAGTAGACCTCTAGATCGACATCAAGTCTTCGTAACTATGCCAACGGCTAACTAAGGTGTTTCACGATACTACCCTTCCTGAGCTCGGGTGGTAGATTCTCCAATGGTTTCTTAGACTGTGTGTCTTCCCTATCCTCAAATAGGGAACTCTACGCATGGTGGCATAGGAAATCCTACATATATTACCTACCATGAGCTTTGCGCGAGCTCCTCAGAGGTTCCCACCTCTCCTACCACATGCCAACAATTTATAAATCCCTATCGAGCCTGTAAGAAACTCTATGGTGCCACATAGATCCTACTGGTGCCTTACTAGAAACACGAGGACATCATTGAAAAATATCCAATTTACTGAGAATGGAAGGCTGAAGGCCATTTAGGTAAAGCTAATGGGGTCGACTAGCCCCAGAGGAAACTTCCCTCAACATTAATGCGTTGTTTTCCATGCAACATAACAACTTGTAGATTGGTAATAACAACTATAAGCAAATACAAACCCTCCCAAGCAAAGGGTCTTCCACTTTTTTAATGGGTCTCTGAGCCCACTTTTTCAAGTTTTTGTTCAAGATTTTGCTGCGGCCTATGTCAGGGCCTTATATTCCTCGGTTTCTTACTTATTTATTACTTTCAATACAGTTACGCATTTATTCAGAGTAATGTCCAACTCAATGATATAGCATAGCTTTGAATATCATGTTGTTCAGTTGCACATTTATGCATCAAATAATCTACGTTTACCATCAACAAATTATCACACAACATTTTGATTTCAGATTCAATGCACATACACATATATAATCAATACATATAGCATGCATAAGCATATACAACTCAATACAATCACTAAATCCAGAACCATCACAAAACAACCGTGGATCATGATTTATTAATAGGTAAGAAAACATGTGTAGATACTTATCTTTGAACTTGCAGGGAAACTGAGTCTGGGACAAGGACTCTCCACCCAACCATAGACAACTTTAGCAAACTTACTTGCAACTTCCACCCCCGAGCCATATTCCAGATTTCGTAGGGGATTCTTTCTCAAGGGATTTAAACACCAGTTGCAAACTAAAGAAGGGACTCCAGAGGACCTCCTTCCTCAATCCCACTAGCTGACCGTTACTTCATTGGAACATAGGGAGTCCATAGGCACTCTACCTCACCCCTAGGTGCACACAAAGTGATTCACCCCCTTTTGGGGGGTCCAAAAACCACTTTAACTATAACAAAGTAAGCATACATCTTTATTCTGATCTTCCTTTGGTACGGCTCAAGGATGGCCTCTTCCCAAGTTGTTATAGGGCTCCAGAGTCTGTTATCTCAACACATAGCCTCAAGGGGACCCAACGTTTTACATGTATCTAGAGATTCCATCCCAATCCACAACCTCCAGGGACCCAAGTTGTTATAGGGCTCTAGATACCTTTGTCTCAACCCACAACCTCCAGGGACCTAAGTTGTTATAGGGCTCTAGATAACTTTGTCTCAAGCCACAACCTGTAGGGACCCAAGCTGTTATAGGGCTCTAGGGATCCTATGACAACCCATAGCCTCCATGGAAAGACAAACAATCCCCTTCACTTCTCTTCTCTTCTCTTCAGCGCTGCCTGCTGAAAGCTCCCCCTTCATGCTCGATTCAGTCTTTTCTCTGTCTTCCTCTAGCTTGCATAGATTCGAATGGATGTTTCCCCTCTTTGCCTCTAGCTTCCCTTCAAATGAATCCATCCTGTTGCTTTTTTTTTAAAGGTATTCTCCCCCTCATGCTCGCTGCCTTGGCCTCTTTCTCAGCTACAATTACTGCTTTGTCCTTGTTTCCCTGCAATGTGTAGTCCCCCTTCATACATATTTGTCCTCTTTTCTTTTTGTTTTTCAAGAAACATGGGCCGGGGTACTTCCTCTTGTAGCCCATTTAATTCAATAATAAATCTCTTGAATTCACTCACCAACCAATCTTTAATGGTTGTCCTGTATTTCAGGTTTTTTCCATTGCACAAGAAACCACAACATTCCAAGCAAGCAATCCTCCTCCCCAGCTCTAGAATCCATGCCCCTTTGACATAGTCCCCTTTTCTTAATTTAAAATATTGCATAACATTTACAATATATTTACGATGCAACTTATGCGAGGACCTTAGGTGGGGATATCACATTATTCTTAGTAACAAAAACAATTTTATATGATTGTCGTTTGAGCTACATTGTTAGTTAAAGAACCCTAAGAACATTATATATTCTATATATAGTGAATGAAAAAATAGTAACAACAACAATTTTATATATTTGTTGCATGGGTTATAGAATTAGTTGAATAATCATAGAAGAAAGTTGAAAATATTGACAAAATGTGTTTAGTAAAACAATTATGTATTAAAATACAAATAATTATGTATTAAAAAACAAATTGATTAGAGAAATTTAATCATAAAATATAAATAAATACAAATGAAAATTATTTACTGAAATAAAAGTTAAACAAAGGTTAGGTGTCTCACATAGAATGTTGAGAAATTTATAAATAAATATCTAGTAATAATACATCTAAAAGAAAATGTATATACATAAAAATATGCACTTTACAAAAATAAAAATTAAGAACTTAATATAGGTAACGAAACATGATAGTATTCAAGGAAAAAAAAAATGAAAAAAAAAGGTGTTCTCAATCTCACAAAACTTTATTCTATATATCCATATAGCATATAATATTTGCCCCACTCCATAATTTTATTTGTGAATATAGACTTATAGGACATGAATAATGCATTTTGCGCACAAAGTAAAGATGTATAATGTCTATAGGTCATTGAGACTGAAGTATAGAAAACTTTATTCTATATATCCATATAGCATATAATGTTTGCCCCACTCCATAATTTTATTTGTGAATATAGACTTATAGGATATGGATAGTGCATTTTGCGCACAAAGTAAAGATGTATAATGTCTATAGGTCATTGAGATTGAAGTACTTTGATTCAAACACTTTTCTTCAAGCTCATTCTTCTTGCACTCCTTTTTACCGCCTGATCATTGCACTTTTTCGTCATTCCCTAACTGCAATGTTCATTCTTCTCGCACTCCTTTTTACCGCCTGATCATTGCACTTCTTCGTCATTCCCTAATTGCAATGTTTAGAAACAAAGTCAATGGAAAAACCACTAAAACAAGAAAAAATGGGAAACAACCAAATAAATATTTATTACTATGAAATGTTTGGATTAAAAAATAGATCTAAATTTATTTTTGTAAAGACTCCTAAAAACATTATTTCCAAAAACACGATTTAAAACTATTAATCCATTTTTAAAAAATTGTTTTTTTTCTTCTTATTTAATAAAAAAAAATCATATACCATTTCATATAAAAAATAAATTAATATATATTAATGAAAAAAATAGCTATTTTGTATATAAAATAGTAAGAAATTTTTAAATACCATACATATATATTAAAATTAAACACTAACACTCTAACATATTTAAATATTAAAAATTATAACCTTTTATTATTTTTAACTATTCAATTATTTATAAAAAATAACCAATTCATATACTATTTCATATATTATTCCAGATAAAAAAACATAATCATTAGAGATTCAAAATATAAATCAATGTATAATTTTTTTCTCCATACAAGTTTGATTGTAAAGAACAATAACAATTCTAATAAGCATAGAATGTAATGAAAAAATAAAATCTATAGTCAAGTTGGTTTAAATCGAAACTAATATAAAACGAGAGACACACTGTTGACACATGCAAGATGTTTAATTTTTTGGAACTTAATTATTATTGTTCAGTGTTCGTATTCATGTGTGACTTTTAATAACACAATTCAAATAATTTTGGTACCAGAAATGTATATATCTTCTTTTTTTATGACCATATTTGAAAACAATGCTTCTTATTTTTAAGCACACCATCACAAAAAATAATTTAGTTTTAGAAATTTTTTACTTGGAATTGGATTTATTTACAAATTACAAAATATTTTAAAAAAATGGAACTAATGGAACTAGTTTTTAATGTCATAATGAAATGAAACCCATCCGTCCTATATAAAACTAGTAATTGACACTTTTTCCATTATCTTGACAGTTTGCATAAAGATGAATAAGAACAAAATATTAACTACTATTATTACATTAACTACAAGAATTCCATAAATGTTAGAGAAAAACAATTACAATAGATTTCCAAAAACTTCAACCTACATCCTTACAAAAACAAATAATTTACCAAACTACTAAAACTAAAATCTTTTAACATTATTTTATATATATATAAAATAAATATTATCTATTGAATTTTTTTTTTTAATAAATAAAATTAAATTTTATTTAAAAAACTATAACTTCATGAAATTAATGCAAATATAATTGCAAGACACCAATATCCCTAACTTTTTAATGTAACAACGTTGGAGATTATTGATTGGTAAGTGCAAAAATTAAATTGCATGTATACTTATGTTTCAAACCAACACTGGTTTGACAACATAAGGATATACAATATACAATGAAATGTCTTATAGTTTGAAATGGACATTTTCCAGTTTTATTCCCTATAAAAGAAAGGAAGAGTCAAGTAAAAAAAATTACCCGTAAGAGTAACATGTAGAAAACTACAACAAAGTTTCAGGATCAATAACTCCATAACTAAAAGTTTAGACAACTAGCTAATTTTCAAATTTACCAGAAGTTATATGTTCTAGATGGAAGACTTGTGGAGTTATTTTTGATGTCTGTTGTAAAATCCAACACTACAAACTATCTATATGAACCAATACGCAGAATAGAAAAACAATTACTTTAACGAAACTTTGTACCTTGGAACTGTATTATTTATTTCATTGATTTTTACGTAATAAGATTATAATTTACTTAAATATAGTTTTAGTTTAAATTTAAATTTAAATGTGGTTTACTTATTATTTTAATTATTTTTAATTTTTAGTTTATTTTTGTTACTTCAATTTTAATAATAATTTAGTTTAGTTTAACATTTTATTTTGATTCTTAATTAATATATTTTTATATTTTTGGAATTTAAGTTTTTGTGATCCATCATATAAATTTGTAAATTTTTTTCGGTAATAATCACAAACAATGGAACATGGTCGACGCGTTTCGAACCAACCAGTGTGGTTCATCATCAAGACTATGTGAGAGATCAGATCTAGACATTAAGTTTAAATAGATGTAGAAATGGCTCAACTAGCCATTAGAATAATGACTAGTTTGACTTAGAATATTTAGTTATTTAATTAATTAATTAATTAATTAATTATTATTATTTATTTATAAAATGTTTAATATATTTATTCAACTAATTAATCAATTAATTAATTTAAAAGTTAGTTATTTAACCAATAGTGTATATATGTATATATCTCTTATTTAATTTAATTACTCAATAATTAATTATTATTATTAATTTGTAATTTTAAATTATTTTTAATTGCATATTTGACTATTTATAAGAGTCAAGGTTCAAAGAAAAAAAAAAAAAATATATATATATATATATATATATATATATATATATATATATAATAATTTTTTTTTCTTCCAAGTAAGTCTAATTCTATTAATGTGACATAAAGATACAAGGAGGCTCAGGCCTCTGCAGTTCTAGCCCAAGTCACGGGCAAAATTCATCAAAAAAGCAGAAAATTGGATTGCCCTTGTTAGGGAAACTAGTCCTTTAGAGAGGTTTTTCGCTGCCCACGCAGGGGAAACCAACATGAAAAGTAGAAGAAATACATCGTTGTTCATGTCCAAGAAAACATTACTGTCTAAAAAATAAAAAAAGAACCCAAACGAGTTAGGGCCGAAGACCAAGAACCAGTTGAAACCTGAGTATCTAATTGTCATTTGGTGAAGGAGGAGGCTCTTCCACGATTAAGCATTTGTATTCGTCGTTGGCGTCTTCTACTGCATGTTTTGCATAGGTGGCAGCTTCAATACAGGTGGCGTCCTCAGCGTTGGTGGTAGCTTTAGAGAGGTGAATTTTGCTGCGGTTGTGTTCCTCCCCCGGGCCAATCCTCACTGTTGTTGTCCCTGACTTTGCTTCTGCGACTAGAAGCGCCTTTCTCTATGGCAGTGGGAGCGCCATGACCCCCTTCATTTTTATGCAATTTGGTGGAACAGAGGTCATCGGAACTGGAAGGTTCCTCCCTAAAAGACACTGTGATGAAAGCAGTAATACGGGGTTTATCCATAGTGCAGGAATAATGGAACTGGGCGGAATGAGTAGTCTGGTGGAGAACAACCTGCTGAGAGGGTGGAGTGGAGGCAGTTGTTTCCATTTGGGACAACGTCGGAGAAGCGACATTCGAAAGTTGAGAACAGGGCTGCGAATGAGAGGTATTGTTCGAGGGTGGGGAGTGAGACCGTCCTGCTGACCAGGCATGGCCTCACCCACTTCGCGTTGCAGGGTAGCAGCCATGGGTATGCTCTGGCGAAGAGGAGGAGGTATCAGAATGGGACGAAGGGGGCGTGTGAACGACTCTGCCACGACTATTTCCGTGACGACAATGCATCTGGTGCCGCAGGCGAGGCATGGTAGCTTTGGGATGAGGACTATGAGGCTCAGACGCAGAAAAATTGAAGGACTCGGGATGCAAAATGCAGAGGCCAAATGCAAGCTGCAATGAAAGCTCTGTGATAAATGTACACCGGGCATGAACTCAGTACAACAAAGAAGATTGCAACGCCTCCTGATATGTGTTCGGGAGCTCGGCTTCGAGATACCAGGGAGGCAGGTGCAACCTAGCAGAACAGGAGAAGAGATATTGCGATGCAGCAGAGCAAACGGAGAAGAAGGCCGAGCTCATCTTGTAGAGACGGAGATAACATCGGCTCGAGTGCAGAGTAAATGAGCCATAATGTTCACTGCTAGCTCCATTTATTGCAATTCGCATGAGCTCGTGGGTGGCCCTGTGGCCATGCCACTTACCAACCCTTGATCTCAGCTGTAAACTAGCCATACGATCACCCTTAATTGACACTCGCATCTGGGAATAAAATAATAATATTAATAATAATAAAAATAAATAAATAAGAATATTAATAATAATAAAAAAGTAAAAATAAAAATAAAAATAATAAATAATAAATAAATAAATAGAAACAAATAAATAAATAAAAATCAAGAATATAAGGCAGGAATCCAACACCTGCTGATATTCCAGTCGTCATTTCTATTGAGATTAACGAGTTTTTTTCTCGATTTCAATGGTCTCTTTCAACTTACAATGATGGAAATGGTCGATCCTAGCAATGACCTTAGCATCTTCTATGCAAACATGATGGTTAGTCTTTTCTGCATGCTCAACTAAGGCTGACGAGCGAGATCTTCTATGTTTGATGTCGGCAGCATGCTCATAGATCCTTTGATTAATAGACCGACCAGTTTCACCAATGTAAGGAGTCCCATAGGAACAAGGAATGATGTAGACACCTTTTCCATCTCTGGGGTCAATCGGATCTTTAACCGATTTGAGAGAACTGTGAATCATATTAAGGGGCTTGAAATACGAAGACACCTTATGCTTCTTAAGGATCCTAGCATCTTATTAGTGGTACCCTGAATGAACGGCAGGCTGACACTACCAGACCATTCACTAGGCTCTTTTTTATTTTTAACTAAAGGACCTTTTTCCGCTTTAAGGAAACCTTTAAGGCCTTGTGACATACTATAACCATTTTTACAAAAGACATTCAATAGATGGGTCTTTTCCCCCTCAAGGTGAGACTCATTAGAGATTTTCAACGCCCTAGTGGCTAAGGTGCTTAGGACGCCTAAACTTAATGTTTGGATCTGATCTCTCACATAATCGTGATGATAAACCACATTGGTTGGTTCAAAATGCGTCAACCATATTCCATTGCTTGTGATTATTACCGAAATAATTTTACAAATTTATACTTTTATATTATTACATTTTAGTTTGTAGTTTAATTTGAATGGTTGATTGTTTTATTTTATTTTTTAATTTAGTTTTTTTTTTTTTTGTAAGTTAGGTGGTACCTTTCTATTTTCTATTTATAAATGCAGGACAGGCTACATTAAAATAGTTATACTTTGGTCTCAACCTGCCCGTAGGAAACCAGGTCTGTTGGCCGTCTAAGTGCTTTGAATGCTTGCCAAAATTGAAATTGTCTCTTTATCCTATACAACGCATTAACTAGCTGTCCTACTGCTTCACCATGTTCAAGCTGATAACATAAAATAAGTTCTAGCTTATAACATAACATAAGTTGCCATACTTCCAAAAAAACAAGATCCTATGAAAACTATCCATCAGAAGATGAAATTGGGGCTGGATCCTTGGCATGCGATCCCGGCATGTCCACCTGTTGCATCTGTTGAAGCAACTTCTCCATACGTTCCATCCTATCGTCCATTCTCTGAATGCGATCAGTTACTTGATATTGGGTAAGTTTGATATGCTGCAGGTGACTTTCAATCTTCTCCAACAAATCTTTAAGGAAGTGTTCTGTCTTTGGCTGTACTTTAAACTCTGGAGGATGTGCACTTTGGATTGCTTTAGCTAGTAGGCATTTCATTAGCCAGTATGTATGAATGGCGACCTCAGGTGTTACCAGGGTCGTGAATGAAATCTAGAATGTCAGCTTCAGCTTCGGTGTCTTCAGGGTCTGTCTGCAAATCTCTTTCCCAGCCACGAATTTGCATTCGGGTTGGAGAGGAATTGCCCAGAATGTAGTTCACTACCATAAAATGGCATAGACTGAGGCGACCTCGGGTGTTACCAGGGTCGTGAATGAAATCTAGAATGTCAGCTTCAGCTTCGGTGTCTTCAGGGTCTGTCTGCAAATCTCTTTCCCAGCCACGAATTTGCATTCGGGTTGGAGAGGAATTGCCCAGAATGTAGTTCACTACCAGATTTTCCAAGTGCTCCTAGTTTGTTTTCCTTCCTCGTTTCTGTGGTAGCTGTTCCTGCTGTACCTGCTTCCCCTTGGCTGTTTCAGAACGCAGACCACGTTTCCCCATGGTGCCTTGGTCCCAAATAGTAGTTGCGAAATTGTCAGGGTGGTCGCGCCTCCTATTCGTCTCCCAAGCTCTTGCATGCAGCAGGCTGTGCATGAGCGTTTTGGACGAAGGAGGGCGAAAACATACCTTAAACAAACCTTCCGTCCCGGGCGCTAACAGTCTATCATGACAGGATCTCTGCATCATTAAACCCGCACAAGTGATCACCACAACTATTGATAGAACTTGGCGGTGGATCATCATGGTTATTAACTGTCGGAAGGGTGGCGTGCCGTGAGTCTGCCACGGATTGTCCTATTGTCCAGCTGTTCACCCCGATCGGGGGGTTGAAGGTCTTTGTTGACAATCAGTTGTAGTGAGTGTAGCTCCACATCCTAGATTGCTTGTCTCGGACAAGCATCAATGGAACGCTCTGTATTCTGACATCCCCAATTGGCCAAGAAATCTGCTGCAACGTTGCCTTTTCTTTTGATGTGGCTGGGGATTAGATACTAAATCTGCTTCAGCAATTGACTTACCTCTTTAATAAGAGCTGCTGTCCTCCAGCTTTGGGTGATTTTCTCCCAAGGGGTGCCTTGTTGCAGCTTCTGAATAACTCCAGTTACCATGGCTGAATCTCCTTCCACAATAATTCTGTGATAGTTTTCTCTGATAGCTATAAGGATGCTCTGCTTTACCGCCATAAGCTCTGCTTCATTGTTTGTGGCATGGCCCAAATCAATTGCATAGAATCGGCAAACTGTTCCTTGGGAGTTGCGGAAAATCCCACCTGCTCCAGCTTGACCCGGGTTACCTTTAGATGCTCCATCATAATTGAGTTTAATAAAGCCTGGTTGTGGAGGTGACCAATGTTCCTCAATAGTGTGTTCAGGGGGTTTATATTTCCATAATCCTTTATAAAGCATCTGAGGTTGTACGTTGAGTTGATGTAAAATACAGGCTTCTATTCCAACCGCTTGCCAGTCCTCATCAGACCATCTTTCAACAAGGATGGTTTCACGGATGTTTTCAATAGTACGATGCCAGATGTGCTGCAGGGGTTGGGCTGTATCTTGGAAGATACGCTGGTTCCTTTCTTTCCAGATGTTCCATAGGAGGAAGCCTAATGAAAGTGTCCATGCTCTATTAATTACTTGACAGTGATATCGTCCTTTCCTCCAATTGATAATCGTTTCAACAATACTAGCATTATTTTTGTCCGTTTGGCGAAACAGGAGCTCCAATTCTCTCCAGATCGGTTGTATCAACGGACAAGTATTGAGAATATGTTCAGTGGTTTCATTATCTGCATGGCAAAGCGCACAATAAGACTGTCCTATCATTCCCCTTTTCTGAAGATTCTCCCATGTGAGGATCCTACAATGGCTTAAAAGCCACAGGAAGTATTCGACTTTAGGCCAGTGTTTTAGTGCCCAAATCTTTTTCCACAGCGGCTGAGCAATTTGGTGAAGTTGTTGGGAGTGGATGTAGTATCCCTCTTTAATTGTAAACTGTCCTTTTGTCGTGTATCCCCATCTCAATATATCTGACCCTGCAACTCGTCTGAGTTTCCTTGTTTTCAGTTCTTTGGTGAAATTGTCCCATTGCTGTGTAGGTGGAGCTGCCTCCCATCCATTTTTATCTTTCCACTTCCTCCAGACATCGTTATTGTTTGGACACCAGTAATGCTGTACTAAACGATGAGTTGGTGTGTTTGTATACAAAAGGATTTCCCCCAAATCTAAGCGAGTGAACAATTTTTCTCTCTGTTGCCATGAATCTTCCCAGAAAAGGGTTGTACTTCCTTCTCTTATCTCCCAAAAGCTGTGCATTCTGATTAAATGCCTATTTGTTGTAGCCAAATTCCAAATTAAAGAACCTTTTGGGACTATGTCTATCTTTAATCTGCCAGAGACTGTGCGTGGCATAGCATATTTTGTTTGCCAGATGTTCTTCCATAGATCCGACCCTCCCATTATCCATCGCCACCATAACTTAGCTCCGAGTACATTGTTCAAAATGAAAGGGTCTCTAAGGCTTAGCCCTCCCGCTGTCTTTAGTTGAAGTAGTTTATCCCACGATACCAAGGCCCATTTCCGTTTGTCTTGTGCTCCCTGCCAAAGAAATCTGTTAAACATGGATACCAATGTAGTGCATATACCTTTCAGACACGCTCTGCCTGAAAGTTGGTATACTGGTAAGGCTTGAAGTACCGATTTCAACATAATTAGGCGCCCAGGTGCGTTCAAGGCTCTAAATGCCCAATTCTGGATTCGTTTCTCCACTCTTGTAAGAATATCCTGCCAATCTGCTTGTCTAATGGGATCCTGGATTTTTTAATTTAGTTTTATTATTATTTTCATTTAGTTTTAATTAATATAATTATAATTTAGAATTTAGTTGTTTAGTTTAGTTTTAAATATGGTTTAATTATTACTTAATTTTACTTTAATTACTTTTAATTTTTAAATTTAATTTATTTACTTTAATTTTTACAATAATTTAATTCAGTTTAACTTCATAACTTTATTTTCATTTTTAATTAATACTTTTTTATATTATTATTTTTAGTTTGTAGTTTAGTTTAATTTATTGGGGTTTTCACTTATTTTTTACTTTGGTTGTATTATTAATATACTTTTATATTATTATGTTTTTAGTTTTGCTTGTTTCAGTTTTAGTTAATATGATTATAATTTAGAATTTTAGTTGTTTTAGTTTAGTTTTAAATGTGGTTTAGGTATTACGTTAGTTTTATTTTAATCACTTTTAGTTTAGTTTTGTTATTTAAATTTTTATAATAGTTTAGTTTAGTTTAACTTGAAAACTTTATTTTGATCCTTAGTTAATATATTTTTATATTACTACTTTTTAATTTATAGATTACTTTGAACTATTGATTTTTTAAATTTCATTTTATACTTTAGTTTTATTATTAATTTCATTCACTTTTAAGTAATATGATTATAATTTATTTAAATATAGTTTTAGTTTAGTTTTAATTGTAGTTTATTTATTACTTTAGTTTTATTTTAATTAAGTTTATTTTTATTTCTTATAATAATTTAGTTTAACTTAACTTTATAATGTTTTTAATATTATTCTTAATTAATATACTTTTATATTATTACATTGTAGTTTAGTTTGCATGATTGATTTTTTTTACCTTATTTCTTAGTTGGGTTGTATTATTAATTTCATTCTGTTTTAGTTAATATAATTATAATTTAGAATTGTAGTTGTTTTAGCTTAATTTTAAATATGGTTTAGTTTTATTTTAATTACTTTTATTTTTTAGTTTAGTTTAGCTACTTTCATTTTATAATAATCTAGTTCAATTTATAACTTTATTTTGATTCTTATTTAATATATTTTTATATTATTATGTTTTCGTTTGTAGTTTAATTTGAATTATTGATTTTTTTTTTTTTTTACTTTGGTTGTATTATTAATTTCATTAAGTTTTAAGTAATATGATTATAATTTACTTACATATAGTTTTAGTTTTATTTTGATTACAAGATGCTAATCACGATCCCCATGAAAATTGAATTCTCAAATGACCAAATTTCATGAATGAAATGGGACACCTATCAAGAAAGTTGAAAAAAGACAAACAAATTTTTTAGTGAACCACATGCTAACACATCATATTTCTTAATTAAAATATGAAATATTTTTAATGATCTAAAAAATTAAACACTTCTAATGGTCACTGCTAAATTATTAGTAATCAAAATTTCCTTAACATAAACTAATAATAAAATACTTTAATTATGCCGTAAGACATTAAATTGTGGGGCTTTATGTTGCGACATTGTACAGATTCGTCGTCTTGGACACAATTTGCAACACATGTCCCACTAAATTGTTACAATTAAGCAAAAAGAGTGGCCTTCAATGTTTTATCTTTCAGTATTGGAAGTCGAAGACAATTCATGCAATGGATGCCTGACTATTAAAGGTGGAGCAGACGCCGAGGGGACTGCAAGAAGGAGAAAACTTGTATATTTGAAATATCAGAGACAACAGGTGAAACAAGCGTGTGCTAAAATTTTTGGAGACATTCCAGATCATGCTGGTGTCAATGAACCATACCTTGAATTTTAAGAGGAAAACTGTGCCGCACCGAATTGAGTTGATGATCTCGTGCACAAGTGAAAAGGGAAAAAGGAACCAGACGAAATATTTAGTGCCATATTCAACAGTAGAGAGGTTAAAGGCATTTCCTACAAACATGACCATGAAAGGAGGTTAGTGGTGTCTATGTTGCATGATTTGGTGCGGAGACTGACACATAAACAGAAAATATTGGATAAAGAGAATGACCCAAAAATCATAAGGGTATTAGACTATGCAACAAAGAGATTGAAATTTCTTTGTCGAAATATTTGCAAGAATCATATAGGTTTTGTTCCCGGAGTCGAAGTTGGATATGTATATCAATCCCAAAGGTTGTTGAGTATTATAGGTTTGCATAGACCTCTTGAGGAACACTGTCACCAAATTATTACAATTATGATAACAAAATGAAGAGAGCTTGAAGACAATTTGTGAAGCTTTTGTTATTGGGAGTACTGCAATTACTACTGCCAAAAAAATGGTTGGAAAATGAAGCAACTAAAAATTAATAATGCATGGACAAATCTGTTGCTTATTGTTACATATTTTTTTGTGCTGTACGTAAAATTTTCATCCTCAAATTTAATTATCCTCATTATTTGTCTTGGTAATGTTGGCCAGTTATGTTATTGTCCTTTTGTTTATTAGCTTTCCTGATTTAATACAATCCAAAGGAAAAAATAGAGTCTTTGGTAGCTTATAAGACACTGGTTGTAGTGAACAATTGTAAATTTTCTGCGTGGCCTGCGACTGTGGGTGCATCTAATCTTCCTCCTCCTTAGATGGTAGAAGTACTCGTGGGGGTTCCATATTCATGGAAAGTAAATCCGTTCTGGTTGGGATCCATTTGGGGGAGGATTGATTATGTCTTCAATTCCTAAAAATCAATTTAAACCCATTTCTATGAAATTAAATAACCCACGGTTCAACCACATATTGGACATCATAGTCTTGGTGAAATTTCCACCAGATCAGGGGTTACATGCAAATCACATCAATTCATATTTCAAAGAATGAAAATTTTAAACCCTCACAAGTTAACCAGTTTCAACGCATTATTCCTCCAACAATTTTAAGTTAGGATTTGACCACAATTTCCAACAATGAATATAGTTGTGTGTTCAATATTCACTGTACTTACATTGGCGATTTCACATTCAACACAATCATCAATGAAATGATTAAATTTCATTAGATTTCCCACAAAGTTCCACTTCTTCAATGCTCTCAATGAAACTTCAAAGATGATTTCTCCCCAATGCACACCAAATGGGAGGATTTCACCTTCGAATGGGTTTATTTCTCTTTCTAAAGAACCGCATGATATTTTCATAGTAGCTTCATTTTTTTTCTGGGAAAACTTTCATAAAAGAGACCCACATTATCTTGCTTCATCAAGAGGCTTCAAATAGGGCATCTGAAATTTCAAAATGCAACTTATTTCAATCATCAAATATTAGAAACCCCGTCCACTAAAATAATCTCTTATGCAAGGAAAATTTTCATTTACATATCCTCATTTATTTACAAGTGTCTGGAATTTACAATACACGCACACATAATCACATTTCTTCACAATTCCAAAATTTACACATAAAGTGCCTCTCTAAATTCAATTCGATATTTCGGAATTTCACATACAAACCTACCTTATAAGGAGAATATGGATTTGGACACAATTTAAATAGCATCTACAACAATTGCATATACCATCACTAGTGTAATTGAATTTAGTTAATGAGAATTAGAGATAAAGAAAATTCTCATCAGTTGGGTGGCCTTAGTAGCACACTAGCCCCATTTCCTCCTTTGTTGCAAGCTCCATCAAAACGCTTCTAGTCATGAAATGGTTGTGCCATTATGTATTTTTTTTTATCATATTGATTTCAATATCAATTTCTCCCTCTTTTGTACTATTCATTCCCTATTTTTTGTCTAGTTAATAATATCATGTGAAGTTATGTCTATCCCCTTTATTTTAAATGACCTTGGTCCATTGCTTTTCTTCACACATGTAAATTTGTGAATGAATCTTAGTAATTGAAGGAAATGCCACTTCATTAGAGAACTCTTGAGGTCTAAAATGGGTCTCCTAAGAAAAATGTACAACCAAATAAAATTTATAAGAACCAATAGGATTCAAGATGATGATGTCAACCATGAGGGATGATTAACATTTTTTGGGGTAAAAAAGTAAAAAGATTAAAAAATAATAAAACTACTTTTTCAACTTGTATTTTCCACTTATCTCCCTAAGGGTTTACTCAAATTTATAGTAGGAGTACCCGTTGGACAAAAAATTTGATTTCTTATCCAAGGAGTACCCATGCTGTATACTTTCAATGGACTCTGCTACATGAAAAATGACAAATACATGAAAAAAAACGTGATCGCAATCATGGTTTTCATTTTTTTTTCTCATTTTTCATGTAGAAGGGACAACGAAAATATGAAACATGAGTACTCATTGGATGATGAATCAAATTGTGCGTCCAACGAGTGTTCCTACTTGAAATTTGAGTAAACCCATAGGGAGATGAGTTGAAAAAGTAGTTTTTTCTTTTTTTCCTCTAAAATTTGATGATGTAATCTAATCCTATTTTATTATTTCCACTATTATTTTATAATTCCCTTAGGAGGCACATTTTAAACCTCAAAATTCCCCTAATGAGTATTCAATTTTTTTGTGAGTCAATATTTTGAAGATAAAAGATGCAAAAGTATCTAAGAACTCCAGAAATTGTGTTGACAACAATGGGCCAGGCCATTAGCAAGATCTTAGTTATTTCCAAAATAATCAAAGTAATAGCATTTTATATTTGTAGGAAAATTTCCTAAATTTTATGCTTTTATATTTTATTGGTTCTCTTATGAATTTTATTTTTAAAAGCTCAAAGCACAATTTTCAATATTTTAATTAGTTGTCTACATAATTGCATTGTCATTACATGGAAGAGTTCCCGATCTACATCAAATTACTAAAATCAACTCAACAAGCACAACAGATGTTTGAGAGCCAATTGTAGAGGGGTTGTTGCCATAAGTAATATTATGATAGCTAGCTTCAAATTTTGATGTTTATTATGCCATTTCCAGTATTCAAAAAAACAACATTCAACATAACCTTATTTCCTGGCAATGCCTTCCACATTTTTGCCTATATATAGAAAGCGTCACTTGCAATATGCTTGTTTGTATTCTTATAACGAATTAGGGTGGTTGTGCTCTATGTTCAATGATGAGAACATATCTTATGATATGAAAGGGTAGATTTTCTCATGTTTGTGTCTTTTGTTTTAACCGTGATGGATTGGTTTTTATAATGGATTACTGATTTGATTTGCAAATTTTCACTCTAGCTTGGGGATAAATCAATGTGTTTCAATTATCACAATCATTATTTTGTTGAAGATGCATGGAAAGGAAAGGGGAGTAAGAGGAAGAAGAGGAGGGGGTAGGGGAGTTGCAGAAACTAAGGTTAAACCTGAGGTCCAAAGTCTTGGACCACATTTTTGCACACAAATATAAGTTCTATTGAGTTTTGGTGCAAATTTCATATACAAGCTTTGATGTCAAGAGAAATTAGGTGATGGAAATAAAAATAGTTTGGTAACTATAAGTCAATTATGTGTGCCTAGGTTCAAATTTGTGAATAACTAGTGGAATTTAAAATTGTTTTGGTCATATAGATTTGATTCCATGTGAGTTTTATTAGGGGTTCAAGGATCACATGTTAATGTGAAATTTTTTGGAACATAATAGGATTGTTATCCTTTGTGAAAATGAATATTATTGAATTCAAAACATGATTCATTGTGCTTCACCATGTATATATCTTATATAGAGAAAAATTATTTATGTTATTTTTCATTATTATTTGTCGTGTGTATATGGTTTGCATTAGTATAGACTAGTTGTTTTCATATGAGTGCACTCTCTCTTTTTCCTACAACTTATATTGGAAAGGTAGTTAAAGTTTGTTAATTTAATTGACATCCACTAGAAAGGAAATTATATTTTCTAGCCAAACATAAATGTAACTCATATGGAGTACAAAGGTTTATGGGTTGTCTGTATCAAATTCAAATGTTCTATGAAAGAAATGCAAAGTTGACCAATATGCACGTTGCAATGTTATTTGAGAAGAAACATAGTATAGCAACGTATCAATGTCGGTAGTAACTTGCCACAAAGCTTGAAATTTTGTCAGTTTTTAATCAAAAATCTGCAAGAACAGTTGAGGTGAGGACTTAATGAAAATATATTGTCTCCTAATCAGTCAAGGTGAGGACTCCTCATAGAACTACTCCATTGTTTTCAATTGGAAAGGTAGTTATTCAAGTTAATTTAATTGTTATTATTTGGAAGTGAAATTAGACTATTATAGCATAACTTAAATGTAAATTCGTATGAGATAAAAATTAATAAGGGTCCTTGGATATGTCAAATTCACGTCCTCTCAAAGAAATGCAAAGGCTTACTGGAATGTTATTTGAGAAGAAAAATGATAACAACTATATTGTATCAAAGTCAGTGAGTAGCTTGCCACAAAACTCCTTGAATAGTTGAGGTGTATGCATCTTTGGATTCTTCTAAGAGGTGTTTATATCACTATTTTGTAGCAAATAAAGAGTTTGTTTTGAAATTGGGGTTAGTTAACAAGTATCTTGTTAGCAAGTTTTTGGAACTTTGAGGTACACAAAATTGTTGGGAATTCATGTTGCCAAGTTAATACTAATTATATGGTTAAGGTTGTAATCGTTCTTGGGACTTTGAGGTGCAAACAATTGTTGGGAATTTGTGTTTCAAAGTTAATACTAATTGTATTCTTAATGTGGTAATCAAATACTTTTCCCTCCATTTTTTACTTTGTTTATTTACAATCCCAATATATATTTATCTTTAGTTTCCCAACTTGCTTATTGATTGCTGTAATTGATCTTCTCTGGTTGTCCTCCATTATATATATATATATATATCAAGATTGACACTAATAGAGCTCTGGTTTATTATAATATATATTAAAAAAACCTTTTTATAAAAGGACATCCCACATAGTTGGGCCCCTCGTCACACTAGACCTTTGAAGAGATACCCGACTTCCAAGCCCATTCGACAAGTCAATCTTCAACCTCTAGTAAGACATTAGAAACTCTTCCATTTCAAATGTTATTATATATATATTCGAAGATTAAAACCCAAAACCTTATCTGCATACCTATGCATCTCTTTTTTTTTGTTGGTCAAAGTCTGTATTATATTATCTTATCAAAAACATAACTTACAGTATGAGCCACCATGGCTTGATTACATTCAGTCAACCCAGAAGGCATGCATTGCATGTAGAACTTAGGTGCTTGCCAAGGCATTTGAAGCACTTGGTTATTTGCGGCAAAATTACAAAAAACATATCGAAACTATCATCATGGGGGTGGGTGCAGGGGGCCAGGCGGAGGAGCCACGAAGAGATGATCCTGATGGCGCATGTGGTAGCTGATGTGATCCACTTGGGTCTCCAGGGCTCGGAGGTGGTCTTGGGAGCACCTCAGTATACATCGCAGACTCTCTAGAGCCTCAAGGGTCTCCGTCTGCAGGCTTTGGACAATGTTGATGTAAGGCACTAATTCATTTCGGTCTTCATATCTTTGTTCACGCAGGGTGTCTAGATTGAGCTGGATCTACTGGCGCTGAGTGGAAATGGCTTCAAGGGTGGCTGGGGCCTCAATCTCGCCTGGGGATTGGGCTAGAGAAACTGCCATGGTCGCTGCTGAATGTTGGCTCTTCGTAGACTCCAAGTGGGAGCTTGGGTCTTCTAGAACCTCGTGATTGTCCATGCCTCGACCTAAACCACCACGCCGAACCTGACCAAGTTCTTTCGGCATATAGTCACCCTCATATTCCGCTCGTTGTGTTGGGTTGCCGCGCCAAGTCACCCCATTTCCCTCAGCCCGTGAGACCCACGCTCCACCCCTGCACTCGCGGCTGAGCTTGTCTCTGACCATGTCCCGAGTCCCGCCACCAGTCTTCACATTTTCATCCAAGGAGGTGCAAAAGCTCCACCACCTGCAGATTCGTATTGCAGGAAAGCCGGACTGCTCCATGAGCCCAAGCCAAAACCACCTAGGGGCTGGGCCATAGAGGAATTGTTGCTGCACAGTCCGCAGATTTTGAGTAGGTGCCCAAGCTGCAAACCCGAATCTCCCATCCAAAGACACGCCCTTCACTCTGAATTCACTGCCACCACCCTCATCCTCCTCCTGGTGCAACGCGCACGTTCCTACACCATTGCCAGGACGCCTCCCAGCTACCAACCTCTCACCACCACTACTTGACGGGCCTGTCACCATCCTCGTCTCAGGCCAGCGGAGCTCAACCCAGGGCCTGAGAGCCAGCGGATGCTCTTTTTCATAGAGCACCGCATCAACCTTCACCACCGCCCGCGGAAACGAAATGCTCTCAACGGCGTCCATCCCGCGTTTAACCATAAACTAACCTACCGTGAGATCGTCTGCCCCAAGGCTCTTTACCACTTGCGCATGAGAGGATGGTGGGTCGATGAACACGTTTTAACTGCCCCTTCCCACTTGTCCTAGTGATTGGACACCCAAAAAGACATACCTATGCATCTCTATTTTATTTTTATTTTTCACTACTTGACTTATTATTGGATATTTTATATTATTTGGCATTCACTTTTTCATGCAACTTACAAAATCGTCATTGAAAATTAAATGGTTTATTTGAAAAGGACAAATTGAAAAGTGACCTGAAAATGACGAAGTTGAGATACTTTAAAAGAAAATGGAAAATATATTAAAAAATGTACAAGATATGGATTGTAGGTGGTGAGCTGGTTTGTAATTGGATATGATTGTTACCTCCCTATGATTGTTTGTGTCGATATTCAATGTATCTTACCTTTGGCGTGACGAACCCATATTTTTTTTAAGTAGAATATGCACTTTATTTGACATTTATTTGACATGACTACTCACTACAACTATAAATCTTCATATGTGTAGATAATCCTTAAATTTTGTAATTATAATTATTTAAAAAATATAATTTCTATATAATATATTTAAAAATATTTATTATATAAAATAATTTAAAAATAAAAGTTAGTAACGGTCATCTTAATCTTAATATTGTATTCCCGTAAACGGTTCATCTCTCTACTAATCACAAAAAGAGAAACACATGTCAAAAAATAATTAGAGAAACAGAAAAAGCAACGGAAATGCTTTGGATATTCTAAAATCACGTGTGTAATGGATCATTTTATATTTATTTTTGTGTGATGATTTAATGAATATGGAATTTGAAGGTTGGAATTCGATTTTTTCATCAATAAAACATTTTCTATTAATATAGAAAGATATTTACTATGATATAATATCGATTGGAATATAATATTATAAAATCATGTATGTAATGAATTGTTTTATGTTTATTTTTGTGTAATGATTTAATGAATATGGAATTTGACTTTTCGGCAAATGAAACATATTCTATTGATATGGAAAGAGATTTCCTACGATATTAGACAAATAGAAACATCAATAATAACGTTACTCTAAAATTATATGGTAATGGATCTTTATAATGATGTATACAATTTAATTTGATTTTTTAAATACAAGATAGGGAACTCTATTAAGCTTCGTTATTTAGGATTACATTAAAATATTAGCCTCGTGCTTTTAGCCTCATCTGAAAATTTCATTGACCATTTACACCATAAGTTCTCATTTGAAACCCTCGTTAGGAATACATTAAAGTATTAGCCTTTCGTTTTCGGTCTCATTTGAAGTTTTTACACCATAACTTAAGTTGATAATAAAAAATTAGGTTTTATACTTAATTGTTGATAATAAAAAATTAGGTTTTATACTTAATTGTTTAAATTTATATTTTTCAATAATTTTGTATTGTTATTTTATTTTTTAACAAAATTACATATTTCTAGGATTTTTTTTTGGTTTCTAATTTGTTGTTAGATAAACTAGACTATTAATAAAAGAAGAGATCATCAATCTAAAAAGTCTTTAATTTTAAAATTAAACCAAAAATAACATAGAACCAAAGTTTATATCAAAAAACTTCAAAATGACCACTTAATCATAGTTTCTCTATTTTGATAGTCCTCATAAAGAGAACAATAAAAGAACATGCTAGAGAATGTCGAATCATATGAAAGAGTAAGGGGAAATTAAAGCTTCCATCTTTGTTGGGATCGACATTGCTGGGCTATGGTGCCTCACCCTGAACCTAGAGCAATAGATGCTTCGTTGCGAGCTAGTCTGTCATCAATGTCTTTTATTTGAAACTAAATTTTGTCTAACAGGAACATAATCTCATCCTTAACATCATTTCACTCAAGCATGAATTTTCCAAAGAGTGATTTCATATGCCAATATAAATCGATGGTATGTAAATATTGGTTTTGGTGGCCTTAAGTGTGCCACATGTTAGGTACCTAGGCTGCTGCTACTATGAAAACCTCTATATCTAAGAGATATTCCTACTCATCCACACCTTCGCTTCTATGTCTTGTATCTCTTGTTGTATCTTTAGGGGGGCTAGTTGATTTGATTAAGGTATGTTATTAATGTTGTGTTAATTCCTCTTTCAGAATTTGAAACCAGGGTTTTACATGTACTTAAGGGTTCAAGTTCTCTTGCAAGTTGTTGAGTCTCATGAGTGTTTTTCGTGTTATTTTTATGAACAATTTGACATAAAAGAAAGACTGAACAACAACAAATAAAAGTATAGTACATCACCATAGAACACATCAACATAGGGATTTGATGAAGGAGTTCACCCCTCGTGGGTTACATCTCCTTGGTCCAACTTCCATGGCTTGGGCCTCTATATTATGCTCAAATTTGCAAAATGATGTGTTTACAGTGATTTTCTGCTCCTGAAACCTACACCAATGATTTCAGAACACTAAAAAATGGCACCTTAGCCACTTTTTATTCCTGATTTGGTCGAAAATTGGCTGAGTTAGGACTTCACCAAGTTTGCTCCACAATTTCCTCCCCAAATTTAGCTAACTGGCCCCAAATTGGGCTAACTGGCACTAATTTTGGCAAACTTGTCGGATTTGTCGAATCCGCCAATTAACTCTGGATTAGTTTAATTAATCTCACTTATTTGCTAATTAAACTGGCTTAACGATAAACCACCGCTCCGTGATTAATCCAGCTTAAGCGCTAAATAAAATGTGTTTAGTATTAAATAAACACATAATTAAGGGTTAATGACTATGCTTAAGGTTAAGCACCCGATGCTCTGCCTGTGGTCTCCAATTTGCAAGTACATGGCTTAGGAGCTAGCCCCCTCTCCCCCCAACGACGCTTTCAATAAAGTTTAAAATAATGTGGAATGGTATACAGTTAAGAACCATTGGATAAAGAGTTGGTAACGGTGCATGCTAGTTTGGTGGAGGTCTCGGGTTCAACCCTTGCTCGGTCCCTCCAGCCCATAACCATAATTTTTCCATGTCGTGAGGGGGACACGTGGCGGCCCTAGGCTGAGCTACGTGCCTCCTCCTCATTGGCCTTCTAACTGCCAATAGAAACTTTCCAACACACAACGATGAACACTAACCACCACATGCCACTTGGAAACCATTCATTCACCGGAGAGATGGTTTGACCAACCTATTGACCCACCCAGTTAGCATGCCACGTTAGCTGGATAGACTGTTGAATGAGCTCCCTGTCTACAATTTTTTTGCCAAATTTGTCTGTTTAGGAAAACAGACATAACTCGTTTTTGAAGCCATACGGAGTCCATTTTGTGCGAAGCGAGTTGTGCCGGATTCAGAACGACGAACACTACGTGCTTGTTTAGGTTTCATGTCATTCTGAGAACTTTGATTTTTCAGCATAATTCTGAGCACCTGACCATTCCTCCCCACTATAAGCTTTTGGACCCCAGAATTTCATATTCAGTTGTTGAAAAGGTGAGGGTACAGTTCCCTCACCTTCCCAAATTTAATCCATTTCACTTTTGAAGGATTTGTTCCTTTGAGCCCCACTCGAAGATAGTCAACACTTCCTCTTGTTGATGTCCTTGTTCTTTTGTTAAGTATGTCGGTGTCTTGTTGAAGCTCAACAAAGAATTCTGGAGAAAACTCTTCAACGGATGGCAGTTGAACATTCTCTCCTTGATATTGAATCAAAGGAAGCTCATACAATCTTAAATTTTTAACATTAACAACAGAGTAAATTTGCATGTATGAAGGAAAATCAAGTTGAAGGCATTGTTACCAATATTTTCCAGAATTTTGAAAGGACCATAACGGATTGGTTTCAGCTTTTTACCTTCTCCTTGAAGCCTCTCCTTACTAATGTGAAGCCAAACTTTGTCACCAAATTGAAACTTATGATCAACACGATGTTTGTTGTGTCTTGCTTTGTACTTGCCTTGAATTTTTTCTAGTTGGTCTTGAATTATTTGATGGATCAACTGAATTTGTTCTATGAATTTATTTTCTTTATCTATGTCGTTATGCCCATCTATAACCACATATTTCCCAAAAATAAAATCCAATGGAGATTTTTTCAAGTATCCAAGACATGCCTCAAATGGTGATGTTTGTGTAGAGGAGTGTTTTGCATGGTTGTAAGCATGCCGAATGTAATGTAGATGTTCATCCCACAACTTAGGATGTTTTCTGCAATATCCTTGAAGAAGATGAATGATTGTTCATTTACCACTTCCGTTTGAACATATGTTTGTGGATGAAAGGTTGTACTCTTCTTCAACTTAGTGTCCATCAAGTCCCACAAGCTTGACCAAAAATTCCCAACAAATAAAAAATCTCGATCACTTACAATAGATGTAGGAAACCCAAAATGAACCAAAACATTTTGAAAGAAAAGATGAGTTGTTTGCTCAACTGTGACTTGCTTTTTACATGTCATAAATATACACATATTGTTGAACCTATCCACAACTACATACAAATAATCATGAGCTCTTTTTGACAAAGGAAGACCTCTTACAAAATCCATAGAAATACTCTCCCATGGACGTGAAGGAACCGGAAGTGGTGTGTTCAATCCTAACTTCCTATTACTAGGATTACTGACTGCACATAATGAACAACCGTTAATAAAACGTGACACATTTCAAACATATGAGGCCAATAACAATACCTCTGAAGATTTTCCAATGTTTTCTTACTCCAAATGTCCAACAATAAGAGAAGTGTGTGCTTCCAATATGACATTCACTCTCTCCCCCCGTGGAATAAAAATCTTGCCCAAATGATACAAAACGTTATTATGTACATGGTAATATAATTCCTCAACTTGGAAACCTTGACTGAAGTTTTCATAAACATCTTGAAAGTCATTAGCAAATGCATATTGCTCAATGTAACTTTCATGTAAAACATAAGTATTCTTGAGTAAAGTAGCTGCACTAATAATAGGCCTAGAAAACATATCAACAACCTTGTTTTATATACCTTTCTTATACTTGATGACCAAGTGGAATTGTTGTAAGAAACCCATCCATCGAAAGTGCCTTAACTACTGCAACTTAGTTTGTGATTGCAATGGTTGGTGATCAGTGTGAACGATGGTTTCCTTTCCCATCAAATAATGTTTCCAGTTCTTCACACTTTCAACCAACGCATATAGATCCTTGTCATAAGTAGTATAATTTGTCATTGCATAACTGAAAATTTCTAAATGGAATGAAATGGGATTACCATGCTGTAAGAGGACTGTGCCCATGGCATAGTCACTTGCATCGGTTTGAATCTCAAAGGGTTGTCGCAAGTCCGGTAGTACTAGTATTGGGGCTAAAATTATCTTCTCATTCAAAGCATCAAATTCTTTTTGCTACTTGCCTCCCCACTGTAAGACCTTATTAACACTAGTCAATGCATGTAATGGAGCTTCAATAGAAGAAAAATTAGCAATGAACTTCCTCCAATATTGTGCTGCTCCTAGAAAACTTCTTACCTCAGTGACTGTTTTGGGTGTTGGCCAATTCACAATGACCTAAACCTTAGAGGGGTATATATTTAGCTAACCTCCTCCAACAATTTGTCCCAAATACACTGAATAATTAATACCAAATTCACATTTTGACATCTTAAAAAAAAATTGTTCCTTTCTCAAGACATCAAACACCTTTCTTACATGCATGACATGTTCATATTGTAATTTGTTGAATATAAAAATATCATCTAAGTAGACAATGAAAAAATCATCAAGAAATGGCCTTAATACATCATTCATAACTCTCATGAAAGTAACTGGAGCATTGCAAAGACAAAAAGGCATAAAAAGCCACTCAAACAATCCTTGTTTAGTTCTAAACATGGTCTTCCATATGTCCTCTTTAGCGATTCTAACTTGATCATAACCATTTCTTAAGTCTAACTTAGTGAAATACTTTGCATACCTCAAATTATCAAGAAAATCATCAATTATTGAGAGTGGATAACGATTCTTTACTGTGATTTTTTTTTAGTGCATAGAAATACACACACATGCACATGTTCCATACTTCTTGGGCACCAACACAATTGGTGAACCAAATGGCAAGATAGATGGGCGAGTGATACCTTTCTTCAACAATTCTTGGATTTTATTCTTGATTTATGCACTTTCCATTATCGACATGCGATATATGACAATGTTAGGGAGTGGAACATCCTACTGCAACCGTATCTCATGTTGGATTCCCCTCTTAGGAGGTAACCCCTTTGGTTCCCGAAACATATCGCCATGCTAAATTACCACATTGAAAACAAATCAGATTTCAATTTATCATCACAACCTTCAAAAGATTCATAATCCATATCATTCTTTTGTTTGATCATAAGAAGCAGACAATTTTTACTTGAATTTACTAGTCTCTTCATTTTCCTGACATTAACTAAAGAGAGGTTTAGCTTTTTGTGGTGAGCTCTCAAAATATACTCCACTCCATATTTGAACAAGTGGTACTTGTTCTCATGGCGATAGAAGACTTCTTTCCTGTCATAGAGATAGGGACTACCCAAAACAATTCCTGATATGTCAAGCAGTACAACATCTAACTCAACTTCATCAATAAAGTTTGCGGTGATTGCAAATTGGAAGATGCATTTTCTTATAACTGTTAAATTTGTATTCTTGGTTATCCAACCCATAGGATATAGCTTATGATGATGTATGGTTTCAAGATTAAGCTTCTTAACTAAGTCTTCAGATATTAAGTTCGCTTGAGACCCAAAATCAAATAGTGTGTATATTTTTGTATGCTAATCACTCTTACATGAAACAACTCTATTCGAGCATTACTGTGACAATTTGATGAACTAGTACTTGCTATGGCTTCTTTTCCCTTTGTGACCATGGCTGAAATTTTTGTCTGATCACCTGAGTCGGATCCAAGATCCTGTTGTGTGGTAGCGGTTGTCTTTTGTTTCCCCTTGTTGTTGAATTTATTTGGCCTCAATTCTATATGAAGCTTCCAACGATGGGCTTCATCATGACCCTATTAGGAATAGTGGTTGCATGTGGTTTTCTCCCCTTCTTTTTTTATGGATGCATTTTTATTTTGTTTTCCCTTGAAACCCTTTCCTTTTTCACCACCCTTAAATGGTTACTTTCTACCTTCTTCTGGTACATTTCTCCCTCTTGCCTCAAGGTGTGTGGCTTGCACAAAAACCCCATATAGACTAGTGGGATTAAACATGAGGATGAAATGTTTCAGGTAACTATGTAGATCCCCTATATACTTCAACAAGGTATCTTGAGGATGAAAATCAACACCTAACATGAGAGCTCTTCTCCTAAAATTATTGAGTGTATTCTTGCACACTTTGACCCTTCAATTGTCTAAAGTTTTGCCACTTCATAATGGATTTTTGCATGTAATCTAGAAGTATAATTGTATTTTAATTAAAGCAATGAAATATGACTAATAAATTGGATATTACCATGTTTTTTAATCTCATCTTGTGTTATTGCTTCCAACCATACAAGTGCTGCACCCTCCATTATCAAGGAAGCCAATTGAATCTTTATGTCATCCTCTTTAATGTTCGAAATTCTTCAATAGACCTCCAAATGATGAATCCAATTATCCAACTTCTTTTCATTTACTTCACCATTATATATTAGCAGCTCAAATTTAAAATCAAGTTTAAGTAACGGTGATTTACCAGTTCCTTTTGAAGTATGTGTATGGACAAGTGGAAGGGTTTTGGTAGTGGAACATGATGAAGAGGAAAGTGTAAATGGTGGTGAGGATGACGATGGAGTGGATGGTGGTTTATTACCAAATCCATGACCTGCTCCTCCTAGAGAACCCTCTCCTCTCCTCATAAAGGAACTTTACCATCTTAGTCATATCAAAAATTTCATTTTTGAATGCTCTCTCCTCTTCTGTCATGGTAGGTTCACCTTCATGAGACATTCTCACTGAAGCTCAACTTCAACTTGAGGATGTGCTGGTGTTGAAGGCTTTGGCAACTTTGCCCTTCTTCCTCTTAACCCAACTGCAGGGCTTTCAACCAACTTCCCTTCTCCTCTTTTGAGTTTTAACCTTGTAAGCATGACAAAAACTTGAAAACAATTAGATCCATTCCTGCACACCAAACCTACATCTATGATACCAAAAATTATATGATTAAGGTATGTTAGTAATGTTTTGCTAGTTCCTCTTTCAGATATTGAAACCAATGTTTTACACGTGCTTAAGGGTTCAAGTTCTCTTGCAAGTTACTGAGTCTCATGAGTGATTTTTATGTTATTTTTATGAACAATTTAACATAAAAGAAAGACTAAACATCAAAAAATAAAAGTATAGTACATCACCATACAACACATCAACACAGGGATTTGATGAAGGAGTTCACCCCTCCTGGGCTACATCTCCTTGGTCCAGCTTCCATGGCTTGGGCCTCTATATTAGGCTCAAATTTTCAAAATGATGTATTACTTTTCTGCTACTGAAACATGAAACAATGAGTCCAAAACACTAAAAGTGGTACCTTAGCCTCTTTCTGCTCATGATTTGGTCGAAAATTGGCTAAGTTATGACTTCTCCAAGTCTACTCCATAATTTCCTCCCCAATTTTAGCTAACTGACCCCAAATTGGGCTAATTGGCGTGAATTTTGGCAAACCCACCAGATTTTTTGAATCTGCCAATTAACCTTGGATTATTTAATTAATCTAGCTCATCTGCTAAATAAACCGACTTAACGCTAAACCGAAGCTCTATGATTAATCTAGTTTAAGCATTAATTAAACTGTGTTTAGTGTTAAATAAACACCGAATTAAGGGTTAATGACTGCACTTAAGGTTAAGAGCTCGACGCTCCACCTATGGTCTCCAAGTCGCAGTTACATGGCTTGGGGTCTGTTCCACGAGGCTGGCCCCCTCTCCCCCCAATGACACTTTGAATCAATTTTAAAATAATGTGGAATGGTATATGGTTAAGAACCATTGGATAAAAGAGTTGGTAACGACGCATGCTAGTTTGGCAGAGGTCTCATGTTCGACCCCCACCTGGTCCCTCCGGCCCATAACCATAATTTTTCCATGCCGTGAGGGGGACATGTGGTGGCCCCAAGTTGAGCCACATTCCTCCTCCTCATTGGCCTTCTAATTTCCAATAGAAATCTTCCAACACACAATGACGACCACCAACCACCACATGCCACTTGGCAACCATTCATTCGCTGGAGAGATTGGTTAACCAACCTAGTCAGCATGCCACTGTAGCAGTACAAACAGCTGACTGGGCTCCCTGTCTACAATTTTTTTTCCAAATTTACCTGTTTAGGAAAACATATAGAACTCATTTATGAATCCATACGGAGTCCATTTCGAGTGAAACGAGTTGCCCTAGATTCAGAATGATGAACACTACACGATCGTTCAGGTTTCATGTCATTCTAAGAACATTGATTTTTGAGCATAATTCTGAGCACCTGATCACTAGTCATGAAATAATATGGCAGAAGAATCAACACGGAAATGAGCTCTCAAGCTGCTTGGAGAACCCATGATTTTTCTTTCATGCCTACACTAATCTTGGTGTCATCATGACCGAAATTGGGAGAAAGTAATGAAATAAGAAAAGAGCCAAGAGAGTTGAAGGTAGAGGGAGATGGGGATGAGATAAAGGTAGCAAGAAAAAAGGGAAGAGCAAAGAGTGAATAACCCTAGAAAAAAATCCACAATGAAGCCAATCTTACAAGTTAACAATGGGGAGGAAAGAACCAAATTCACTCTTAGTGCAATCCATAGGGAAAGACAAGGCCCCAATGGAAATAAATGCATAGAAGGATTGTAGCCATGGAGAGGAGAGTTCCATCATGAAACAAAGTGTAATAAAATTGAATATATGTTGAATGAGTGGGTATCCAGGAGCATATTCGACTGTGCTTGGAAACAGATTATTTGTGTTGAATGAATATCATACCAAGAAAAAAATGCAATTCAAGCCATAACCCATGTAGCTACTGGTTAATGAGGGATGACAAGAAAAATGACTTCATTCACTGCATGAGTGATGGTAGTTTCACTTCTCTCACCCCTTATTACTTCTTTGTTCATTCCATATGGGGATTTCTTTCACAAAAAAGGAAGATATGAGGGTGGGATTTGATCCACTTATATGTGCATGAGTCTTGAAACCATTTAATATAATATCTCTGGGCGCAACCTTACGTGCTTTATTATCATTTAACATAAATTTTAAAATTAAAAGAGATAAAAACCATTTTAAAACTCAATATATCATTATTAAGATAAATATGGATGATATTGTATTTTTCTCAAAGTTGGAAAGAAAATTTTTAGGTCAAGGATTTATTTATGTGCATTGTCCATGGGTTGGAGCTTTTATTGATTCATGTATCCAGTTCAACTATTGGTCTCTAATCACCTTAGTATTGTTGTAATATGTTAAGATGTACTTTTCCATAGTCTCCCAACTAGTTTTGGTGTTTTTGGTGGAATGAGGCAAGGTAAATTTTCAATTTATATTCCTTCCTAGATGGTTTTTTCGTGATTAGATGAGAATGATCCTTTGACGATGACAAAAAGGTCAATGTCAATTTCCTACTTCTTATTATCTTTCTCTTTTTTTATTTCAATGTTGAGCTATTTATTGTTGTTCCTTCTTAAAACTCTGCATAACCTTGAGCGAAGACTACTTTTACATTATGCATTTATCACTAAATGTATTCAAACATCTAGAAGATAGAGATTCTACTTATTTTGTTCATGTGATATATCTCATGATAATTTCTGGTTCCATAAGTCACACTCCCTTCTTCTCTCAAGTCACTATATTTTATTTAATGGATACTAAGTATTTTCTCTCAAATTTCATATGTAACTTAACTTTGTTTTCATATTTAAAAATTGGATGCTCTTTTGATTTTAGTTGTAGAATGTTTTTTATTTTAACAAAAGTTTTTATTTTGTTTAATAAGCATTTTTTTAATGTTTAACATATTATTTCCTTTCAATTAAAAATAAATAAATTTCCTTGAATTCTCCTTTCAAATTTAAAAACAATTTTAAGTTTACATATAAGAAATCTTTTCATCTTCCCTAATTAGTACAACTTTCGCTAAAATCAACCATAAATACAAAGCGAAATCATATTCATCGATATCCCACTTAAAAATTTTTAGAATAAAAATAAACCATAAAATACAAAGCGAGGAGGTCCTCTAAACAAATATCATGCTCGTGATGATAAGAACACCATCTATATATAGTAATTACTAAAATACTCGTAGTGCCACCATTCCTTTCTCTTACTCCAAATAAATTCCTCAAATGTGTTATTTCCTAACCGTTGTTTGACCAAATAGTAGTTGTCAGTGTGAATGTGATATTTGTTTAGCATACTTTTCCATGATTCTTACTTGGTTAGTAATGGCGCTCTATATTCTAGTTGCTCTTCCTACCTAATTTGCCTTATTTGTGATTTTCTATGGTCTACCTCATCCAATCTCCCACTTAACCAAATTCTTGGAAGTACTTACTCTTTGACATAATATTTTCTTGTGAGGGCCTTTAAAATTTGTCTAAACATATGCAAACGTCCCTTGGGTTCCATAAATGTTCATAAGGTATGGGATAATGTCAGAATATGGCACATGGGTTTATTTACAGAACTCATGAAAGTTATACATATTGATATTAAAAATCCTAAGAGAACAAGGTTGAATGTTGACCCTAGATTTCCAAATCAATCAAACAAAATTCCCCATTTCAAACAACAAATTTTAGATTATTCATATAATGGATTTAAGTATTAAATATGATTCCATACTGACAAGATTGTTATTAATCCACATTCATCCAACTTTTCATTTTTCTTATTTTCCAACTAACAAGTAGTTCAAATACTTGGACATTCCATACAATGGATTTAATTACGCCGATAGGCATTTTATTGTAGGGTTCTTGGCAGTGACACTGTATAGATTTGTTGTCCTCTAACAACTTTTTCTACACAGATTTTCCTATGTCATGTTCTACCTAGCTATCCACCATCAGAGATATACTAGCTATCACTATACTAACTCTCACTGCTGATACTCTGTAATTACTCTATCTACACTATCTATGTCATTAACATGGCCTTTACTCTCACTGCTACTGAAATCAAATCTCTTTACTCTATCTTTATCATTAACACGAAAATTACCCTCAGCGCTACTGAAATATGAAATCATATCTTTTTCATTACTTTCATTAACGTCGCCTAACTCTGCTCTCCCACAATCGGATCAACTACATTTCATCTTTGATCTTCCACAATCTTCCACAATCAGATTAGATAAAAATAATTGACATGTCTATGTAATCTATCATTACTCTTATATTTAGCCTCTTCTCCTGAAATCCTTTTTATGTTGCCCTTCTCATGGAATTGGAATTTGCTGAATTGAAATTTGTTGTTGCTGGAATTTGTTGTTGGTATTGATGCAATTTACTGTTGTTCATGCAATTCCCTGCTACTATTGTTATTGGTGCACTTTCCTCTTGTTGTTGATGTTGGTGCAATTTGCTACTTCTGCCTGTTGCTGTTGGTGCAATTTGTTGCTTCTGCCTTCGCAGGGATACCTGCTCCAGATTTCCATTGACAAATAGGTAGGTGGGAATCAAATACCTACTAACCATATCACCCTATCAAATTAGATGCGATGTATCCATGTTAGCCTACTGCATATATAACTTCGTTTTGCCAAAAATACTACGTTTAGCTGTTTAAATACAAAATGTTGTAAATATCATCATACTTGGGTAGACAACATAAACCTACACACTTATTAGTCCCTCTTGTTATCACCCTAGTAATTTATAAATATTGTGGGCTTTTGGATTTTCAGTTTAAGAAAACTAGGGGTAACCACAAACCTACTTTGGAAATTTAGGATCTAGCCTTCCTAAATTTCAGAGAGGGCTCTGTCTTTATGATTTGACTTTGCTTTTGTTTAATATTTTAGGATAGTTATGATAGAACAATTGATTTTGGTTTTGAAATGTTTGGTGGAAAATAAGATTACTTGAAGACAAATTAAAGAGGGATCTACTAGTCCATTGGGCTATGGAGTCAAAGTCTAGCAAGCAGAAATAGAAGGTAGGGCCAAGAGGATACTAATGTATTCAGGGCAAGGTAGATAACCCTCAGAGATTTGGATAGATTGTTTTGATGAGATGGCTTGATTCAGGATAAAGGGCAAGGAAGAATCCTTTAATCCAGAAAAAGAGGAAGGAGGCAGGGGTCAAACGGGACTAGGAGAAATTAAGAATTCCTAAATCCGTAAATCAGCATAAAACATTTAAATGATGAAGTAGTTAAGACAAGGAGTTTTTACACTAATCCTGAAGTAATACTCCTAATTAATCATTAATATTGAACAACATATATGAAATTGTATGTAACTCAGAATGGAAACAATGACAAGATAGATGCACTTTACTCTTCAAATTATCGCATGAATCCTGGATTATGAAGTTCAATTTGCTATTTTCCAGACTGCTGCTTTAAAATCAACACATGTGAGCCTCCAACATACCAGTAAAAAGTCTATAATGTTTGTAGCAATTTTATTCCACCCTAAACACTTCATAAACTGAAGTATTTATACAAATGTTTATTACAAATATCCTAGAGAGATCTAGGAATAACTCTAGGAAAATAAAAATATATTTACACATTAAGAGGGATAGCTGCTTAACAACCTTGGAAAGTTGTCCTCTTATCTATAAAATATAGAACTAATCTTTTCAAACAAACATTGTTTGTTGAATAGCTGTTCATGCTTGCTGGCATTTGCAAAATATCTTTTTGGAAGATCACTTCACTGATACTCTTTCCACTTATACTCTTTGACCTTGTACTTTATCTCTGATACTCTTTCACGCTGTTTATTAATCATTTCACTACTGTAAAAAGGGAAATTACTGTAGTCAAAATTAACTGACTGTTTTTTCTCTCTGATACACTTTGACTTTGGCCTTTCACCCTGATACTCTTTAACCTGATATTTTGACTTCTAACTGCTGTAAAAAAGAGACTTTTCAAAAGTAAAAAATCAAAATTAAATACTGTTTTATTTGTTTCCTTTTCAAACTGATTGCTTCATCTACACTCTTTTCACTGTTTACTTCTTTGTTGCTATAATAAATTTGTGAAAATCTGCCACTGTTCAGCATCTGGTATCTTTACACTCTTGAGTTTTCTGTAGTTCTCGTCTGATTCAGTGTACTTAGAAAAATTTGGTTTAATTACAAATAAATGTTTGATTTCATTATGAAGGAAGAATAAATCTTCAATGTATTGGAGAACAACTTTCCCTATTGGAGATCCCTGTGGTAGCTGCTTATTCACCTGTTCTTTGGCATGGTCCCTTATCTTTTTATCATATTCCTTTTGATCCATCAATTTGTCATTGAATACATGGATGTTTGGAATGCCTGCTTGTATTAGCATAATATACTTTGCTAAAAACTTGGTAATGGCAAAATTCATAGCATCACATTTTTATTTCAAGTTATTCATCAAAGTTTTCTTTGTCAATACCTTTTTTGATTTTCAGTATTGTCTCTGTCCTGTCTTGTATCTTCAATTCTTCTAGCTCAGTCCCGTTCTTACTGTTTAAGAAGGTAATTAGATTTTGTGCCTGTGCTGGTTTATCTACTAATTCTTCTGTTGTCCTTTGTATTTCACCTTGAGCTGCTAGAAGGAGGTCTCTCTGTTCATATATTATCTGAATTGATGGCCATTGAAGATGTATGGCCTCAATAATGTTGGTCCATAGGTGATTTCTTATGTAAGAAATCTGTGTAGTGAAGCTCAAATCCTTTTGGAGGCTTTTGAATTACTCTTCAGTCTTCTAGATTTTTGTTCATAATTGTTGGCATTAATCAGTGCTGCTTTATTGGATACCTCCATATTCTGAATCTTTTTCTTCAAACTATTAATTTCATTGGTTTTCAATGTCATTTCTTCCATTACTTTGACAATTTTCCTTGCATCATTTTTCTGCTGCACCTGTGATGTTGAGGATTCTATTTGGGAGGTAGTAGCTGATTGTACTAACACTGCAGTTTCCAGTGGCTCTTTGGGTGCTAACTTTTCTCCCAATGTAGAAGGAATAACAACTGTAATAATAGGTATAACTGTGGGAATGGTAGAAACATCAGTTTCCTTCACAATTTATTTTTCTTTCATCAATATATCCAATTGACTTTCCATATCCTTAATTTGGGCAGTAAGCTTTATTATCAATTGCATCATATCTTCTTTCTCTTTATGTTCTTGAAGTATTTCCTTGCTCTGTGGGTGCTCACTTTGAAGAAGTTTTAATTGTTTCCTCAAAGAAGCAATATCATCATTTTTCGGTTTGATTAATACTTCAACAGCTTGTATATTTGATGGGTCAACTCCTATTTGTAGAATCAAATCTTCTAAGGCCTTGATCCTTAGTTCTTTTGCATATAAGGAGCCTTTATCAAGTTTCAAATGATCTTGCAGGTTGATAATAATATTTTGCAAATTGGTTACACTCATGGCCTTTGTCACCACAGTGGAATATAGCATCTCTAAACTATGTTGATGGAATTCTATCTGATCCAATTCATTTACCTTTTTAGTATCTACTTCAAATTCCATATTTTTGTAATCAGCCACTGTTTTTGGAGTTGAAGTAGTAGGTTGTAAATAGGACATGATCATCTTATTTGAAGGATAATCAGATGTTGTAAGCAATCTATCTTGATTTCCTGGCTTCTGCTTGAGAAATTGAGAACAAATCTCACTTTTAATCTCCTAATTTCTTTGTTTAATTTGCTTATATCTATCATTAATATCCAAATATTTTTCTTCTGTTTTTTGAGAAGAAGAAGTTTCCATGATCACCTGTTGCTCAATCATTTGGTTCTCCTTTCCTTTAGATGCTACTTGTTCTCTTTCAATATTTGTCAAAGTCTCCTTGATTATTATAGTGGCTTCATCATTACTGATCTCTGGTTCATCTTCAACCTCAATAAGTTTTTCTTTTCCTATGGAACCAAATCTTAGCCTTTTATTGTAGATGAGTTTGAACTTGGTATTTGAAGTAGTTTTTGCTATGTAGGATCCCTCATCTCTTCTCCTTTGGTTTGAAGTCTCTGGCTGTTTAGGAATTACCACAACAAGTGTGGTATCCTTTTTTCCTACTGGCTGTGTATTTACAGTTAAATCTACCAATTTATTTTCTGACCATTCTGTTTGATTGGAAAAATTTTCAACATCAGGCTTTGACTCATGTATGAAAGGAGGCAACTTATTTTTAACTCTTATATTGTTCAAAAGACCTTGGGGATCATAATTCCAAGGGAAACTCACTTGAAATTTCAGCTTTGATAATCTATTTTCTATCTCTTTATCAGCATCCTTGTTATTTACTATGAGTGGAACAATCTAATTTCTTAGTTTGAACTAGGTCTTCTTTTTGGATGCCATGAAATGGATAGCATCAACATTCAACACTTGTCTCAAGTAATCTAGAGAAAAGAATTTGATAGTCAAAAACTTAGGTAACTTATATGGAAGAAGATTGGATCCAAATATTCTTAATTCAACATGCTTCTCATATAAGTACCAATCTCCCATTTTTCATTATTCTGATAGTTGTAATATTATTTTCATCTCTTCATTTACTCTAGGTTGTTCTAATTTTTGTAGCAAACTCATAGCTGGCCTGACAAAAAAATATGTGAAGTATGTATAACTGTAGTCACTTCCTTCTTTTATCAACAATGATGTCCAAAAGACAACTGATAGAGGCTGGCCCTCTGCATTCATTTTATACAATGTTATTGGGAAGTGATCTTCTTTTGAGAATAAGAACAAATGAAATAAATAGGAAGAATACCTAAATACCCCTTCAGTGGGTAAATTTTTCAATTGATGGTGGATGGAATCAGCAATAAACCTGGAAAAATCAAAGATCACAGCAAGAGGCTGACCAGGAGACAAGGTAGACAAAAACCCAAGGATAGACTCATCAGTAAACTCATCATTGAAATAGCCCAATATGAAGGATAACATAGAAATTATATGCCTAGAACCCTCTAGAAACACGGAAGTGGAATAAAGAGGATTCAATTTTGGAATATCTACATGACTAGGGATCAAGTTCTGAAATATCATGAATCTTTTAGGGAAATGTAACCCAAAATATAATTGAGTCAATGCTTCAATGGATAATGGGACTGTCCTAGGGTCAAACTATAATTGCAACATTTCATTGATTGACTCTGCAACGATAACAAAAGGATTTCCCTGTCATTATTCACAATTGATCTTTGATCTGGGACATAATACTCCCGGCATAGTCTTATCAAGTCCTGACTAGGATGTGTTACTGGGACTATATATTTAGGTAAGTTTGTATCCTAGAGAGACATTTCTTCTTTGTTTAAAAACTTCTCATAACACCAATTGTGTACTTCTAATAGATTAAATTCTACTAGAGGGTCTACAATTTTGTAATCCAAGTCAACTAAAGGGATAACTTCTTCATTAGATACTAGAGGTTGAAGAGGATTTACAGTCACAGTAGTATTAGCAGTGATAGCAGGAGTAGACTTTGGGGCTTTTGTTGCTTCAGACTTGGGAGGTTTGGATCCTCCACGCTTAACAGACTTGGATCCTCTAGCCTTAGGTGTGATTTTCTTTTTTGTCATCTTAAATTAACTATGACAAGATTATATAGTTTGATATAGTTGGTTTTTCTTCAACAAAGGGTAATTGAGCAAGTTTATGAGCAAGGATGATAACAGTGGGCAATTCAGTGCTCAATTAGAATTTTTAGGACACAGGCAATATGTCACTAGAAAATTTGGTGGAATTTTTGACGGCCAATTCGTCACTATTCCAACACATAGTCGTCGCAAGAGCGACAGTTCGAGGATGAGAAAAACATGGTTTTCCATCCCGTCGCAATTCCGACGCACTTAAAAAGTGTCACACTACCGACACTTTTTTCGTCGCTTCCAAACAAGCGTCGCTCTTCTGACGTTTCCCAAACCGTCGTGCTTCCGACGTTTGTAAATTGTCACACTTCTGACGAAATGTGGTCCGATGTTTTGAACGTCGCTCTTTCGACGTTTGTAAACTATCGCAATTCAAACACAATGTGGTCTGAAGTTTTGGACGTCGCTCTTCTGACGTTTGTAAACTGTCGCAATTCCGATGAAATGTGGTCCGACGTTTTGAATGTCGCTCTTCCAACGTTTGTAAACTGTCGCAATTCCAACGAAATGTGGTCCGATGTTTTGAACGTCGTT
Organism: Pinus albicaulis; assembly: GCA_034641835.2. Taxonomy (NCBI): domain Eukaryota; kingdom Viridiplantae; phylum Streptophyta; class Pinopsida; order Pinales; family Pinaceae; genus Pinus; species Pinus albicaulis. Next base: position 393,847,411 of record CM076569.1, on the reverse strand, counting down.
TGTCCGACGTTTTTATACTGTCGCTCTTCCGACGTTTTTAAGCTGTCGCAATTCCAACGCTTACAAGGCGTCGGTATACTGACGGCGGGTTCAATTTAAAAAAAAAATGAAATTTTAAAACAGGACAATAAATCTCCAATATTTGTTATGAATTGTGGGCATTCCAATGACCATGAAATATTAATATAATAAACCACCCCGCAGTGCTTCCACTGTAAACAATCATTTTTTTTTCACAAGAGAAAAAATGTTGTTTTGAATATATTATATGAAGTAAAACAGTCCTTGAAGTCATTACATTTTCACATCTGAAGATTGGAACCCAAACATCCATCCAGAAAAGTGGAAGTCCCACCCCAGAAAATGATAGAAAAATACCCCATGTCACATATAGGGACATGATATAAAACCCAGTAACGGTCCATATGGAGATTATCAACAATCTGAGAAAGCATCCAAATATGCCCGAGGCATCTATAAGAAAGTGAAATAGCAATATGTAGAATAGTAAAGCAATAGATAGAGTACCGATGTCCATTGTTCCAAATACAAATTAAAGTACCCAAAATCCTTGAACAGAGAAAAACGCTAATCATGTGAGTGTGATATGTCCAAAATATAAAAAGACCATCAGACCATATCAATAAACCAGCAACATAGACCAGCATCGCTAGTTTTGAAGGCAGAGTGATAAACATTAATCATTTTTTTTTCACAAGAGAAAAAACGTTGTTTTGAATATATTATATGAAGTAAAGCAGTCCATGAAGTCATTACATTTTCACATCTGAAGATTGGAACCCAAATATCCATCCAGAAAAGTGGAAGTCCCACCCCAGACAGTGATAGAAAAATACCCCATGTCACATACAGGGACTTGATATAAAACCCGGTAACGGTCCACATGGAGATTATCGAAAATCTGAGAAAGCATCCAAATATGCCCGAGGCATCTATAAGAAAGTGAAATAGCAGTATGTAGAATAGTAAAGCAACAGATAGAGTACCGACGTCCATTGTTCCAAATACAAATTAAAGTACCCAAATTCCTTGAACAGAGAAAAACGCTAATCATGTGAGGAGTGTGATATGTCCAAAATATAAAAAGACCATCAGACCATATCAATAAACCAGCAACATAGACCGACATCGCTAGTTTTGAAGGCAGAGTGATAAACATTAATCATTTTTTTTTCACAAGAGAAAAAACGTTGTTTTGAATATATTATATGAAGTAAAACAGTCCACGAAGTCATTACATTTTCACATCTGAAGATTGGAACCCAAATATCCATCCAGAAAAGTGGAAGTCCCACCCCAGACAATGATAGAAAAATATCCCATGTCACATACAGGGACATGATATAAAACCCAGTAACGGTCCACATGGAGATTATCGACAATCTGAGAAAGCATCCAAATATGCCAGAGGCATCTATAAGAAAGTGAAATAGCAGTATGTAGAATAGTAAAGCAACAGATAGAGTACCGACGTCCATTGTTCCAAATACAAATTAAAGTACCCAAAATCCTTGAACAGAGAAAAACGCTAATCATGTGAGGAGTGTGATATGTCCAAAATATAAAAATACCATCAGACCATATCAATAAACCAGCATTGCTAGTTTTGAAGGCAGAGTGATAACTTGTCAACACATAAAATGGTATCATAAAGTGGATACAAGAAATGTGTAGAGACATGTACTGTTGATATACGCCTCACACAAAAAGCATCCATGATAGAGAAAAAATATGTATAAACCTAGGGTCGATTGTATGTTCTGGCTCGCTTGTTCCCGGAAATAAAAACCATCTGCAGAAACCCAGGCTCGCTTGTAAGATCAGGCTTGCTTGATTCCAAAATTGGTAACCATCTGTTGCATCCGAGATGTAAGGTTCAGGCTTGCTTGTTTCCATTAGTAGCTCGCTACAACATCCACCCTGTTCATAGCAAAAAGGTTCTTATAGATATACAGAGAAAGAGTATAATACGTAGACCATATAAACATGGCTCTGTATTTCCAAAAATAGGTTTAAAATAGAAACAGGGCAACATTTTTTTTATCCAATTGTTATGAACATAATTCGACCGTGAAATATTAATATAATAAACCACCCCACAACGCTTCGACTATAAACAATCATATAAACATGGCTCTGTATTTCAAAAAACAAGTTTAAAATAGAAACAGGGCAACATTTTTTTTTCTAAGTAAAGTTAATCTATTAATAGTGGGAATAAAATTACACTGAAGTCAAAAACATTGCCTAGACTCATGGAAAATTTGTCATCAAAAAATAAAAAAATTAAGAAGACTGCCCTCATATGGGGAAACCAGTCTTGAACATTTACAGAATTCAAAAATATTACAGAGGTCCAACACAGTAATATAATCCAAAAGTAGCCCAATTAAGTGGGCCACGAAGCAAGAAAAACAAATTAACCAAACTACTCCTCCAGCTCCTCGACGATTTGGCACCATCCTTCGGAAGGTCCAGGATCGCTAGGTGCTACCTCCACATTCATGCCACCGCTCCCCTCCTGAAGGCCCGAATGCTGGCCGGCTTTTTTTGAGCTCAGACCCGCTGGACGAGTGCATTGTTCTTCCATTTGGGCCTCCTCACGGAAAACCACAGTAATTGAAGCTGTGATTCGTGGGCGGTTCAGAGAGAAATTAAAGGAAAAAAGCGCAGTGCACATCGTGGGAGAAGGTGAAATGGTGGGGAAATAAGGAGCATGGGAGCCCATACGGTGGCCAGATCCTAGAACCCGACCCCGCCCACTTCTAGTATCTGGATAGCAACCTGCGTGATAATCACTGGACTGGGAAGACGACTCGGTTGAGGGGCTGGAGGGAGTGCGCAGGGGTTAACCTCTAGTGCTCCCCCTGCGGCAACGCATCCTTTGACGTAGGCGAGGCATGGGTGCAGTCTCAGCAGTGGGCACAAGAGGAGACGGAGAAGAAGAATTCCAAGAAACAGAGGAAGATAGACAAGGACCAGACCAAGAGAAATGTAGATATGCAGCAAGGTCTAAGTAGCAGTTCAGCTGGCCACTTCTCCTTCTCGTCATAGTGAGCAGGCAGTGTAACCCAGCAACCAGCTCATCTGAAAAACCATAGCGAAATACCATTTTATCGACCTGACTGCAATGCAATCGAAGGACGTTTGTCATAATTAATATCTGATCATTAATGTGAGCCGAAGGCCGGATCATATTGGAGTATGCGGAATCGCTAACAGGAGTGGAGGTCCGATCTTGAACAATGTTAAAACTTAATGCGATTTGATGTGAAAACCTTGGAACTTAATTGAACAGCGCTAAAACTTAGCGATTGATATGAAATCGCCACATCCATGTCCCATCGCCTTAAACGCCATCAAATGCACCCGCATCCGGGAACAGGGCAACATTTGATTGAGGACTAATGGCACAAATTGATTGGAGCAGATCTTTGTTTGGGCCGCTCGCACAGTGGAAATACGGACCCAAAAAATATTAGGGTGAATTTGATAAGAAATTTGTGTCACAACTCTCCCTGCGTACGCCAGCCCAACTTCGGACCCGAAAAATATTAGGGCAGAATTCAATTGGTTTTCGCGTCACAAAATTGGCCAACGTCAGCAGGCTATTTTGGAACGCAAATTTGGTTTGAATTATGGTTTATCGCTGTTTGAAGTCCGGCGGGCTCAACTTAAGAACAATTTTGTTTGATCCCATCTTATAAAATTTGTGTTGGTTTTCTTTGATAATACACATATTTATAATAAATCATGGGAATACCACACTAAACATGTGGAAAAGTTATATAAATAATTATTGAGAACAATCATTTTTATGTAAAAATATCCAAATGTGCTTTTGGGAAATAAAAATTTGAGTATTTGGTTCATATTGTTTTAAAGGAAGGAGTGAAGTTGGAGCCTCAAAAGATGCAAGCTATTACAAAATGACCTATTCCTAAGAAATCAAGGTTCTTAGAAGATTTTTTAGACTTACATGATATTATTGATCATTTGTTAAGAATTATGCATGCATTTCAAGTCCACTCACATATCTCTTGAAGAAAATATGATTTATATGGAATGATGAGGCTACTTTGGCATTCTCTCTTTTAATGGATGCCATGTCTTCCACACCAACATCGGTTGCACCTACTTTTGGTAAAACATTCATAGTAGAGTGTGAGGCACTAGGACAAGGAATTTACGTAACATTAACACAATAAGGGATATCATTGACTTTTAAAAGCAAGGAATTCAAAGAAAATATTTGGTGAAATCTATGTATGAAAAATAAATGGAAGCAATATTACATGCAATAAAAAATGGGGATAGTAAATCATTGGGAGGTACTTTAAAGTCAAGATATACCATGATAGCATAAAGTATATTTTGAAGCTATGTTTTTCATTAGAAGATTAACAAAAATGAGGAGAAAAAATGCAAAGTTTTAATTTTGAGATAATCTACAAAAAGGGTAAGGAAAATTTAGTACATGATGCGCTTTCTAAAATAGAAGAGGCCTCAAATTTATATCCAATTACATTTTCTATTCTTAGGTGGCTAGAAGAAGCTTGCCATAATGGAAAAATGACAATAGTACTAAACAAAAACTAAAATTTATAAAGGATGGGATGAACTCTATGGAGCATTGGGAGTGAAAGAGAGATATAATTTGGTGCAAATGTAGAATATTTTTATGCATGCAAGCATATTTGAATAAACAAATATTAAGGGAGTCCCATGTCTCTCTGATGGTAGGACGCAGAGTTCCTTAAAACATCTCAAAGGATCAAAAAATATATTTTTGGAAGGAATGAAGAAAGATATTCAAAATTTTGTAAGAGAAGGTCAGGTTTGCATAATAAATAAAAGAGAGATAGTAAAATCTCTAGGGTTACTTCAACCATTCCACATACATATTCAAAGACTAGAAGATATATCAATAGACTTTATTATAGGGTTACTGAAATATAAAGGTAACTATTACATTTTTGTGGTCATTTATGTAGACAAATTTTGTAGTTTTTTTTTGTAGAGCTCAAAGTACATAAAAAACAAGCCAAGTGGTAGAAGTGTCCATGAAATAAATTCATAGTCTTGATGGTTTTCCTAAAGTAATAGTAACAAGAAACTTTTGGAAATAATTATTTAATATGAGTGGAGAAACACTAGCTGCCATGAGTTCTACATATCAAACACAATCAAATGGTCAAACAAAAATAGTTAACAAATGCTTTTAAGGTTATCTACAATGTTACTCTTTAGAAAATCAATCTTAATGGATGAAGTGGGTTTGTCAAGGAAGAATGGTAATATGATACTACCTATCACACATCTACTAAAATTTCCCCATTTAAGGCCCTTTATGGATATCCAACTCCTACTATCTCATACTTTTTGCAAGATAAGTCCAAAGTATAGGAAAAAGAGTCACATATGGAAAATACTAAAGAAACTTTGAAAATTATTATGGAAAACCTTCAAATGACATGAAACATGATAAAACAACAAGGGGAACAACATTGAAGTGAAAGATAATTTGAGGAGGGTAATTGGGTACTTTTTAGATTATAGCATTATAAGCAATATTCATTCAAGAAAAAGAAGAATAAAGAATTAGCTCAAAAATGTTATGGCTCTAAATAATTATTCATAGGATTGCACAAGTGGTATAGAAGTTATATTTTCCTTCTTCTTGCATTCATAAGGTTTTTCATGTATCTTGCCTAGAAAAGGTTTTGGGAAAAAATATGCCAATGTAAATAGAACTTCCAAAATTAGATGAAGAATGAAAGTTGATTCTTGAACCACAAAAAGTTATAGATAAACATTCTATATCTATTTGACATATAACCATTATGAAGTACCTAATCAAGTGGAAGAATATTCCTCTAGAAGAAGGTACATGGTAAAATGATCAATTTGTGATGAAATACCCACGGCTAAAGGGTTCGTTTGAAGTTTTGACAAAGGTTTTGTTATATGTTTTATATAACGCACGACGAATAGTTTTATTGTTTGTTAAGGTCCCACACACTGATCAAATTTGAAGGGTAGGTCCGAATTTCAATTAGAAGGGCATATATCTATGTCGCCCTTCCATAATGAAAAGCTTTAAAAAAAAACTTTTCAATTGACCACAATAAATTATTTTTACATTTCATTTTCAGAAAGACAAAACCATCAATCTTTATATTAATAAAAGATTGTTACATATACAACAATGAAGAAGGCTCCATCTTTCATTGCTTAAATATCTCATTGGCAATGCCAACATAAGTCTTGAAGACACTATTATAAGAATTTGGATACATACCATCGGGATATAGGAGATTCTTATGTGTCAGATTGTGTAATGCAATTTTGACTTTGTCTCACAAGGAGCGGCAGCATGGAGGTCTGGATTTTTCTTATAGAACTTTTTTATTATTATTTGAAACGTTGTTTATAGATATGAAGACAACAATGAAATTATGAGCATGGTGGACAATTAGTCAAGCTCATGATGCCAAACCATGATGATGTAAGTTTGGAATTTAACATTTTTACATGTTAAAGACAAATAGTCAAAATCAGTGACAACTTAGTATGCCATAATTAATAATCATTCCCTGTTCACTTTTGTTAATAGGTTTATGTCACACGATGATCTCTCTTCTCTGGCATTTACTTGTATTGAAGATCACTATTCTAGGAATAAGGAGTTATTTTCTCCAAAAATAACCCTATCCAAACATTGACAATGCATCAAGGATATCTTTCTATGCTTCATAAGTACTTATGTTCTACTTCTAAATCATGTCTTGGAAGTGGTTGTTTTGTTGGAAATTATTCACTAGTTGGTTTCATACCAAAGTCTTTTTCTCATTTTCAACATCCAATACATGAAAAAGATAATGGTTTAAAACAACATAAATATTTGAAATTTTGCAAGAATTGTCTGGCACACTTTGAATATGAATTTTGAAGTCAAGTGCATGATGCTGTATAGGATCAAGTGTAATTTTGAATACCAAATGTTTCACAAGAAACTTATCAACATGCTACCCTGCAGTAAGGATTAAATGACAATATTGCATCAACTATTTCCATAATAAAAGTGCACCTCGGCCATAAGACTAAATAACTACAAATGTTGTAGATCTAACAAGACCACACAATCAAATGTATTCCACAAGGCCAATACTGTATGAAAAATGAAAAGGAGTTTGCAACCAAAAATACCTTAGGAAACTAATTCAATTAGATACACCAAACCATCAGCAAAAAGGAAAACCGGCCTACTCAAAAGGCAAGCGTTTACCTCCTTTGACAAAATTTTGAGTTCCGAAACAAGGGCCTTTATTGTCTTGTCAATGCCCCTAGTAATTTGAATGGGGTTTGCACCTGCTGCAACAACCTAAACAAAAGGTTTCATTTCAAATTATTTTCCACAAATTTAAGATACAACCATTGTTATTTTTGTATTTCCTAACAAGCTCATAAATTTTGACAAAAGAACCAATTTTTTTAATACCTGATAGCAATTTTTTCACTCAAAAACTATCTTAGACTCAATAAGCCCAACCCAAAACTAAAAAACCAAACACCATAAGACCCTACAAAAATGAATAGATGATCTTAATCTAGTACTATCGACAAAAATTTACCTTTACACCCTCACTTATTAAACCTTGTGCTGTTGAATTTTAACTTCAACTACAGCAGCATAAGGACGGATGCAGCAGCAACATTTTTTTTTGGTGGTTGCTTGCACGCCATCCAAAAATTTAATTCAACATTTAAAATTCCTGCAAGTTTTTTTTGTAGACGGCCGCAACCATATTTCTGTACAGGATTGTATTTAAACACAACAACCAACATTAACGCAATTCACCAACCAGAAATTAAACAAACATAAATTTACCCCCCAATTTTGTAAATTCAAAAGGAGGACATGTGGAGCATTAATATTGGATCGCATGAAATTGAAGGGAATCTGAAAACCTGAAAACTGGACCCGAATTTTTTATAAGGCACATTGGATTGAGAATTCACGTACAAATTAGGCAGACGACAGCATCCCATTTTGGAACACGAATTTGGTTTGAAATTCAATCTATTCAGACTTTTGAAGTCCGACGGAAAGGGTTCTTTAATGTTTTGATAGTTTAATTTTATGTATGCTTTAATATATACATATGTTTTAAACATATGTTATATATATATCATATGCGAAATGAAAGGTGGGCCATAGAATTTAGTTTTAATTTTATTTTTTTTAAAATAGGGTTTATTATAATATGTTTTATATGTTACGGCATATAAAAATAAAAAGGACAAAAAAGCTTGGTAGTTTTTTTTATAGACAGTACGTAAATTTTTTACTACACAACAGTGTGTAAAAAGTGAAAGACTGAGTGTAACTTTTTAAGTGTGTATGCACAACAGTGCGAAAGTGAAAAACACAGTAGAGTGTTTTAGAGACAGAGTATGTTTGTTTTGAACAAACAGTGAGTTGGTTTTATGCACTGCGTTTTGTAGCAGTCATAATTTTGTAATCCCTCTCAGTGAGGAAGAAGTATAATAATTTTCAAAGTATTGAAACTCTATCTCCTGTCAAAGAAATTTTTATTTTCTCTGTGTTAGAGGAAGGGAGATTTATTCTCCATTCATTATTCTGGAATTTTTCAATATTCCAACATGTGCAAGAACAGATGTTGTGGTTCCATCCCCAGCTAAATCATTTGTCTTTTCCGCAGCTTGCCTTACGAACTTGGCCCCAATATTTTCAATTGGGTCCTCTAATTCAACCAATAAAAAGGCTAAAACCATAGCATTGAGATAGATTTCATTACACTGTCAATAACAATAAAATTTGACTCAGCCATAACCCTTTCCTTTTATTGTTGTGAAAAGCTTTATGCATTACTCTATTGTGGCTAGTCCATAGGCCAATTAGACCACTGGGTAACAAATATGTTTCCTTTCACCTTTGAGTTTTCAAATTATGCCTACCAAATCTAAGACATTTAAGAGGGGGAACTAATACAATGTTAAAAAGAAAACCAGAGCACACATCTACAAATTACCTCCTTAGCTATTGTCACACCATCATTAACTATTTTCGAAGAACCATGCTTGCTCTCCAAGACAACATTTTTCCCTTCGCCCCAAGGGTGACTCCAACAAGATCAACAAGTTTGTTCACACCGCCTGCAAGACAAATTGACAATGCTTTCAGTAAGTGTGCAATTGAATTGCCAGACCATATGCCAAAACAACCCTCCATGAATACTTTAAATAACACATTAAAATCGAATATAAGTGGACAAGGAAAGATCCACCACAGTGAAGTTTCACGTGCAGGTGACCTTCCTTTAAACATAATTTTTTCTCTGACCTGCAATTTTTTTGTTACTGAGCCATCCTTGTTGAAGTACAACTCCTTTTCCATAGCTCTTGTATTAACTACCTTCTCTCTATCACATAATATCAGAGTCCCTTTTCTGCTTGAGCGATTAAAGGAAATGGGTGAAAAAACTAAAAGAGAAGACAATTGCCTGCCATAATTATCAAACATTGCACCCAACTTCTTCCCCTTTCCATTGTTACCCAATGATGTAGATGTGGCAATTGTTGTCATACTGCCCAAAGCATAGGCCATCTTCTCTTATGCTGAATATAGAATTACAAGATCTTCATATTAGTATGAACCTTAAAAAACATGACTCCAATTGCTAAAAACCACTTTTAAGTTGTAACAGGCAAACTAAACAACTATCGCAACTTTTGGCAACTTCTAGAGCATTAAGAGAGAAACAAACAAAGAGAAATACAACCACAATCCTCATTTTAATGAGATCGGACTATATATTTGCATTAATATAATAGAAAGAAATCACGACTATATTAAGGCCAACACAAAACAATCTTTAACCAATGTCTCTCACGGCCTTCAGGTTGCCATGCTAGAGGTTGCATATTTTTAATTTAAATTCTTGACCTCTTGTGCCCATCTATGAATGCATCCAATGGGATATCTACATCAAATGCTCCTTTATATCCCCAAAAACAAATTCCCTACTACAAGAGCACCAATATTGATGGATCACCCCACACCATCCCACCCACTAGAAACGGTGAAAAAGGAAACCCGAGAAAAATTCCGAAATATCTCAAGATGACTATATGGGTGGTTCTTATGAATCAACCAACCATTCAGAACATGCTCATCAATCCAAACCATGAGTATTATGTGACGATATTCAAGCAGGCACTGAATCGGATTTCTGAAGCTATGTTAGAGAAACCCTAAACTCTCACTAAAAATAGGTGAAATGTGGCACCACTCAGAGATTGACATGTGCCAATTGGTACAAGTGGTAGACAATTGGCATGCTCAAACAACGAGGTGATGCAGGAATGACATGAGGAGAAAATATCAGAAAAGCCCGAAATCTGGAGAACTAAAGCTCATCACCAACCTGAGATTGACAACTTTACATGATGTAACCTATGAAATCGTAAATGGAGAAATCATAGTAACAATAAAGTAACCTATGTAACAATAAATTCGGATTCATCCCGGGAGTGGTAATGGGAGAAATCATAGTGAACAACAGGAAACATGCATAGTTTCTTACAATCAAATAGATGAAAAAACACATACAAAAAACCTAGATAATAATCGTGCACAAGCTTAATATTGAATTATGAACCGTAAAGGAACTTACAAAATGTGACATTACGAACCTAGTCAAGCGCACAAGCAAAAATATCCTGGACATGACCCTGGTTGACAAGTTGTATTGCTCATGATGCAAGAGGATTTGTACCTGCACTGCCAAGTCAATCAAAATCCATCACTATCTATACAATAAATACAAGTAATTGATGTAGTGTTTTTTACTCTAAGATGCATTCTTATGATAATGTTAGAACACATGTTGAAAATGTCAAAATTTTCAACACATACTTGAATAAGCTCCTGTTCGTTTCAAGAACAATTTATTGGAGTTGCATGAACTTGGAACAAGCCTCCCACGATCTAAAAGAGTAGCTACTCAGTCAACAGTGACTTTTTTGTTGCTACGCTGGATCGAGGGAGGTTTGCTCCAAGATTAAATCGCTCCAATAAATTATTCTCTACTAAACAGGGCCAACCACGTGAAGGTGGAAGCTCTTATGGCCCCTCCCCTCCCCTCACATCACTCTGAATTCCCCAATACCCAATTTATATTTCATTTTTTACTTCATGAGCATAAAAAAAAAATTCAATAACTAATAAAATAAAATTCAACAAAAAGTACATAAGGAAACATTGCAATTAATGCTTGACATAAAAATAGTATGATAAATGAGTTTTTTATATAATGCAAAAAATGTTCCAAGTATGGTAATGTTTGTCTTATAATAATACAATATTTTACATTATCAAAATTTCTTTTTCTTCTTCCTATTTCTAAAGCTCCTAATTACATCATCAATATCATCGTGCTCTGCTCCTGTTTCGTGCCTTTCGACCCGCACTGCTGACCTAGTTGCGTAGTCACGATGTTTGGTCTCATCCAGTGACAGGGCATCGCCTACAAAAACAGATAATATTAAATTTTAATTGTCAGTTTTTAAATATCATTGAACTAGTTCGGTAATATTAATAAAAAAAATTGCAATGACATTATTTACCTGGTGCACCAGTTGTCGCCGCTGACCTAGTTGCGTAGTCACGATGTCTGGTCTCATCCAGTGACGGGGCATCGCCTACAAAAACAGATAATATTAAATTTTAATTGTCGGTTTTTAAATATCATTGAACTAGTTCGGTAATATTAATAAAAAAAATTGCAATGAGATTATTTACCTGGTGCACCAGTTGTCGCCGCTGACCTAGTTGCGTAGTCACGATGTCTGGTCTCATCCAGTGACGGGGCATCGCCTAAAAAAACAGATAATATTAAATTTTAATTGTCAGTTTTTAAATATCATTGAACTAGTTCGGTAATATTAATAAAAAAAATTTCAATGAGATTATTTACCTGGTGCACCAGTTGTCGCCGTTGGGATTGTTGCCTTGTCTTCCTCTCTGGTGGTAAGATCCTCAAGGGAAACATTCTCTGTCATTTAAACAAAAAAAGTTATAAGGACAACCATCAAGGTATAATTAGAAAAAATTATAAGTGGAAATTAATTACCGTCACGACCCTCACTGATAGTAGCATTGTCGGCCTGGTCCCCACCACAATGATCAGGTTGCACGTGAGGATCGTCTACATTTGGTTCTAAAACTGGGTTATTTGCCTTGTCAGCAGTGCTGCTCCCCTGATTTAAAAAAAGTTGTTAGACATTAAATTTATGGATGAAAACAAACATATTGAAAGGTTAATGTTTTACCTTATCAAGCATTCTAGATCTTGGGACCTACCCTAAGCTTCTGCGACGTTCAACTATGGCTTGATAGTCGAAATGGAAAACGATATTTTTATCTTCTTATGTAGTTTCTGTTCCGAAGTCATCACCCTACATTACATATGATTGTGTATTTTTAATCATATTTGATAGGATTACAAAAATGTTGGAAGGCGATACAATTAATTATAAGATGTTTAGCTACTTAATTACAATTCTTGCAGCTAATCTCAAGTAGCCGCCCTGGCCTAGCTTGTGATGGCCCTTTTTTTCAATCCTAGCTTTGGTTGCCTTTGAGGCGTCAAGAAACCTAGCATCAAAAGATTGAAGTCAGATATGACGTAGCACACTTTTATTTTAGACATAGAGAAAATTAAAGCTATTGAATTAAAGTTGTAGTTTACCTTGCGGGTCCAGTTGGCATTTTTCCTTCTTTCTTTGCCCTTTTCTCTTTTCCGTCATGGATGAGTGCTCTCCACTCACTCTCTGTAACTGTAAGAGGATGCTCATATCTAGGGTTAAATTTCAATTGCATCCTATAGGTGTCCCTGGTATATTTCAAATATTTGCCGGCTACCTGAGCCACCGCTGTTCTGTCAAATGTGCTGACCCCAAAAAGGGCTTCTAGATAATCTAGAAGTTTTTTTTTCAGGTTGGAATTCTGGGAATTCCACCCTGTGCATATGGTTGGGCCAAAAATTACCAACACATGGCTCTCCAAAAACCTGTAGAACTCATTGTTTCCTACACATAAAAAAAAAGATATTATCATTAATTTAAAAATAAAAATCATGATAAATATGTTTTAGATAAAGTACATGAAATACTTAAAATATTAAAATTTACCTGGGAGTTGTACATGCTTTATAGGGACACCTTCATCGTTCACCAACAACGTGCCATTAATGGTCCCTGTGGAGCTGACACGTGTAGCTCTAGGAAACACAATAATGTAGTTGGCCATATCAGCCTCATCACTACCAACACGTTCAGCGATTGGCTGGGTGTCTGCTTGGGCAGGGTGTGTTTCTTGGCTGACACCTAAAGGAGTAGAAGGTGTACGAGAGGGTTTCTGGATAATCTCTTGCCCTTGTGTCCCACTACCACCAACACCGGGTTCAGCAAGTGCCAGAAAACGCTACATACAAAATAACTTTTTGTTAGTTTAGTCAATGTAAAAATTAAAAATCAAACTATCACAATTCATCTCATGCAGAACAAAAAAATATCCTTTTGACTTTTTATTATTACCTGATATGTTTCTAGCTAGCTCATAAGTTGTTTTATCCTCTCTTTTGTTTTAGGTGTTTGAGGCGCGTCTATCAAAGTATTAAATTTCGACCTTGCATCTCGTGCCTTTTTTCGCAACAAGGACACTGGAGATAGGGATGAAGAAAGCTCTTCCTCAAAGAGGGAATCATTAGGCGTACCATGTCTAGGTGTCTACATATTTGAACAAAATTAATATTATTTCAATTATGTAAATAACTAAAATACCTGAAGATAGAGCAATGTTGGGACTTTACATGTTCTTCCGCTGGCCTCTTTCTGCGATCATCCCGTCTCAAGGTTGTTCCTATACTGCCTTGATCAGTCTGCCACATTGCAATAAAATTATAAATGTAAAAACTTGAAAACACAAAATGAAAACTGAAATAATTTCTAATAAGACTCCGGAAGACAGAGTTAGAGTTTCAAATATGCCTTGCATTGAATTCAGTCCTGGAAACATGTCATTGCACATTAAGGCACCCAAACAAGAGACGAGTTGACAATGAAGACCTTATTGAATATATTATTGGAGAAACTTCTATTAAACTTGTTGTGAAGACCTTGAGGACATTTTTGGAGCAAAATTGTTGAAGCTGATGGTATAGCATTGTTGGAGACGATATTGAAGGGCCTTGAAGTGAAGCTTTTGGAGCAACTATTGAAAAACCCTTAGAGCATTTAAGTAAGGCACTTTCTATATTCCATCACCTTTTTCCTTTCAATATCCTTTAAACAATTTTGTTGATATCTAATGTTTGAAATCATGTTATAATTCCTTGATTATATGTGTTTGGGGACTTTCCCTTTGAAATTACCCAAAAATACCCTGGCAATTTTATCTTCAGGATGCATGTTTGACCCTATTGTTCAATATTTTGATTGATAGTAGTAAACATAGAGAGTTAGAGGACTCTTGAATTGGTTTGGTTGGGCCATTAGATCCCTAACATCTACTAGGGAGAACCCCCCTTGAGTTGGAGGAGAGCTAGCCCGAAGTGAAAAGAGGTTGGTGAGGTGACAATGGGGCTATTGAATTACACATGGTATCACACTTTAGCTTTAGGAATTTATCTTGAGAAGTGCGAGATTTTGCTATATCAATTCTCAAATTGTTTACAACACTATTGTTAAGAACTAATAAGAAGTGATGTTGAGGGGTTTTTGGGTATAAGAAATAATACGATTTAAAAACTAGAGTTCTCAGTCCTTGGCATTCCTTCACTTGGGCCTAGGGGCACACTAGAATAATTTCACACTAAACCATGCAAACTTAAAAGTAACTTAATAGATCCATAAAGTAATAATAATCATAATTCCTAATTTCCTATTGTACGATATGATGCAAATTATTCAAACATGAAACAATGAAGACATGCAATGTCTGAATTTCAAGATTGATGAACCAATACAAGAAGTTAGAAACTATAACTTTGATTCAATACTCTGTGTCCTAACTCCAGAAAGGAATCTAGTTTGTAGTACAGAACATGCATCGTGTATTATCAATTCTTAATTGAAAACAACTAAAGGTCATCTACCTCATCAATTCCTTCCCATTTTGTGTTTTTATGTTATATTCCTTATAAAAGTGTCAAATTTCTCTCAAAGTAAACAACCACTGAATAAAATAAAAAATAGTTGAGATATGATTGAGAAATGGTCATTTATTTCTTGAAAGGATCTTCACAATTTCTTTGGTTGTTTTTCATCTCAGGAAACAAGAAATGACCTAAGAAACTATCGTGATGTAATATAAGAAACAACACGGTGCAATGGCCATTTTCAAAGCCAAATGATGTCCATTGAGGACATGGCCTTTATTTAGTTCCTGTTTCATAGGAGTTTCGAGTAGAAATGGAACTTTGTTGTACCATTTCCAGTAGTAAAAAGGGAAAACCTTCTTTTTTCATGGGAAATAATTTACCTTTCCTTTTTCAAGATAATCTAAATCACAAAAAATATGAACTATACTGCACACATTCTTGGATAATGTGAAAGTGGAAAAAGAATACCCTACACAAGTGATGCACACATGTACATTTGAACACTAATAGATTTTTGTAGTTGAAATGCAATGCTTGTTTTCATTTAAATGTAGGGTTTTTAAGGCAGGGAGAAATAATGGCTGCCAAATTAATAAGCGTTTCTTTGGGAAAAATTTAAATCTTGTATTGGGTGATGAAGATAATAGAGGGTATTGAATCTTGATTCTTGACATTGTGTTTAACTTGAATAGCACAAATGATTATAAATATCAGTGGATGAGTTATTTTTTTCAAGTATGTCACTCAAAACTCTTATGTCAAAGCATTGTATGATTGCTAGCATTTGCTTGTTTCCCTTTCTTTAGTTCAATGTAAAAAGTATATTGATATATTGGAGCACGAATGATAACTACAATTGTTTGCTCTGTAGTATATCCAGCCCCAAGATTATGAAAAGTTTTCTTAAGTGGAGCTATTGGTTATTGATGAAGCAACTGCAATTCCATTGCTTGTTGTAAAGGCTCTGCTTGGGTCATATTTAGTGTTTCTGTGCTCTACTGTAAATGGGTAATAATTATAAATGAGCCAACCACAATCACAGATTTTGTAACCATTTGGTTTCCATGGATAGTGATGATGATATTAACCCTATATATCAGTGACCTATATCTATATGACAATGATCTCAGCATTGACCTTGATATGGATGTATGGATGTGACCTTTGGTATGTCATCAGAAAATCCTCAAATATCCAGAAAATGCCCAAATCTGGAGAACTAAAGCTCATCACTTTCGATGCGGAGTACTACCCATGTGATAAAGTTGATGCTTTCAAGTCTCATTCTCTACCACTTTGCACTTCACCTTCAATATAGATCGGACAAAATTCAGAAACACAATCCAATGGAATTGACCAAAAAAACCCAAATAGAGTCAACCCTACTATAGGAGGAAGGGCCTGCAGTAAGAACTTACCATTTTGCAAGAGATGAGGGCGAATGCTGTTCTGCAAGAGCTGAGGGAAAACGCTGAGGGAAAATCCTGTTCTGCAAGAGCTCAGGGTGAATGCTGAGGGCGAATGTTATTATGCAAGAGCTGAGGGTGAACGCTGAGGGCGAATGCTGTTCTGCAAGAGCTCAGGGCGAATGCTGAGGGTGAATGCTGTTCTGTAAGAGCTCAGGGCGAATGTTGAGGGTGAATGCTGTTCCGCAAGAGCTGAGGGCGAATGATGAGGGTGAATGCTGTTCTGCAAGAGTTGAGGGCGAATGCTGAGGGTGAATGCTGTTCTGTAAGAGCTGAGGGCGAATTCTGAGGAAAAATGCTATTCTGCAAGAGCTGAGGGTGAATGCTGAGGGCGAATGATGTTCTACAAGAGCGGAGGGCAAATGCGCGCGTGATATCAGACGTTAATGTAGTTTTTAATAAAATCATTTTTATGTAGCGCGCATATAAGTTTCGTATTTTTATGTAGCGTGCATATAAGTGTTGTTATACCGACGGCGGACAAAGCGTCGCTATTGCGACGGATGCCTCCAAACGTCGCAATTGCGACACTTAGACATTGTGTCGCACTTGCGACGTTTGGAGGCAGCCGTCGCAATAGTGACGCTTTGGGGCATAGTGTCGCAATTGCGACGTCTTCCTCCAAATGTCGTAATTGTGACACTTTGTATAAGTGTCAGTATTGCGACACATTTCTCTAATTGTCGGTATAGCGACGGTTTCGGGCGGGATTGAAAAAATTTGGGGAAATTGCCGACATTTGGTCAAAAGCATCAGAACCAAGTGTCGGAATTTCCCCCAAATGCACTAGTGTGTTGAGACAGAAAACACAAGTTTTCTGAATGATTGAGACTGTAAAAGGGGTTTTAAGGTTTTCCGTGGGTTTAAAAACCTTTCTTAGCTATGGAATTTGTCTTTAAAGGGTCTCGACTGAGAATTTTAGCTTCAAAATGAGGTTTTCTACAAATGGAAATTTTTGGAAAAAATTGCGAGGGTTTTCTCTCTCTTTTCCAAGGTTTCAGACAAAATAAATGGGAAATTTCAATCTTTAAAGCTTAACTGGTTCGATTGGCGGTTCAAATTTGTGATATTGCAGGTGAAATTTTGGGAAAATACTTGATTTGCAAGTATATTGATCCTGTGAGAAGGGTTTTTGCAACTTTGATGGTTTCTGCAATGATGGTGCAGAGAAATGGCTTTAAATGGTCTTCAAACAGGGTAACAATGGTTGAATCGGGTTTATAATGGGAATTGAAGGCTTCAACATGTAGTAGGAGCTCTAATAATAGTAGGAATGTGTATAACAGTCGGGTGCGACAAAATACATATAAAACGTATAACAAAGGTTTTTTATCTTTATTATAAATCTTTGAAAACTGTCATAAATGCAAGTCAAATCTCGGGCGGGAGTGGTTTTTATTTTGTGAACACGGAAAAACATCAGTGGTTTTCGCGCTGGGTTGGGGTGGTAAATGGTATTGCCTAAAACGAACACGATCGTATCAAAATATGACACGTCATAGGAGGAGGTAACGTTAAAACCGCCCATTTCGCGCTCGTTTGGGCGTTTGTCAATCGTTTATTTTGGGAGCGTGAAAATGGACGTCAACCATCGGATCTTTAGAAAGGGAGTGAATGATCCAGATTAAATGGGAAGCTGCGTCAAAGAAGCATGTGGGACCAGGCGGCTTTATATGAGCGGAAATGAAATAAAACCTTTGTAACATATGTATTTATACCCAAAGTTTTATATCAGATGGTAATGATTATATGCGGGGGTATATGGTTTACAAGGGTTTGAAATGAGTGGTTATATATGTATATCGAAGGTTTATATACATAGTGAAATGCGCATGAGGCAGGTTGTATTACTTAAGGGATTAATTTATGTATAAAACGTGAGGTTTCATACATCGGGGAAATATTTTTCGCTTAGACATATATAAAACATGCCTAAAGTCTTTTTGTATTTTATTTTATTTTATATAGTTATAGACTATGGAAATGTCTATCACTATAGAGGGTGGGATATTTACATATGGTTAGTTTTATGCCAAAGGGGGTGTAATTGGGGTTTTTATTTAAAACATGTGGGTAATGAACTTTGGCAAAAAAACTTATATTAGTGGGTTTTTGGGAATATTTAAATACAAGGGGTTATATTAATAGGATAAGTTATTTTATAAGGAATTAATAAATAAGTTAGAAGTTAATATGGCATAGGACAATGAAAACACCGAAATATATTCATATGAATAAGTAAAGTGATAATGTAAAAAGCAAAGCTTTATCATTTATAACTTGACCACTTTTACCTAGAATATAATATTTTTGGAGGGTTTTTATGTTTTTATGAATGAAGGAAATTAATCAAAAGGGGATTTTATTTTTTATTATGTAAAAAGGTCTTTTACTTATGAAATTTGAAATGTAAATGGATGAATGTAGGGTAAATGATGATAATTAGGGATTAACATAGGAATTCAACAGTTTTAACTTAACAGTCATTGAGCATTGGGTCCGGTCCCAACAGAAGTCAGAGAAATGCTTTGAGCCTCTTTGACTGAAAGTCTAGAATGAAAAATAACTATAGGGGTGGGGAAATTAATGATTTTTCCCAGTGAAAAGTATTTACATGATTCTCCCACTTCTTTCTACGTACCCAACTTTTAATCTAACATTTTTTCTTCCATTTTGTAGATGCATTTGAGCTAGCAACCTTGAACATTTTATTCTTTTGAAAGTAATAAAAACTATCTAAATCTACCTTATATCATTTGAGGGCTCAGATTAAACTGATGAGCTCCTCTTTATTCTCTACCTATATAGTAATTAGTCAGGATTGAACTGTCGACTAATCTTTATTCACTATTCTACAACAATAAAATTGAAACATGACAAGTCAAGATTAAGCAGTTCAACTCATCATGGATTATGGCATTTGTTGACACTCTGCCATAATCATCAGTAACAAAGTAAAAAGTAGTGGCATTTGGACTTGCACACTTTCATGTTTTATTTCTTTTCTTTGGGGTATATTATTTTTTCTAAGTCCTTTGATTTTTCTTTTAGGACTTTACCCTCTTTTTGATTTTCTATTTTTTTTATTTTTTACAAAATATGGGAAAACAACTTGCAGAAAGAAAAGTATGTACATATTTTTACAAGACTATCTTAAGTCAATTCCAAATTATGAATTCTATACTTATAGGACCCTAACACCTCTGCAAAGTAAACTAATGGCATGTGAAACCCCTTGGCCTAGGTTGTTTAATCATTACACAATCTAATTTAGAATGCTAGATTATCCATGGCTTATAATGACTTTGAAATCCTACCTGCCTTTCGAATTATTGCATAAACCATGAACAATGACGAAGTTTTGACAGCCATGGCAGCAAATTCAACCCCATTATACCTAGTGGTTGATCTCTTTACCTGGATTTCTGGTTCAACATACATGCACGAACTAAATCCAGGTTCAACTTACCTAAACGAACAAGAGATAGATAGAGCCCTAAACCTTCAATCACCAGTGTAGTTAGTTAGTCAGAATACCTTAAAACTAACTAAGGATGGAATGGGTTTTTATATAGACTCGATATGTCTCTTCTATGCTATATTTTCAAGGATCAACACTCTGAGGAAAGGGAGGGATCAACACCGAGAGCGTTGTTCTACAAAAAAAAAAATGCAGAGATGCCATAATCAATTGTTTTTGTATCTCGCCATATGAGATAGCCATACTCAATTATGCATTATATCTTAGTGGAGGAAGAGGAACTTGCATTCGAGACAGTCTTACACATTAAAAAATTGAAAAAGGTGGATTGTTAGGTGGCCTTGTACAGGGCTTGCACCTAATTTATGTAGACACAGTTGTGGAGCTGTGGAAACAAACTCGTCGGGCACCTAGACGACCACATGGTCACAACTACATCTGCCTAGATTTAAATGATATGTTGTTTTTTAAAAACTGTAGCCATAAGTAGCGCCATATTACAAATTTATTTTCACTCTGTTTAACGTGCACTTTATTAGGAAAGGACAGACAATGAATTCTGTCGACATCCTAGATTCACCAACATTAACCCTGAGACATTAACCCTCGGTCTTCATTAAAGTGGTTAATAAACATGTGTCACCTGTGTGGAGGTAAGTTTCAAGTCTGAAACAATTTTCATACTTCTATCATTGTAGCTAGAGTCAGTTAATACCATTCCTAATTTTAGTTAATTTATAACGTTCCTAATTGATAGCATTCCTAAAATCGTGTTTTGAGTGTTGATTTTATTTTTCATATCTTTGCTTTCTTTCTGCCTGTGTCTGTGTGTTGTTGTAAGAGGTGCATTTGTGTGATGTTGCAAGAGGTCCATTACTCTTGTGAACCAAGTCAAGATATCGACCCAATGAACCAATACTATGTCCTGGTGTGGACAGCTTCAACCAGTCGATTCTCTCTTGTTAATCAACCAGTTTCATCATCTAGGTTGACCAACAACAACCCATATAGAAATCATATTAAGCCCTTCATTGTCTAATACTTCTAAGATGTCAGATTTGAAAATTTGCATCAAGTAGACTTGGACAAGTCGAACTTATCTCACTAATCAAGTCACTCAACTACATGAGTTTGAGAAATTCTCTTCCCTCGACGTAATGCATTTTTTTCAATACCTAAAAAACATTAAACAATTGATTTATGATTATTTCAACAATAGAAGGCCTACAATTTGGGTTATGATGCACCATCGACTGCATCGAGTCTCTCCAAAAAAACCACAATAGGCACTTGGTATGTCTAGTTTGGCATGTCCACCGAGGGGCAATCTCATCATTATTTCATAGATAGCAAAGGAGAATATATCAATATTAGTTGGGTGATCAACTTCGTGGTTGCTTGATTCATATATCCCATATCTTTCAGCTGAGATGCAACTATCACTTACTTTTGCATCGATATATGTAGTTACACAAATATCAAAATGTTATAAACACCATCTATAACCAAAAATAGAAATGTCGAAGGAAATAAAGAGAGGGAGGTGAGGATTAGAATGCATCTTGAACATTGAAAACGTATTATTAATTCAGTTGACTATCATTGTATGTTTTTTTTTAGTTTTTCAATCCTCTCAGTGTAACACTGCTGATTGAGTCAACTAGGAGGTTAAAGCAATGATTCTGATTACAAATTTTGTTCAAATGCATTCCATTGTCTAGAATTGAACTGATTTTTTATAGAGGCCCTTTGTCGATACAAAAATTATTATGCTCCATCACCATTTATTTTAGTCTCTACTTAAATATAATGCACACCTCTATCTTCAGTTCCACACTCTGTATAAATGGAAATGCAATTAAAATTCCCTTACAGGATTCTGACCTCTCGGGATATCCCACCACTCGTCCCTGCTACTTGGATCCCTGAATATTATTAAAATTCAATTAAAAATAGTTAAGGGATTCCGATCTTCTAGGATGGCCCATGTATCCTTTACGAGGAAAACCTCACCACACGATCACTCCCTTGCGGGCCCCACAACCCCAATGCTTTTATTAAAACACTTATGGGTTAATTGTTCAGGGTAATAGAGAAATTATGTGTTAATCCATGCGTCTTCAACTAACGTTATAGTAAACCCGATGCTCAATTTAAATATCTTACAAGATCCAGGCCCTTCGGGATTTCCAAGCCTCCGAGTTAAACCACCTCTTGGCAACTTTTTTTGGGTTGATGAATTCGGGTAATGGAAAGAAGTTATTGTCACTATATTTTGACAATATCTGGCCCCAATACTTTTAGGCTAACTGTTCATTTTGGCCCCACAACTCCATCTATTGACATATTCGAGGAACAAAAATTTTCCCATCGTCGTCTCTTGATGGTCCCTATTCACTTGGTTCCCAAAGCTCCATAGAATTGGAATTAAAATACTTATGGAATTCTGGGTTCCTGACCTCTGCTCGAATGTCTGTCACGAGATTTCGTCAACAGATGTTTCCTACTCCAATAATTGAGAGACTTCTTGATGCTCAATTAAAACAAATTATGGGATTTCAGGCTTTCAGGTTCCCCAGGATTTCTGGTCATGTCATCACGCTCTCGACCAATCACACAAGGGGAGATTTGGTTGTGATAATAGGAATATTTCCCAGTTATGGTTTTGATCTATAAAGAGATAAGGATATCCAATCCTTCTTTATAAGTTCAAGGCTCTTCTCATCTACACCATAATGATTCCTTCCTCTTAATCCATGTCATGACTCGGCCAATGGATCTTGACCCGACCTTATGCAAAGTATTTGAAGGAAATCTCTACATTCACCCCAAAGACAAGCTCGACTACTGTACAAGCTTCCTCGGGCTAGTCCTTTTGACCATGGATATGCTTGATAGGTTTGGTAGACCTCCAGATCCACATTAAGGCTTCGTAACTATGCCAATGGCTAACTAAGGTGTTTCACGGTGCTACCATTCCTGAGCTCGGGTGGTAGATTCTCCAATGGGTTCTTAGCCTGTGTGTCTTACCTGCCATCTAATAGGGAACTCTACGCATGACGGCGTAGGCACTCATGCATATATTACCTACCACGATCTCGACGCGAGCTCCCGAGAGGTTCCCACCTCTCCTACCACATGCCAACAGTTTCTAAATCTCTATTGAGCCTGTAAGAAATTATATGGGGCCACATAGATCCTAATGGTGCCTTACTAGCAACAGGAGGACATCATTGACAAATATCCAACTTGCTGAGAATGCAAGGTTGAAGGCCATTTAGATAAAGTTAATGGGGTCGATTGGCCCCAGAGGAAACTTCTGTCAACATTAATGTGTTGTTTTCCATGCAACATAACAACTTGTAACTTGGTAATAACAAATGTAACCAAATACAAACCCTTCTAAGCAGAGGGTATTCCATGTAACTATTTCACATTAATAAAATGGGTCTTTGAGCCCAATTTTTTAATTTTTTATTCAAGCTTTTTTTGTGGCCTATGTGAGGGCCTTATATTCCTCGGTTGCTCCCTTATTTACTACTTTCAATACAATTACACATTTATTCAGATTAATGTACAACAATGATATAACATAGCCTTGACTATCATGTGGTTCATTTGCACATTTATGCATCAAATAATCTGCGTTTACCATCAACAAACTATCACACAACATTTTGATTTCAGATTCAACACACATACATATATATAATAAACACATATATTAGTGACATAGTTTCATGAAGGTTTTAACATCATGCATAAGCATATAAAACTCAATACAATCACTAAATCCAGAACCATCACAAAACAACCATGCATCATGATTCATTAATAGGTAAGAAAACATGCATAGATACTTATATTTGAACTTGCAGAGAAATTGAGTCTGGGACAAGGACTCTCCACCCAACCATAGAAAACTTTAGCCGAACTTACTTGCAGCTGCCACCCTTGAGAAATATTCTGGAGTTCGAGGGGGATTCTTTCTCAATGGATTTAAACACAAACTACAAACTAAATAAGGGACTCCAGAGGACCTCCTTCCTCAATCCCACTAGCCGACCGCTACTTTGTTGGCACATAGGGAGTCCAGAGGAAATCTTCCTCACCCCTAGGTATACACACAGTGATTCACCCCCTTCTAGGGAGTTCAGAAACCACTGTAACTATAACAAAGTAACCACACATATTCATTATGATATTCCTTTGGTATTGATCTAGGATGACCTCTTCCCAAGTTGTTACAGGGCTCCAGAGTCTGTTATCTCAATCCATAGCCTCAAGAGGACCCAAGTTGTTACATGGCTATAGAGATTCCATCCCAAGCCACAACCTCTAGGGACACAAGTTGTTATAGGGCTCTAGATACCTTTGTCTCAACCCACAACCTCCAGGGACCCAAGCTGCTACAGGGCTCTAGGGATCTTATCTCAACCCATAGCCTTCAAGGATAGATAAGCAATCCCATTATCTTCCCTTCTCTTCTCTTTAGCACTTCCTGCTGAAAGCTCCCCCTTCATGCTCAATTCAGTCTTTTATCTGTTTTCCTCTAGCTTGCATGGGTTCGAATGGGTGTCTCCCCCATTTTCCTCTAGCTTCCCTTCAAATGAATCCCTCCTGCTATCTTTCTTGTTTTTAAAGGCATTTTCCCCCTCATGCTCATTGCCTTGGCCTCTTTCTCAGCCACAATTACTGTTGTGACCTTGCTACCCTGCAATGTACAATCCCCCTTCATAAATATTTGTCCTATTTTCTTGTTGTTTTGCAAACATCATGGGCCTGGGTACTTCCCCTTACAGTCAATTTAATTCAATAATCAATCTCTTTATTTCATTCATCAACCAACCTTTAATGGTTGTCTTGCATTTCAAGTTTTTATCGCTGCACAAGAAACCACAACATTCCAAGCAAGGAATCCTCCTCCCCAGCTCTGGAATCCATGTCCCTTTGACTTAGTCCCCTTTTTTGATTTAAAATATTGCATAACATTTACAATATATTTACAATGCAACTTATGCAAGGAAATTGGGTGGGGATATCACATTATTCTTAGTAACAACAACAATTTTATATGGTTGTCTTTTGAGCTACATAGTTAGTTAAAGAACCCTAAAAGAACATTATCTATTCTATATATAGTAAAGGAAAACATTAGTAACAACACAAATTTTACATAGTTGTTGTATGGGTTATAAAATTAGTTGAAGAATCATAGAAGAAAGTTGAAAAGATTGACAAAATGTGTTTAGTAAAATAATTATGTATTAAAATACAAATAATTATGTATTAGAATACAAATTGATTAGAGAAACATTAATTTATTATATATATTATAAAATATAATCATAAAAATATAAATAAATACAAATTGAAATTATTTACTCAAATAAAAGTTAAACAATGGTTATGTGTCTCACATAGAATGTTGATAAATTTATAAATAAATATCTAGTAATAATACATCTAAAAGAAAATTTATATACATAAAAATATGTACTTTACAAAAATAAAAATAAAAATTAAGAACTTAATACACTTAACTAAACATGATAGTATTCAAGGAAAAATTAAACGAAAAAATATTTGTTTTCTTGTTCTCAGTCTCACAAAAAATTATTCTATATATCCATAGATCATATAATGTTTGTCCCACTCCATAACTTATAGACTTATTGGATATGGATAATGCATTCTTGCACGCAAAGTAATGATTTATTAAAATGTCTATAGGTCATTGCAACTAAAGTACTCTGATTCAAACACTCTTGTTCAACCTCATTCTTTTGGCACTCCTTTTTACGGCCTGATCATTGCATTTCTTCGTCATTCCCTAACTGCAATGTTTAAAAACAAAGTCAAGGCAAAGTGACTAAAACAATAAAAAAATCGGAAACAACCAATTAAATATGTATTACTATGAAATGTTTGGATTAAAAAATAGGTATAAATGTCTTTTGTAAAGATTTCTTAAAAACATCATTTCCAAAAAAAATTGTTTAAAACTGTTAATTCATTTAAAAAAAAATGATTTTCTTTCTTTTTATTTAAAAAAAATCATATACTATTTCATATAAAAAATAAATTAATATATATTAATGAAGAAAAATCTCTATTATGTATATAAAATAGTAAGGAATTTTTAAATACCACACACACACACACACACACATATTAAACCACTAATACTGTAACATATTTAATTATTAAAATTATAAACCTTTTATTATTTTTAACTATTCAATTATTTATAAAAAATAACCATTTCATATACTATTCCATATATTATTCGAGATAAAAAATATAATCATTAGAGATTCAAAATATAAACAATTGTCCCCAGATCGGGGTGCCACGAGGGGGTCGAGAGGCAAGGTTGGCGGTGTCACGCGACGCCATGCACAGGCCACATGGGTGACTCAGTACAACACATGATCGGAAGGGGCATGACCACATGCCAAATAATAATACCTGCCATAGGAGTAGTTTGAAATCACCGGGGAATGTTAGAAATTTTTTGGAAACAACGCCGTCGAGATGGAACGTTAAGGTAGGAGGCATGCTGGAGAGGCAGCACTGATCCCAGACGACAGCTAGTCATCTAGTATGTTCTGTGTCTCCTAACCTTGATAGTAACCATGAATGCAGATGAAAATTGGATGAATCTCTTAAAAAATCCCTCCACTAGAGGTTATTCTTCCGTTCCAAGCCCCTGTCCAAACCTGGAAGTTGGATACATAATGCTTCAATGTGTGCATGTGGCCCTTCCCAATAGTTATCCAGCCATTTTCGATTATGCGGATAGTTTTCAGTCTGTTTTTTTCAATTGCAAGGTTAAGGGTTCCAAGATTTTTGATCTGGATTTATGCAGGAATGCAATAGAATAAACATATAACCATGAATGCAAAGATGCGCGGAAATAACACTTCATTTCATTCATATCAAAGAACTGAAATTTTCTTACAGACAGAATGGAAATAAACTAGCTAGGGCGCTGGTAGCTATCTCTGAGAAGAGATGTGGTAGCTACAGGCCTCTGAACTGAGTTAAAATGAGGCTTGAGGGCCTATTTATTATTTAGAAACAATGGAAAACCCTAAATATCCAAAACCCTAACCCTAGGAGATGAAGTGCCAAAACTATGGGCCTTGTTTGCGTAAATTGGTGTTTCAACTTCCCGGGAGACATAACTTTGGCATACGATCTCTGTTTGATGCGAACCATACCTTGTTAGAAATATCTATCTGAGGACTACAAATTTTGAGTGAGAAACATCAGTCCATTGACCCATGTTGTTCCTGGTTTTCCCAAAAAATGTCATTTAGGGCCTCAAAACGACTTTGGAAGTTCAGGACCTGAAAAAATGCTAAAAATAGTAAGTCGTGTTGTAACTGAAAAAGTGAAAGAGGAAATGGTGGGGCCCCAAGTGGAATAGGCGGGTGGCCACCAATATCCACCTGGATCATTCCTCCCCCCTTAGGAAGCAATGGTCTCCATTGCGTTGAGTTCCTCCATGACATGAGGAAACTTCTGCTAAACTTGGTCCCTAGTGAACCACTTGCCTTGGTGTAGGGGTTTGCCAGCTTTGACAACCCGATACAGTTGGATCTTCTGTTGGTGAGTGTTCTTGATTTGCATGTCCATGATACAATCTGTGGTGGCCTGTTCCATGCAGTCTGGGTTCAACTCTTTTGGTGTGAGTTCTTTTGCAACATCAGAGGTGTCTAGTAGAGGTGGGAAGTAGGGACGAAGGCAGTATACATAGAATACAGGGTGCAGACCAAGGAATGGTGGAATACTGAGCTCGAAGGCATTGTTTCCTACAGCCTTGGCGATGGTGTACGACCCGTATCAGAGCGGGTGAAGCTTGCAGTGGGGTCCAGTGAGGCGCTCCTTCTGCAAATGTAGCCACACTTTGTCGTCCACCTGGAAGTTGTGTTTGGTCAATTTAGTGTGTCCTAAATTGCTGCATTTAATTTTTCAATCCGGGATTCGTAAGCTGATGAAGTGTGGCGCACTATATGTGCAAGATAACCTATTTCTTAACTTTTTGTCGTTTTTGGTTTTTCTAAGATGAAATGGAAATTCTAAAATGAAAACAAGTATGGTTATGTTTGTTCAAGGAAATGATATCCTCTATAATGATTTACCAACTTGAAACTTAAAAAGGAATTTGAAAATTACAATGACAAAACTTGAAAGGAAATGAAATGAAAATACGAAATGAAAGATGTCACAATCTAATAAATCAAAACAACGAACTATTGAGCATGAAAACCAAACTATTCTTGTTGCTGTCTAAACACAAAAGAAACTATGCTGAAAGAAATCCAAAAGTTGCAACAAAGTAAATCTAAATCAAATTACATCAACTTATCTTCTGATCCCTCATCATTAGTCCAGCTATGATTTTCGGAGGTAACCATAAACAACTTGAGTAATCTGATATCTAACTTGCAGAAAGTAAACTAATATCAAACTACACATCCATAATTCAATCCCTCACCATCAGTCCAGCTGTGGCTTTCGGAGGCAACTGAAGATGTTATGAGCAATTTAATATATCTAACTTGCAGAAAGGAAACTAATATCAAACCACACATTTCATAATACAATCCCTCACCATCAGTCCAGCTGTGGCTTTCGGAGGCAACTGAAGATGTTATGAGCAGTTTAATATATCTAAATTTACAGAAAAGAAACTAATACTAAACTACACATTTCATAATACAATCCCTCACCATCAGTCCAGCTGTGGCTTTCGGAGGCAACTGAAGATGTTATGCGCAGTTTAATATATCTAAATTTAACTACTGAAGCAAATAAGCAAAACTGAATTAAACAAAGCAATACTGAAATTAAACAGAAACTAAGAAAAACAAATTAGCAGCAGAACAATGTTAATTCCATGTCATTAGTCAAAAAGCTATGAAAATGCCCGGGCTGCCTATCTATAACCTGAAACAAGAACACTGATCAGTGATTAACAACATAAAACATGAAAGACAGAAGTGAAATGGAAAGCAAGAAAGTTTATAAACAGAAATGAAAAAAAATGAAATGTATAAACATGTGAATGGATTATGGCACAATGAGCTTTAAAGAAATGAAATAAGAACTATACACTACTGCACAAAACCTTAGCTGAGCAGGGGCCCTCTACACCAGCCTTGGCAACGATCTTCAAGTACGAATTAAGTTGGAAAACAGAGTCTTCTTATATTAAAATGTAGTCATAACAGTAAGGTAGTATTACAGCTCAAAGGCAGCGTAATTACATTACAGAGCAGACTAATAAAAGATAACAGAGACTAACATCAACTAACTCTATATGCGTATGCAAACGCATTATATATAACAAAAGGTAATGTAACTGATTTCCTAAAGTTTATGCTAATACAAAACACGTAGACCATTACGTCCACGGATCTAGGATCATGGTTGTGTTGGAAAGTAAATCTATGAGGAGTGGATGCTTGAATTCGGCTATGGAGCCATGTACAGATGTCGACTTGTCCTCCGCAAGCTCAGAAACGGCCATATGAACCTTCACGTGACACGAAACTGAGTCCTGTCACCGTGAGACTCCATGGTTGACTTCCATGTGGACGCCTTCGACCGCGGCTTCTTTAGATGAGTTTGCTCGAACCAATAGGACACGAACCATGTCCACATCATTTCTGACTTGCCCATGTGGCTCGTTTTTCCTGTAGACACCTGTAACATAGAGTTTCACAAAATAGCTGCGGAAAGTTGCAGCAGCTGCGGAAAGTCGCAAGATTCCGCAGCTAAATGAACAAAATCTAAATCAAACAGCAGACACAAAAATATAGTTAAAAACCATGTTAGATACTCTTTTGCAATTAACATACAATGATATTGACAACTTGGGAGGTTCAAGTGAGTGAAAAAGGTATAGAAAAGTGTATGGAAAAGATGCAGAATTGAGACTCAACATACCCCCACTGTGAAGGTGTTGCATGTCCTCATGCAACCAAAATTTTGATATTCCTTTCTCAGTTCATATGCCTTGACACTTCAGCCAGCACGTCTAATCCTCTCCTCCTCTTCCTTGGTGCTACCAACATTCTGGGTTTCTTCATTAAGCACCTAAATTTGATATTAACCAGTGCTCTGTTCAACTTCTGGCATTTCCTTTTCAATTTCTTGTTCTTCTTCTGCCATATTCCCAGATGTAGCATGGTATTATCATGGATGATTTTGTCCAATTTATCTTGTTCTTTCAATGTCTCATTTTCATTTTTGATGTGCCTATTTAAAAGCTCTAGCTCAAAGACTTCTTGTTTTAGTGATTGGACTAAATCATCCTGTACTGTATGAGGCTGAATGGACGAAGTACTGGGACCTGTAGCTACCTTTTCCAAATATTCTATATAGTCATATACTTCCTGCTGCTTGGGGTCTATATCAGGTGTCATTTTTATTGGGCTGTCCCCAAAATGCCGTGAAGGAGAGTTATCTTCAAAATCCGGCTAAGAAAGGCTCACATCAACATCTTGTTGAGAATGGGATGGAGTATGTTCAATGTCTGACTGAGAATGAAATGAACCAGGTTCACTAACTGACTGAGATGGACTATGGTCAGATGGGGACTGTTCAGATGTCTCCTCTCCCAAATCAATGAAATGAGGACCCTTCATTTGTGTTTTCCTCAATTTCCCCTTAAGTCTGCTGCTTCTTCTCACACGCTGTGGTACACTATATTTTTGTTTTTGTTTCCCTTTTTCTGTCTTCTTGGCCATAGAGGACTGTTTTTGAAGATAAATTAATCTTTCAGATAACACTTGGTGATCTTCTTCTTCGGAAGAAGGGGTTTTATGTATAGCCTCAATAGTTTTTCTCTCTTTTGGTGTTATTGGTTTCTTACCCTTGATTTCTTTCTTCTTCCTCTTTGACAGTCTCTCTTCCCTATCAGTTCTTTCAATTGTAGTAGTAGGAGTATTTTGGATTTCATCAATTTTTCTTTTTCTCCTACTTCTTCTTGCTGTGCTACCTTCAGGAATTTCTTGAGTAGGAGTAATTTGGGTTTCATCATTTATTCTTTTTCTTCTACTCCTTCTTGTTGTACTACCTTTAGGAATTTCCTGAGGTTTCTCAAAGAAATTTCTAACCAGAAATTGTTCCCATGTGTCTTTCTTTTCCTTTAACTCCTTTTCAATCAAAATTTTTACAAGGCCGTGGTGATATAGATGGGGTTCTACATCTCCTAAATGCTTCTGAACAGTCACGGACATTTTCTTCAAACTATTGAATAGAAAATATGGGAGATTGGGAGTTTGATTATCTAGAAAATTCATCAGTAACCTGGTATGGTACATATACATGGACCCAAAACGGCCTTCACATGTAATGAATTTCTGAACAACTAGCAGCAAAGTAGCCCATTCCTCTTTCAATGCATGCACAAGAATTCCTCTTTTAAAAACAGTTATGTCCATACATTGGTTTCGTAAGATTGTTCTCCATGCTTCATCACTGATGCTTTTATTCTTAAACCAACGCTCACCCTCCTGAAGAAGTTCCGTGGCTGTTGCTATAGATGCTTCATTGATCGCAAACTTAAGGTCTCCAATCTCTGCTTCCAAGCCATTAAACGACCTTGCGAATGCCTTCGTCACTTCTTTATGATAACCTCTGAATTTCTGGATAAACCGCAGCCAATTTTATTTCTTCAATATATCCCTCCATAAACTTAGGTCCTTCTGGTTCTGCTCTTAGCAATTTTCCCATTCTTCTTTTATGCTCTTCACAAATTTGCCTGCGTGAGGGTTTAATGGAAACAGAACGGTTGAATGCACAGAGATGAGCACAATGACTGTGGGTAAATGTCAGAGAGTGGGTATACAGATTATAACGTAATAGAGAGTGGAATGGAGTGAACAGAACAGAGAGGGGTTTTCGTGAGCACAACAGAGAGCACGACAGAGAGATTAACAGAGTATAACACATCCGGCAGCGTTTTGAATTTTGGTGGCTGCACAATAAATATGAGCACGTTTCAACAACGGTTATGGATTTATGCGGCTGTAAGAGTCCTTGGTCAAATCAAATACGTCTCATTGTCACCGGTGGAATATTGGAACATGAGTGAAAATCGTGGGTTTTAATGATGGAACCGTTTGAGAATGAATGCGAGAGGATAATATGGAGATCGTGAAAGGTTACGGAATTGTCAATATAATCATTGCACATAATGGATAGAGCTCATGGTTCAGAACTATATAAAAATGTGTTTTTCAATGCTATTTTAAATAAATTTTATTCATACCTTTGGAATCTTTGCCTTTTCCCTTGGTCTTCAACTAATTGCTCTTCATTTGTGTCTTGAATGCTCCAGGTCTTCATTTTTTATCCTCTCATCTGAATTTTATTTCATGATTATGGAAATAACATTTGGCTGTACATTCTTTTGAAAACAGAGTTGTAGCTGCGGAATCTGCTTCTGGCTGCGGAAACTGGAGTCAGCTGCGGAAACAGATGTCAGCTGCGGAAATTGACACAGCTATTATTTGGATGGATGGAGATGAACAGATGACAAATGACCAGATGGAAATGGTCATGAAAAAGATTTTTATTGATGAAATGGAATGAAACAGATAAAATGAAATGGAATGAAGTGGGATGGAATGGAGTGGGTGGTCACAAGACTTTTGAAATAAAAGAGAGAGATTTTTTTTGGAAAACATAGAGTGTCAGGTGTTCCTAATTTTCACCCTATATTTTCTATATAAGACTGCCAATCAGTGATTGGTTTTCAGGCTTATACAATTTTTTATTTTATTTTATTTTATTATTTTTTTTTAACTGAAAAGAACAAAAGCTAGGCTGGTGGAGAAGAAGAATTCTTCTGTACCAGCCTGATTGCAGAATTTTCTTGAAACATTTTGACAAAATCCTCTTTTGAGAGTGGCTTATGATAAATTTTCAATCTATGGCCATTCACAATAAGAGGGGTTTGAAACTCATCAATGGTCTTGATTCTTACCGCTCCATTGTTAAAGATCTTGTCAATCTCATATGGCCCAAGCCAATGAGTCTGAAATTTTCCTTGGAAATCTTTAAACTTGGAATCAAATAACAATGCCCAATCTCCTTCTTGAAACTTCTTCTCTTTGATATACTTGTCATGCCATTTAGCTCTTTGATATTGAACTAGATCAGTTCTTAGAATTGCTTCTTGTCTGATCTCATCTAGCTCATTCAACCGCTCCATTCTATGCTTTTGGGCTTCTGATAAGTTCATCCCCAACTGAACTGCTATCTTGAAGGTCTTGACTTGGAACTCAATGGGGAGCAAGACTTCTTTCCCATAAACAAGTTCATAGGGAGAATGTCCCGTTGTATTCCTCCATGTAGTTCTGTAGGCCCACAAGGCTTCTGGAAGCCTTTCTGCCCAATCTCTTCTATGTAGATGAACAGTTTTGGTGATGATACTTTCAAGAACTTTGTTTGTGGACTCCACTTGACCATTTCCTTGCGGATGGTAAGGAGTAGATCTTCTGTGCTTGATTTTGTATTCTTCCATCAACTTCTCCACCAAATTGGATGTGAATTGGCTCCCCTGATCTGTCACAATTTCTCTTGGAACACCAAAGCGAGTAAAAATATCCTCATAAAGAAAATGAACAACTCAATTTTCAGTAGCAGATACTAATGCTTTAGCTTCTACCCATTTAGTAACATAATCAGTGCAAACCAATATATACTTCTTTTGCTTAGATGGTGGATTAATAGGTCCAATGAAATCTAAAGCCCATTTTTCAAAGGGTTCAATGAGTACCTATGTTTGCAATGGCATTTCACTTGAAAGGGTAGGTTTCCCTACTCTTTGGCAGCTGTCACACCTTTTGACATATTGTTTTGCATCTTTGAAAAGAGAAGGCCAATAATATCCTAAAGAGAGGATTTTATAGGCCGTCCTTTTGTCTGCAAAGTGTCCGCCGCATGGTTCATCATGACATGCCTTAAGAATATCAGGCATTTCATCTTCCCTGACACATCTTCTGATCACAAGATCTGGCCCTGTTTTAAACAATTCGTTAGAAATCCATGAATATTTTGAACTCTCCTGAATATTTTTTCGTTTTTCACTTGGAAATAAATGTGAAGGTAGTTTCCCTGTAACCAAATAGTTAGCAATATCTGCATACCAAGGGGTCTTAATAGTTACTGCAAACAAGTATTCATTAGGAAAATTATCCTCTACAGGAGAATCTTCTTTATTATTCTGAATCCTAGACAAGAAATCAGCTACTGTATTCTGTTTTCCTGGTCTATCCAACACAGTAATATTGAATTCTTGCAAAAGTAAGAGCCATCTTGTCACTCTTCCATTAGTAACAGGTTTTTTCATCAAATATCTAATTGCAGAATGGTCAGTATGAATAAAAGTTTTATAGCCTGTTATGTAATGTCTAAACTTATTAATTGCATGAACAACAACTAAAAACTCTTTTTCAGTCACAGTATAATTCAACTCTGTGGGAGTCAAATTTTTACTGGTGTAATAAATGGCATAAGGAATTAAATCTTTTTGACCCAACACAGCTCCAAGAGCTGTATCTGAAGCATCTGTAGAAATATGGAAAGGAAGTTTCCAATTTGGTCCTTCAAGATAGGTGCTTCAGATATTCTTGTTTTCAAAGTTTCAAAAGCGGATTGACAATCAGGATCCCATTTAAATTCACAGTCTTTTGTAAGCAACTTGAAGAGTGGAGATGCTATTTTAGTGAAGTTTTCTATAAATCTTCTATAGTAACCAGTAAATCATAGAAAACTTCTAACATCTCTTTGACAATTTGGAATAGGCAACTTGGAGATGACTTCAACTTTTGATCTATCAACCTTAATCCCATCTCCTGAAATATGATGTCCTTAAACAATCCCTTCAGTAAACATCATAAAGCATTTTTCATGGCTTAATGAAAGGTTTGTTTCTTTACATCTTATAAGAACTTTTTCCAAATTTTCTAATGCCTCTTCAAATGAATTACCATAAATTGTAAAATCATCCATATAAACCTCTACACAATCATGGATTAGATCAGAAAAAATTCCTAGTACTGCTCTTTGGAATGTTGCAGTTGCATTACATAACCCAAAAGGAAGCACTCGGTAGGCAAAAGTTCCCCATGGAAAAGTAAATGTGGTCTTATCTTGATCTTCAGGTGCTACCTGAATTTGATTATAGCCACTAAAACCATCCAAAAATGAAAAGTAATTTTTACCTGCTAATGTGTCTAATACCTGATCGATAAAAGGCAAAGGAAAGTGATCCTTCAAAGTTGCTTTGTTCAATTCCCTATAATCAATGCATACCCTCCATTTACCATTCTTTTTAGGTACTATAACCAAAGGAGAAACCCATCGGCTATCTGAAATTGGATAAATGAAGTTTACATTGAGAAGTTTTTGGAGCTCTTCTTTCACTATCTTCCTAAGATTTGGATTCATCCTTCTTTGAGGTTGTCTGATTGGTCTACTGTTTTCCTCAATATAGATGTGATGGATGAAAGTCTTAGGATCAATACCTTTCATGTCAGTATACTCCCATGCAAATGCAGTAGAATTTTTTTGCAAGATTTTGGTTAGTTCTTCTTGTTGTGATTCTTCCAAAAGTTTGTTGATATTCAGTGTTTTTCCTGGAAAAATCTCAATAGTAGAACTACCAAACTCTTCCATAGAGTAAAGAGACATTTGTCTTGATGATAAATATTCTATGTCAGATTCCAACTGAAATTGTGTGGGGTCATATTCCGAAGATGTCTCAAAATTTTCTAATGTGTTCAGAATTTGACTATCCTCACTGATTTCAGAAATGGTAAAGATAGGTTGTATAGTGTCCTCATCATCAACCCATTCATTGTCTCCTAATTCTGTGATTTCTTTTGCTGGATGATACAAATTGAATTTATTTGTCGAATTACCATTAGAAATGTACATATCCCCAGATCTACAACTAATAAAAGCATCAGCTGTGGCTAGCCAAGGTCTTCCTAAGATAAGTGGGTGCCCTCCTAGATTACTCTTGGGAGTAAAAATCATAAAATCTATTGGATATTCCCAAGAATCTAAGGAGACTGAAATATCTTCTAATACACCATCTGGTTTAATAATGGATCGATCTGCAAGTTGCAGTAAAGTAGGTGTAAAAAGAAGGTTAGGAAGTTTTAGCTGGTCCATACTCTATCTACTCATAATGTTGATAGTAGCCCCTAAGTGAATCAATGTGTTTGGAATTTCTATCCCATTTATATGTGTCTTGACAATTGGACTTCCTGGATCTACATACTTCTACATGGTAATTTTTCCCATCATAATATCTGCAATCTTTCCTACCAGGTGGATTCTTCTTGTGTCTTTTAGTTTCCTTCCTGGTCTTTTGAAACTCAACTCTTTTATGGTTTTTGCTAGAATAGGAATCTCTCGAATGGCTTGTAGCAAGGGAATCTTGATACAAACATTCTTCAATTCATCTAGAAAGTCATAGTTAGGCAACAAGATTTGTTTTTCCACCCCTTTGTCAATTTGTAGTCTTTCAGGAAAAGGAGGTGTAGATGAAGATGCGGGTTGCTCAACTATAGGAGTTGTGGATGTTAACTTTTCTTTTTCTTTTTGAATGTTTGAATTTTTAAGAGATTCTTCCTCAGAACCCTTATTGACTTGAAGAGAATCCTCCTCAGAGGTATCTTGCTCTTGAATATCTATAGAAGGTTTTTCTAAAACTCTACTAGATCTGAGTTGTACATCGTTGAGAGGAACAATCATATAGGTAGGAAATTGTTGTCCTTCTACCATGTAAGTATTCTGAGGATTCTTATTGTTAGGATTTGGCAATGGCTGAGCTAGAAGTTGATTTGTCTTTTGTTGGTATGGGAGCATGAGTTGAGGATTTGGATTTTTTTGAGAAGGTTGTTGTTGTGGAAATGGTAATGAAAGTTGTGGATTTGGGTTTGGAAGTTGTGGAGCTTGTTGATTTTGAAAAGATGGAGGATATTGATAAAATTGAGCAAATCTCCCATAAGGATTTTGTATCCCTTGTACCCATGGCTGATATGAATTTTGATGTTGGGGCCAAGGTTGTTGCCAAGGATTCCAATTTGGTGGGGTTTGAAAATTCATAGGGTTGTTAAACCCTTGAGTTTGTTGTCCCTGCCAAGGTCTCCTTGCAACAAAACAGAGAGATTCTACTGAATTTGGGTCTTCTTGAAAACAGCTTTGAGTCCAGGAATTGAAGGACAATCCTTGATCTCATGATTCTCTGAGCAAATCATACATGTTTCTACAACTTTTGCATCCAAGGGACATTCCCTTAAAGCATGTTTCTTCCTACATTTTGGACAAAAGATGGCTAAAGCGTCTGTTTCTGCTTTCTGCTTGTTTTGGATTTTAAGGGTGTCTAGTTGTTCACTAAGGTTCCCTAAGATATCAGTTTTGAACTCATCAAGCATATTACCAATCTCTGCCCTACTTACTGATCCAATTGTAGATTTGTTAGCCCTAATAAGAGAAGGATCCCTAGGCCCTTTTCCTGTTTTAGATTTTCCTCTTGAGAGATGGACACATAGTTCTGTTATGTCACGAAGTGGGAGTTGAGAAATGTCTCCTTTTCCCATCATGTTTAAAATATCTATCCATTCATCTCTAATGGATTTTAATATGAGGGCTTTCAAGGTTTCATCATCTAAGTTGCTCATCTTTGCTCTTTTCAAGTTGTATTGAAATCTTTCAAGTAAGTCTTCCAAATTTTCATCTTCTTTTTACATCATTTTGAATACCTCATCCTTGTGATTGGTGGGCATACAATAGTCCAAGTATCTATCCAAAAATGTTTGTTTCATATCATTCCAAGTCCTAATAGATTGAGTGGCTAATCCCATGAACCATTTCAAAGCAGATCCCTTCAAATTTGAAGGAAATAGTTTGAGTTTTTGAGAGTCTTCCATATAATCATAGGTTCGGCACACAACTTCAAACTCAAACAGAAATGTTTCAGGATCCTCACTTCGCAATCCATAAAAGTTAGGGAGGACAGATAGTGAGATATTTTTCATTTTTGCATGAGTTTCATCATCAACTATAGGGAATCCAAACAATTTGTCTCCTTCCCTATTTCTACCATTATTTCCTTCACCATTGTTGTCTCCATTGTTTCCTCCTCTTCTACCTCTACCTCTACCTCCATCTATTACTTCCTCTGCCATGATAGTTTCTTTAGAGTCCTTAAAGTCCTCTAGTTCCTCTATCAAGGGAGGATGAGAGAGAGTCTCTTTGTTTTCTAAATGGGTTTTAGTAGGTGGTATAGGAGAATCCTCTAATTCAGCTGCTCCTTGAATTCCAAAAATCTTAAGGCTAGGGGTAGATGGTGGTGAATCTGGTCTATGCCTTGAAGAATATGGAGTTGTGAAAATCGAACTCTTGGCTTTAGCTATAAACCTTCCCCTAGAATCTCTTGCTCTATGCATGTCATTTTTTATTTTTTATTTTTTAAAAAGTTGGGCTAATAATTCTCTTTCTGATCTTCCAGGTCACACTAGGTGCAAGAAGAGAGCATACTTTAGAAATTACTGAACCAATAACTCTCTTTTCTGATCCTCCAGATCACACTAGGTGCAAGAGGAGAGAATACTTCAAGAAGTTATCAATTTTTCCCTTCTTTTATGATTTTGTGTTTTTCTTTTTTAAGAAATTGGCTACCTAGTTACACTTCCCCGGCAACGGCGCCAAAATGTTTGGTCAATTTAGTGTGTCCTAAATTGCTGCATTTAATTTGTCAATCCAGGATTCGTAAGCTGATGAAGTGAGGCGCACTATATGTGCAAGATAACCTATTTCTTAACTTTTTGTCGTTTTTGGTTTTCTAAGATGAAATGGAAATTCTAAAATGAAAACAAGTATGGTTATGTTTGTTCAAGGAAATGATATCCTCTATAATGATTTACCAACTTGAAACTTAAAAAGGAATTTGAAAATTACAATGACAAAACTTGAAAGGAAATGAAAATGCGTTGCTGAAACGAAAAGATGCTGCTAGTCTAATGAATCAAAACAGTGAACTAGTGAGCATGAAGCCAAACTATTCTTGCTGCTGTCTAAACACAAAAGAAACTATGCTGAAAGAAATCCAAAATAGCATCAAAGTAAATCTAAATCAGATTACATCAACTTGTCTTCTGATCCCTCATCATTAGTCCAACTATGATTTTCGGAAGTAACCATAAACAACTTGAGTAACTGATATCTAACTTGCAGAAAGTAAGCTAATATCAAACCATACATTCATAATTCAATCCCTCACCATCAGTCCAGCTGTGGCTTTCGGAGGCAACTGAAGATGTCATGCACAATTTAATATATCTAAATTGCAGAAAGGAAACTAATACTAAACTACACATTTCAGAATACAATCCCTCACCATCAGTCCAGCTGTCGCTTTCGGAGGCAACTGAAGATGTTATGAGCAGCTTAATATATCTAAATTTGCAGAAAGTAAACTAATACTAAACTACACATTTCATAATACAATCCCTCACCATCAGTCCAGTTGTGGCTTTCGGAGGCAACTGAAGATGTTATGAGCAGCTTAATATATCTAAATTTAACTACTGAAGCAAATGAACAAAACTGAATTAAACAAAGCAATACTGAAATTAAAACAAAAACTATGAAAAGCAAATTAGCAGCAGAACAATGTTAGTTCCATGTCATTAGTCAAAAAGCTATGAAAATGCCCGGGCTGCCTATCTATAACCTGAAACAAGAACACTGATCAGTGATTAACAACATAAAACATGAAAGACAGAAGTGAAATGGAAAGCATGAAAGTTTATAAATAGAAATGAAGCATATGTATCATGAAAAATGCAATGTATAAACATGTGAATGGATTATGGCACAATGATCTTTAAAGAAATGAAATAAGAACTATACACTAATGCACAAAACCTTAGCTGAGCAGGGGCCCTCTACACCAGCCTTGGCAACAATCTTCAAGTACGAATTACGTTGGAAAACAGAGTCTTCTTATATTAAAATGTAGTCATAACAGTAAGGTAGTATTACGGCTCAAAGGCAGCGTAATTACATTACAGAGCAGACTAATAAAAGATAACAGAGACTAATCGAGACTAACTCTATATGCGTATGCAAACACATTATATATAACAAAAGGTAATGTAACTGATTTCCTAAAGTTTATGCTAATACAAAACATGTAGACCATTACGTCCACGGATCTAGGATCATGGCCGTGTTGGAAAGTAAATCTATGAGGAGTGGATGCTTGAATTCGGATATGGAGCCATGTACAGATGTCGACTTGTCCTCCGCAAGCTCAGAAACGGCCATATGAACCTTCACGTGACACGAAACAGAGTCCTGTCACCGTGAGACTCCATGGTTGACTTCCATGTGGACGCCTTTGACCGCGGCTTCTTTAGATGAGTTTTCTCGAACCAATAGGACACAAACCATGTCCACATCATTTCTGACTTGCCCATGTGGCTCGTTTTTCCTGTAGACACCTGTAACATAGAGTTTCACAAAATAGTTGCGGAAAGTTGCAGCAGCTGCGGAAAGTGGCAAGATTCCGCAGCTAAATGAACAAAATCTAAATCAAACAGCAGACACAAAAATATAGTTAAAAACCATGTTAGATACTCTTTTGCTATTAACATACAATGATATTGACAACTTGGGAGGTTCAGGTGAGTGAAAAAGGTATAGAAAAGTGTATGGAAAAGATGCATAATTGAGACTCAACAAGTTCTGTGGCACCCGATGTTGATCATGGAATTGCTTATTCTTAGCATTGGCTCTATCCAATATGTCATGAACCTATTGGCGGATGTGCTGAATGCGCTCGATGAAGCTGTTTACTTTGTCAACGTCAGACTGGACATGAGCTGAATCAGCCTGAGTATCTGCAAATGGCATGGCTACGTCAATGGGACATAATAACTGGAATCCCAAGCCCACTTGAAAGGGGCTGTGGCCAGTTGAGTTGTGAAGAGCCCGGTTATAACTGCGTTGTACATAGGGGAGGCTCTCATCCCGTATGCGTGGATGCTTTGAATTGTACATGCGCATAATGTGTATAATCATTCTGTTGACTACCTTTGTCTGGCCATCTGTTTGGGGATGGAAAGCTATGGACTTGGTGAGCTTGGTGTCCAACATTGACCAGAGGCTGGACCAAAATGTGCTGAGGAACTTGCTATCCCGATCTGATATGATATATTGTGGGATCTCAAAGTGCACCCACACTCGTTCAAAGAAGAGTTTAGCAGTGGCTTCTGCTATGATATTCTTCTTGCAGGCCGCCATAATGGCCATCTTCGAGAATCCGTCGACGACCATGAAAACACAGTCTTCTCCATGCTTAGTAGAAGGCAGGCCCGACATGTAATCCATGGAGATGGATTCCCAAGGTCGACTAGGGGTAGGTAACGGAGTATATAGGCCTTGCTTCGTGATGGTCGGTTTGGCAATGGCACAAGCAGTGCAGGATCTGATGTGCTTCCCAACATCCTTTCGAAGGTTCAGATAATAGAAATACTTCTGCAGTACTACCACTATTTTCTCAACCTCGAAATGCCTAACGGCTCAACTGTAGTGTGCTTCCCATATCATCTTGGCACACTTGCTTGAAGGAACACAAAGGTGTCCCAGGTGACATAAAAGTGCATCTTGGAGGTAAAAATTTGGAACTTGTGTACCCCCCAAGAGTGCCTTGTATGTATGGCCGAATTCTGGGTCGCTCTAATAGAGAAGAAGCCAATCAGAAGTCTCGTTCCCACAAGAGTTGAGAACAGTGGTGAGTGCCATGATCGGTGGTCAGCTGAGGCAGTATGAAACATTATTGGTGCTACCCTTCTTGTACTTGATGTTCAAATGAAATTGTTGCAGATACGTGGACCACTTATGATGGCGATCGTTTTGCAACTTCCCTTGTGTCTGTATGAACTGTAGGGGCCGGCAGTCTGTGTGGATGATCGTTTCCTTCCCTAAAATGTAATGCTTCCATTGTCGACAAGCTTACACAATGGAATACATTTCTTTGTCATAAGTGGGATACTTGCGAACTATGTCAGACAATGTCTCACTGTGATATGCCACTGGATGTCCCTGTTGAGTAAGAACTGCCCCAATAGCATAGTTAGAGGCATCTATCTCGATCTCAAATGGTTGTTGCAAGTCTGGTAATGTGAGCACTGGGGAAAAAAAGAGGTGATTTTTCAATTCTGTGAATGCCTTCTATTGAGATTCCGACCAAAAGAATTTTTCTCTTGCTCCTCCCTTGGTGACTTGACTCAAGGGCCAAGTGATGTGATAGAATCCCAACACAAATCTAAGGTAGAAATTAGCAAGACCCAGAAAGCTGATAAGATCTGTTATAGTGGTTGGGGTTGGCCAATCCCGAATGTTTTGGATCTTGGTTGGATCCACATGCCCCCCCCCTTTCATCAATAATGTATCCCAAATATTGAACCTAGGTCATGTCAAAAGTGCACTTCTCCAAATTGGCACACAACTTGTGTTGTCGCAGTGTTTGGAGGACTTGTCGGATGTGGTGAAGGTGCTCTTCCCAAGTCTGGATGAAGATCGGAATGTCATCCAAGTACACCACTACAAATGAGTTGGTGAATGGCTGCAAGATGTTGTCCATCAACCTCATGAAGGTTGCGGGAGCATTCGTCAACCCGAAAGGCATGACCAGCCAT
Organism: Pinus albicaulis; assembly: GCA_034641835.2. NCBI lineage: Eukaryota > Viridiplantae > Streptophyta > Pinopsida > Pinales > Pinaceae > Pinus > Pinus albicaulis. The sequence continues at coordinate 393,804,513 of CM076569.1, read as the reverse complement.
TCAAAAAGGCCCTCCTTGGCTTTAAAGGTAGTCTTACACACATCGGAGGGTTCGATTGGTACATGGTGATACCCAGACTTTAAGTCGTTCTTGCTGAAATATTTCGCCCCTTTGAGTTGGTCCAGAAGGTCATCAATCCGTGGGATCGAGTACCTATTCTGAACAGTGATCTTGTTTAGCGCCCGATAGTCAATACAAAGTCTCCATGTCCCATCCTTCTTCTTTACCAACACGATCGGGCTCCCATAGGGTGATGAACTTGGCCAGATGTGACCTTTCTGTAGCAGCTCCTGAATCTGCCTCTTGATTTCATTGTTCTCCAGAATAGAGCGCCGACAGATTGGTCCATTGGGTAGCAGCATACCTGGGGTCAGATCAATCGGGTGCTTGACCTGATAGTGCAGAGGAACCCCTGTGGGTGAGGTGAATATGTCCCCGTACTCCTCCACAACCTTGTTCATTTTTTGTTGTCGTTCAGAGGAGCCCTGTCTGGAGGTCGTGGCCATAGTGTTCTTCTTGCCCTGGGGGCGGATCATAAGGAAAAAAAAATTCCTGGTTTGGGAAATGAGCTTACTGCATTGTTTTGCAGTAACCAAAGAGATAGTGGTAGGCGATGGTACCTCTGGTATCCTGTAAAACTTATTTCCCAAAGTAACAATAACAACACGAGGCCGGGACTCATACACAACATGATGCTTCCACAAGTATGGTTGTCCTAATAATACATTAGAAACATCAAGAGAAGCAATGTCACATAATACCTCATCTGTGAAGGGTTTGATGCTATAGGGAAGGTGGCACTGCTGGCTGACGCAAAGATCCCATCCTTGGTGAAGCCACCTGATGGTGTATGGATGTGGGTGGGTTGTGGTCGGCAAGCCCAACCGCTTCACGAAATCTGCTGAAATGAGGTTCTTTTGGCTCCCATTGTCGACAATGAACTATACCGGGGAGCCCTTTACCCACATATGGGAGTGGAAGAGACGTTCCTCCTCCTCTGGATCTTCCAGTTCCTCCTTCTGGATCTTTGCAGTGGCAACAGTGGCATTGGGCTCTGCATCAATAATCTATTTCCCTTTGTCATTCCCCTTGTCAGGTTCTGATTAAGAGTTGGAGCATGCATCTGACTCAAAAGCCCGCATCTTGGCCACCAGCGATTGCTTGGCCCGACACTCACTTGTGTTGTGAGTGGAGCTCTTATGGAACTCACACCACTTTCCCGTGTCCTTCTTTGGCTTTAGGGTGATGTTCTTTGCTTGTGGCTTTGACAGGTTGTCTTGAGCCGCCATGCCTTGGATATGTCCTTTTTTCTACGGTTTGGGAGCACCTTTCCCTTGCTTTTGATTCACAGATCCAAAGTCTCGCTTCTTATGTTTTGATTTCTACTCAATCTTGGTAGCATACTAGTATGCCGTACCAAGCGAGGAGATGTCGAGGAACTCCATTTCCTCCTGAATGTATCTGTGCAAAAAACTGCGATACTTTAGCACCAGATGTTTCTCTGAATCTTTAATACCCAACTTTGTGTGCAAGGTATGGAACATATTCGTCAGCTCATGCACATCTTGATCCCTTTGTTTTCTCAGCATGGTCCATTGTATGTACTTGTCCTCATAGCTCCCCATGGGATAGTATTGTTCCTTGATGGCATCTCGGAAATAATTCCAAGTGGGTACGACCGAGAACATAGAGGGTTATGTCTTATCCTTTTTCTCACAGTAGGTTTCCCACTAGTCCTTGACATGGGGGGTAGCTTTGAGGAGTGCAAAAATAATCTTCTCCAGGTCGGAAAAGTCATGAACTGAGAAATATCCTTCTAATAGATTCAACCATCTATCTATGACATTTGCATCTATTTGACCCTCAAATATGGGAATGTCAAAATTTACTTGTACCTTAAAGGGAGTCGTGCCTCCAGAGTGGCTTCTGGATGTAGATGCGCCGCCGGTGGGCAACCGTTGAAGGATCTGGGAAAAGTTAACCATCATCGCGTTCCTTTGTTTTTCGAGGGCCTCCTCGAGCAATATTTTGATAGGATATCCTGCTCCCTCATCTTTATTTTTGTCCCCCATGGGCGTCTGTCGGGGTTTTCAAGGCTGATATTGCAAAGGTTCCACCAGATGGAGCCCAAACTCCTTATACCCTGACCGCGTTGGGGACATGCAAAGAAAAACAAAGAAAGAGAAAACCGCTCTGATACCACTGATCCAGATTTATGCAGGAACACAATAGAATAAACATATAACCATAAATACAAAGATGCAACGGAAATAACACTTCATTTCATTAATATCAAAGAACTGACATTTTCTTATAGACATAATGGAAATAAACTAGCTAGGGCACTGGTAGCTATCTCTGAGAAGAACGCTAGTAGCTATCTCTGAGAAGAGATGTGGTGGCTACAAGCCTATGAACCGAGTTACAATGAGGCTCGAGGGCCTATTTATTAGTTAGAAACAATGGAAAACCCTAAATATCCAAAACCTTAACCCTAGGAGATGAAGCGCCAAAACTATGGGCCCCGTTTGGGTAAATTGGTGTTTCAACTTCTTCGAGACGTAACTTTGGCATACAATCTCCGTTTGACGTGAACCATACCTGGTTAGAAATATATATCCGAGGAATACAAATTTTGAGTAAGTAACATTGGTCTATGGACCCATGTTGCTCCCGATTTTCCCAAAAAACATCATTTAGGGCCTCAAAACGGCTCCGGAAGTTCATGACGTGAAAAACCGCTAAAAATAGTAAGTTGTGCTGTAACTGAAAAACTGAAAGAGGAAATGGTGGGGTCCCAAGTGGAATAGGTGGGTGGCCACCAATATCCACCTGGATCAATTTTACAGCATGCATTCTTTTTCTATTGGTCGAAGAATGTAATGGTCATTCTGATTTTCCCGGCCCTTATGGTCATACCTTGCTTTCAAACCCCCTGTAATGTCTCTTCTCCTTCTAGTTTTGTGTTTTTGTTTGGGAAGGTCTCTCATCTCGCAACGATGGGAAGGGTATTAGGTAGGTCTGCCTTCCAAAAGGTTTCAATCTCTCAATTGTATGAGATAGCAAGTATGGCTAGGCATGACTGTCCTGGAAAAAATGCAGGAGGTGGCACTAGGTCATGCTCTCAAGTTCATTTTAATATTTTCCATTTAGATTGCATGCAGCTCTGTAGGGTTTACAAGGCAGAATCTTGTTGTCGCTTTTTCTTAGGGGGTAGCGAACCCATCCATATGGGGTTCTTGTTCACACACTCTACTCTGCATATTAGTTGGTTTATGCTACAACTGAGTCGGTTTATGCTGCAATTGAGTCTGTCTTGGTTAATTGATTTACGTCTTATTGAGAATACCTTGTCTGCCATCTTCCAAAGGAACAACAATGTTGTGGGCCCTACCTGCAACAACATCAATATTGTTATTGACTTTATTTTTCCTTACACAGGCTCTGCAAAAGTAAAAATAGTTCCCTCCAACTCTCTGTCTGATAATCTGTGGAAAAATCGAATCCTGCTTGTACAAGGACATACAAGAATGGAAAAAGGAAAGACTACAAAGAAGCAAGGTCAGGAAAAAGGTAAACAGAAGCAGGTCAAATCCACTACAAGCTCTAGCAAGCGAGGCAGGAAATCCAAGAAAGAGGTTATAAAGAACCTTTTCGAAGCCTACACCACTAGTAATCCTCCTCAAGTCCGCAATATCATTCAGGGATGGGAGAGAGAATGTGGGCACAAATAGGAAGAGATAGAAATACGGGAAGATGAAATCGACTTCATTATTGATCCAGGGAATACTAGAGGACGATTATGCCTTTTCCACCTGTCTATTTAGACTTACTGGAATTTTAAGTGTGTTCTGGCAAAGGCTATCACGAGCCTTCTAGAAGTGGGAGAAGACCCACATGTGGTTTCACAGGTGGTTTCAGTTCTGCAGGATATTAAAAAGGAACTTCAAGACATATGAGTATCTCAGCATCATGCAACAACACGACTTGGAAGAATTGAGAGACAACTTCAAACGATGCACCAAGTGGACATGCTGGGGTCCAGTGTCAAAGACCCTGCACCGCTTGAGTCCTCGAATGACTGAATTACTATTTCTCACTTTTGATGTTTCATGTTTTTAGCGGATAACATTTATATTTACAGTTTGTTGTTAGAATTTGGTAGATATAATAGTATGGAGTTAATAGTTTATAGGAGGAAAAAACAATTTCAATACTGGATGGATTTTGACTCGTTAAGATGGCCAACATACCTGGTTTCTTTTGGACAGGTTGAGGCAATCGCGTTTTGATATGTAAACCTGCTTATTTTTTGATAAATAGAAAAATGGAAAGGCGTTGCTAAACTTTCAAAATATATATATATATAAACCAATGTATAATTTTTTTCTCCATCGAGGTTTATTTGAAAAGAACAATATCAATTATAATAAGCATAGAATGTAATGAAAAAATAAAATATATAGTTAAGATGGTTTAAATTGAAACTAATATAAAATGAGAGACACGGTTTTGGCGCATGCAATAATGAAAACTTCGATGTTTAAATTTTTGGAACTTAATTACTTCTAATAACACAATTCAAATAATTTTGGTAGCGGAAATGTATATATCCTCTTTTTTATGACGATATTTGAAAACATTTCTTCCCATTTTTAAGTCACGAAAATTAATTTAATTTTAGAAAAGTTTTATTTGGAATTGGATTTATTTACAAGATTACAAAATATCTTTAAAAACATGGAACTAATGGAACTAGTTTTTAATGTGATAATGAAATGAAACCCATCCACCCTATATAGAACTAGCAAATTGACACATTTTCCATTGTATTCGTAGTTTGCATAAAGACGAATAAGAACAAAATATTGACTACTATTATCATATTAGCTACAAATATTTCATAAGTGTCACAAAAGAGTAGTTAGAACATGTTTCCAAAAACTTCAACCTACATCCCTTACAAAAACAAATAATTTACCAAACCACTAAAACTAAAATCTTTTAACATTATTATATATAAAATAATTTATAATAAAAAATAAATAAAATTAATATTATCTATTGATTATTTCATTTTCTTTTTAATAGATAAAACAAATTTTGTTTAAAATTTTATTTAAAAAATCATAACTTCATAGAATTAATCAAAATATAATTGAAAGACACCAATATCCATAACTTTTTCAATTAACAACGTTGGGGATTATTGATTCATATGTGCAAAAATTAAATTACATGTATAATTATGTTTCAAACAAATAATATTTTTCTGAGATCATGACAACACTGGTTTGACAACATAAAGATATACAATATATAATGAAATGAAATGTCTTATAATGTGAAATGGGCATTTTCCAGATTTTATTCCATATAAAAGAAAGAAAAAGACGAGTAAAAAAGAATTAGGTGTAAGAGTAACATGTATAAAACTACAACAAAGTTTTAGGATCAACAACCCTATAACTAAAAGTTTAGACAACTTGCTAATTTTCAAATTTACTAGAAGTTATATGTTTGGGATGGAAGCCTTGTGGAGTTTTTTTTGCATTGTGATACAATTTTAAATGCAATTATGTACTTAAAAAATATAGAAATCTAAGAACTCCAGTACAAATGCAAGCTTGATTTCTAAATTATGCTCCTACTGAAAGCCGATTAAATGTTTGCCGTAAAATCCAACACTACATCTATATGAACTATACAAAGAATTGAAAAATAATTACTTACGAAATTTCATAACCTTGGTCATAGAATTATATTATTAATTTCATTCAACTTTATTTAAAACAATTATAATTTACATAAATATAGTTTTAGTTTAAATTTAAATGTGGTTTTTATTTTAATTACATTTTTAGTTTATTTGTGTTACTTCAATTTTAATAATAATTTAGTTTAACATTATATTTTGATTTTTAAATAATATGCTTTTATATTATTAGATTTTAGTTTGTAGCTTAATTTGAAAAGTTGATTGTTTTATTTTATTTTTTAATTTAGTTTTATAATTATTTTCATTTAGTTTTATTTAATATAATTATAATTATAATTTAGACTTTAGTTATTTATTTTAGTTTTAAATATGATTTAATTATTACTTAGTTTTATTTTATAGTTTTAAATATGATTTAATTATTACTTAGTTTTATTTTAATTACTTTTAATTTTTAAGTTTAATTTTATTATTTTAATTTTTACAATAATTTAGTTCACTTTAACTTCATAACTTTATTTTCATTTTTAATTAATACATTTTTATATTATTATTTTTTAGTTTGTAGTTTAGTTTAAATTATTGTTTTTTTTTTTTTTTTTTACTTTGGTTGTATTATTAATATATTAATATATTTTTATATTTTAGTTTGTAATTTAGTTTGAATGATTGATTTTTCTACTTTATTTTTTAGTATGCTTGATTTATTAATTTTATTTAGTTTTAGTTAATATGATTATAATTTAGAATTTTAGTTGTTTTAGTTTAGTTTTAAATGTGGTTTAGTTATTACTTTAGTTTTATTTTAATCACTTTTATTTTTTAATTTAGTTTTGTTATTTAAAATTTTATAATACTTTAGTTTAATTTAAATTGGGAACTTTATTTTGATTCTTAGTTAATATATTTTTATATATATTTTTTTTAATTTGTAAATTAGTTTGTATTATTGATTTTTTTAATTTTATTTTATACTTTGGTTTTATTAATGGGGAGCTACGAATTGTCCTTCTTCTCACAACTCAGATCACAACAAGGGGATTTGAATATGGGTCTCTCATGTTACAACAATTTCACATTTCTCAAATAACCAATTGAGTTGGTTTTATTATTCTTAATTAATATACTTTTATATTATTGTATTGGGATTTGAATCTGGGTCTCTCATGTTACAACAATTTCACATTTCTCAAATAACCAATTGAGTTGGTTTTATTATTCTTAATTAATATACTTTTATATTATTGTATTGTAGTTTAGTTTGCATGATTGATTTTTTTACCTTACTTTTTAGTTGGGTTGTATTATTATTTTTTTCTCGTTTAGACTAATCCTAATCTTTCCATTTTTTCTCCTCCCATCCCACCCACGGGTTTCGAACCGGTGACCTTACAGAACGGAGTGCCTTAACAGTGCACCCCATCACCAACTGTTCTAAACCACGTGGGCTAGTTGGGTTGTATTATTAATTTCATTATGTTTTAGTTAATATATTTATAATTTAGAATTGTAGTTGTTTTAGCTTAGTTTTAAATGTGGTATAGTTTTATTTTAATTACTTTTATTTTTTAATTTAGTTACTTCCATTTTTATAATAATTTAGTTCACTTTATATCTTTATTGTGATTCTTAGTTAATATATTTTTATATTATTATGTTTTAGTTTGTAGTTTAGTTTGAATTATTGTTTTTTTTTTTTTATAGTTTGGTTGTATTATTAATTTCATTCAATTTTAAGTAATATGATTATAATTTACTTACATATAGTTTTAGTTTTATTTTGATTGCAAGATGCTAATCATGATCGCCATGAAATTTGACGAATTCTTAGAGTGACCAAATTTCATGAATGAAATGGGACACCTATCAAGAAAGTTGAAATAAGACAAACAAATTTTTAAGCCAATCACATGCTAAAAAAATATTTTTCTTAATTAAAATAAGAAATATTTTTAATGATTTAAAAAATTAAACACTTCTAATGGTCAATGCTAAATTATTAGTAACCAAAATTGCCTTGACATAGACTAATATTAAAATACTTTAATTACGCCATAAGGCATTATATTGTGGGGTTTTATGTTGCGACACTGTAGAGATTCATTGTATTGGACGCAATTTGCAACACATGTCCCACTAAATTGTTACAATTAAGCGAAAAGAGTTGCCTTCAATGTTTTATCTTTTGGTATTGGAAGTTGAGGACAGTTTAGGCATTGGATGCCCGACTGTTAAAGGTGGAGAAAACGCTGAGGGGACTGCAAGAAGGATACAACTTGTATATTTGAAATATCAGAGACAACAGGTGAAACAAGCATGTGCTACATTTTTGGAGACATTCCAAATCATGCTAGTGTCAATAAACCATACCTTGAATTTTAAGAGGAAAAATAGACCTCACCGAATTGAGTTGATGATCTCGTGCATAAGCGTAAAGGGAAAAAGGAACTAGAGGAAATATTTAGTGCCATATTCAATAGTAGAGAGGTTAGTGGTGTCTATGTTGCATGATTTGGTGCAGAGGCTCACACATAAAAAAAAAATATCAGATAAAGAGGATGACCCAAAAATAATAAGGGTATTCAACTATGCAAGAGAGAGATTGAAATTTCTCTGTTTAAATATTTGCAGGAATCATATAGGTTTTGTTCCCGGAGTTGAAGTTGGATATGTATATCAATACCAAAGGATGTTGAGTATTATAGGTTTGCATATACCTCTTGAGGCACACGTTTCACCAAATTGTTACGATTATGAGAACAAAATGAAGAGAGCTTCAAGATAATATGTGAAGCTTTTTTTTATCGAAAGTACTGCAATTATTACTACCCCCAAAATGGTTCGAAAATGAAGCAACTACAAATTAATAGTGCATGGAAAAATCTGTTTCTTATTGTTACATTTTTTTTTTGTGTTGCAAGTAAAATTTTCATCCTCAAATTTAATTACCCTCATTCTTTGTCTTGATAATGCTGGCCAGTTATGTTATTGTCCTTTTGTTTATTAGTTTTCCTGATTTAATACAATCCAAAGTAAAAAATAGAGTCGTAAGTGGCTTATAAGACACTGCTGGTGGTGAACAATTGCAAATTTTCTATGTGGCTGACGACCTTGGGTGCAACTAATCTTCCTCCTCCTTAGATGGTAGAAGTACTAGTGGGGGTATCATACTCATGGAAAGTAAATCCATTCTGGTTGGGATCCATTTTGGGGAGGATTGATTGTGTCTTCAATTCCAAAAATGTTAATTTAAACTCATTTCTATGAAATTAAATAGCACATGGTTCAACCACATATTGGACATCATATTCTAGGTGAAATTTCCACTAGATCAGGGGTTACATGCAGATCACATCAATTCATATTTGAAAGAATGAAAATTTCAAACCCCCACAAGTTGACCATGTTTCAACGTAATTTTCCTCCAACAATTTTAAGTTAGGACTTGACCACAATTTCCAACAATGAATATAGTTGTGTGTTCAATATTCATTGTAATTACATCAGAGATTTTGCATTCAAAACTATCATCAATGAAATAATTAAATTTCATTATATTTCCCACAAAGTTCTAGTTCTTCAATGCTCTCAATGAAACTTCAAAGATGATTTCTCCCCAACGCACATCAAATGGGTGGATTTCACCTTCGAAGGTATCTCGATGGGGTTATTGCTCTTTACAAAGCAGCACATGATATTTTCATAGTAGCTTCATTTGTTTTCTGGGGAAAAATTCATAAAAGAGACCCACATTACCTTGCTTCATCAGGAGGATTCAAATAAGGTATCAATTTTTTTAAAATGCAACGTATTTCAATCATCAAAGATTAGAAACCGGTCCACGAAAATGATCTCTTATGCAAGGAAATAGTCCATTCACATATCCTCATTTATTTAAAAGTGTCTGGAATTTACAATACACACAAACAATCACATTTCTTCACAATTCCAAAATATACACATAAAGTGCCTCTCTACATTCAATTTGATATTACAGAATTTCACATACAGACCTAACTTATAAGGAGAATATGGATTTGAACACAATTTAATGAGAATCTACAACAACTGCACATACCATCACCATTGTACTTGAATTCATTTAACGAGAATTAAAGAAAAAGAAAATTCTCATCAGTTGGGTGGCCGCTGTAGCACATGAGCCCCATTTCCACCTTTGTTGCAAGCTTCATCAAAATGCTTCTAGTCATGAAATGGTTGTGCCATTATGTATTTTTTTTTATCATATTTATTTCAGTATCAATTTCTCCCTCTTTTGTACTATTCATTCCCTATTCTTCGTCTACTTAATAATATCATGTGAAGTTATTTCTATCCCCTATATTTTAAATGACCTTGGTCCATTTCTTTTCTTCACACAAGTAAACATGTGAATGAATCTTAGTTATTGAATGAAATTCCACTTCATTAGAGAACTCTTGAGGACCAAAATGGACCTCCTAAGAAAAATGTACAACCAAAATAAACTTTATAAGAGCCAATAGGATTCAAGATGACGATGTCAAACATGGGGGATGATTCACCTTTTTGGGAGTAAAAAAGTAAAAAGATTAAAAAATAATAAAATAATAAAACTACTTTTTCAACTTATCTCCCTAAGGGTTTACTCAAAATTATAGCAGGAGTGCTCGTTGGATGAAAAATTCGGATCCTAATCCAAGGAGTACCCATGTTGCATACTTTCAATGGACTCTGCTACACGAAAAATGAGAAATACATGAAAAACGTGATTGCAATCACGTTTTTCATGTATTTCTCATTTTTTATGTAGAAGGGACCATAGAAAGTATGAAACATGGGTACTCCTTGGATGATGAATCAAATTCTGCATCCAACAAGTGTTCCCACTCAAAATTTGAGTAAACCCATAGGGAAATAAGTTGAAAATACAACTAGAAAAAATAGTTTTTTCTTTTTTTCTTCTAAAATTTGATGATGTAATGTAATCTTATTTTATTATTTCCAGTGTTATTTCATAATTTCCTTAGGAGGCCCATTTTAAACCTAAAAATTCCCCTAATGAGTATTCAATTTTTTTGTGAGTTAATATTTTGAAGATAAAAGATGAAAAAGTATTTAACAACTCCAAAAATTGTGTTGACAATAATGGGCCAAGCCACTAGCAAGCTTTTAGTTATTTCCAAAATAATAAAAGGAAGAGAAGTTTATATTTGTAGGAAAATTTCCTAAATTTTATGCTTTTATATTTTATTGGTTCTCTTATGAATTTTTATTTTTAAAATCTCAAAGCACATTTTTCAATATTTTAATTAGTTGTCTATATAATTGCATTCTCATTACATGAAAGAAATCCCTGTCTACATCAAATTATTAAAATCAACTCAACAAGCATAAAAAATGTTTGAGAGTCAATTGTAGAGGGGTTGTTGCCATAAGTAATATTATGATAGCTAGCTTCAAAATTTGATGCTTATTATGTTATTTCCAGTATTAAAAAAAATAACATTCAACATAACCTTATTTCCTAGAAATACCTTCCACATTTTCGCCTATATACAGAAAGTGCCACCTACAATATGCTTATTTTTATTATTATAACGAATTAGGGTGGTTGTGTTCTACGTTCATTGATGAGCACATATCTTATGATATGAAAGGCTAGATTTCATCATGTTTGTGTCTTTTGTTTTAACTCTGTTGAATTGGTTTGTATAATGGATTATTGATTTGATTTGCAATTTTTCACTCTAGATGTTAAGTCCCTATATTAATAGTGTAGTCCCTTATTATGTTAGTGTAGCCCCCCTTATTATTATTGTTGTACCCATATAATCCCCATATTGTTATTATTGTGCCCTTACATTATTATTGTTAGGTCGGCTAGGATTACATTATGGCCCCACTAGGATTACATTGTGGCCCCATGGACTCCTATATATAGAAAAGAGGTTTTTTCATTTGTATCATCCAAGAATTATTAATTCATGTAATGTATTCGAGGTTTACCCCTCGAAGAGGCTTATTTATAAGGCGTTGATATCTCTTTTCTTCTATTTTTGGAGCTGGTTTCATAACATTTGGTATCAGAGATTTGGATTCTAGGGTTTTGCTGCTCCAAACAGGTCATTGTAGAATTTTTGCTATAACTTTTTTTCTACGAAGTTTCAAAAGGTAAAATTTTTAGAGTGCGAAGCCGAAATCCTGAGGAACATCCTTGCAAAATTTTAGATCTTGGTTCACAATAGTTTCGGATATATGGTATGTGGAATTTAGGTCTTTTGCAGGCTCTCGAATTTCATCTCAAAGAGGTGATCGTGGGAAAATATTTATAACTCTCTCTTTGAGCATCGGATTGGAATTCTGTAAAAAGAGGCCGCAAGTACACAGAATTTAGTTTCCTGTCTATAAATTTTGGAGCTGAAGGAGGAAAAAGTGACACGTGGCAAGTCGTACAAGTTCGCTCTACTAAACCAATCCATAATTAGGTCATTGTGGGAGATTGGACATAACTTTGTCTTGAAGAGTCCAAATTAGGTCAGACCTATGGAATTTGAAAGAAGATTCAAAGGGCTACGTCAGGGCCAAATTTTATTTATTGAGGATCTGAAATCACATAGATAATTCAGTTTCAATATCGAGCTTCTCAAAAGAAAGAAAAAGGTGTGTATTTGGTTTTTAAAATTGCATAACGTTTGTTTGGAAAGGAAGTTTGAAGTGATTCCAAGGGCATATTTTAGATTTTTTATCAGTATTAGGTTCTATAATGCCTCAAAAAAATAATTCCATACCCATTAAGCCCTCAAAAAGCTATACTATGACGCATGAAGAGGAATAATTGCAGTATGAGATATCAAAATTACAATACCAAGTGCAACAAATTTTGATCTTACGAAGAGAAACTAAAGATGTCATGGATGGTTTAAAATCAGAAATAGAGGCTAAGTTGGATGGTTTGAAGAATCAAATAATAGCTAATATGGATGATAAATTAGTGGAAGATCACATCGAGCATCAACAACAAGTTCTCCTACTTTAAAAAGATAACCTAGCTTTGGTGCAGAATCTAATGAAACAACAAGAAGATCAAAATCACATCGAAAGAATTTATGAAGAAGTCATAGAAACAAGAACTCGACAAGTACGATCAATTTCAGAGTATCTCAATAAGTGGAAGAACTTTCCTGTAGAATATTCCACATGGGATGATGAGAATTTTATACAGAAGCATCAAGAAATAATCAAACGTTGAGGAAAACACTTGTTTGAAGGAGAGGGGCATGTTAAGTCCCTATATTAATAGTGTAGTCCCTTATTATGTTAGTGTAGCCCCTCTTATTGTTATTGTTGTACCAGTAACCCCATGTTTATTCTTATTGTGCCCTTACATTATTATTGTTAGGTCAGCTAGGATTACATTGTGGCCCCATGGACTCCTATATATATAAAGGAGGTTTTGTCATTTGTATCATCGAAGAATTGTTCATTCATGTAATGTATTGGAGGTTTCCCCCTCGAAGTGGCTTATTTCTAAGGCGTTGATATCTATTTTCTTCTATTTTTGGAGCTAGTTTCATAACACTAGCTTGGAGATAACTCAATATGTTTCAATTATCACAATATTTTTTTTTTTGAAGATGCATGGAAAGGGAAGGGGAGTAAGAGGAAGAAGAGGAGGGGGTAGAGTTGCAGCAATTAAGGTTAAACCTGAGCTCCAAAGTCTTGGATCACATTTTTGCACACAAATCTAAGTTCTATTGAGTTTTGGTGCAAATTTCATATACAAGCTTTGATGTCAAGAGAAATTAGGTGATGGAAATAAAAAGAGTTGGGTAACTATAAGTCAATTATTCGTGCCTAGGTTCAACTTTGTGAATAACTAGTGGAATTTTAAATTGCTTTGGTCATATAGTATTTGATTCCACATGAGTTTTATTAGGGGTTCAAGGATCACATGTTGATGTGAAATTTTGTGGAACATAGTAGGATTGTTATCCTTTGTGACAATGAATATTATTGAATTCAAAGGATGATTCATTGTGCTTCACCGTGTATATATTTTATATAGAGACAAATTATTTATTGTCATGCATATATGGTTTGCATTAAAATAAATTAGTTGTTTTCATATGGGTGCACTCTGTATTTTTCCTACAACTTATATTGGAAAAGTAGTTAAAGTTTGTTAATTTAATTGACATCCATTGGAAAGGAAATTATATTTTCCAGCCAAACATAAATGTAACTCATATGGAGTACAAAGGTTTATGGGTTTTATGTATCAAATTCAAATGTTCTATGAAATAAATGCAAATTTGACCAATATGTGTGTTGCAATGTTATTTGAGAAGAAAAATAGTATATCAACTCATCAATGTATCAATGTCAGTAGTAACTTGTCACAAAGCTTGAAAGTTGGTCAGTCGTTAATCACAAATCTCCAAGAACAGTTGAGGTGAGGACTTAAAGAAAATATATTGTCTTCTAATTAGTCAAGGTGAGGACTCATAGAACTACTCTATTGTTTTCAATTGGAAAGGTAGTTATTCAAGTTCATTTAATTGATATTTTCTGGAAATGAAATTAGACTATTATAACATAACTTAAATGTAAATTCGTATGAGCTAAAAAGTAATATGGGTTCTAGGATATGTCAAATTCACATCCACTCAAAGAAATGCAAAGGCTTACCAGAATGCTATTTGAGAAGAAAAATATAGCAACTATATTTTATCAAAGTCACTGAGCAACTTGCCACAAAACTCCCTAAATAGTTGAGGTGTATGGATCTTTGGATTCTTCTAAGAGGTGTTTATATCACTATTTTGTAGCAAAAAAAGTGTTTTCTTTGATATTGGTGTTATTTATCAAGTATCTTGTTAGCAAGTTCTTAGAACTTTGAGGTATACAAAATTGTTGGGAATTCATGTGCCAAATTAATACTAATTATATGGTTAAGGTTGTAATCGTTCTTGGAACTTTGAGGTACAAACAATTGTTGGAAACTTGTGTTTCAAAGTTAATACTAATTATATTCTTAATGTGGTAATCAAATACTTTTCCCTCCATTTTTTACTTTGTTTATTTGCAATCTCAATATATAACTATCTTTAGTTTCCCAACTTGCTTATTGATTGCCTTAATTGATCTTCTTTGGTTGTCCTCCATTATATATCAATATTGACACTAACAGAGCTTTGGTTTATTATAATATATATTAAAAAACCTGTTTTTATAAAAGGACATCCCACATAGTTGGCCCCCTTCTCACACTAGACCTTTGAAGAAATACTCGACTTTCAAGCCTATTCGATGAATCGATCTTCAACTTCTAATAAAACATTAAAAACTCTTCCATTTCAAATGTTATTATATATATATATATATATATATATATATTCAAAGAATAAGATCCAAAACATTATCGACACACCTTTACATCTCTTGATATAAATGCTATGCTAGTATCTATTTCTTAAAAACTATTGAAATGAATTTTATTTTTATTTTTCTCTACTTGTCTTATTATTGTATATTTTATATTATTTGGCATTCACTTTTTATGGGAATGGATGCCAAACTTACAAAATTGTCATTGAAAATTAAATGGTTTGTGTGAAAAGGACAAATTGGAAAGTGATCTTTAAACGACGAAGTTGAGATACTTTTAAAGAAAATGGAAAATAAATTAAAAAATGTACAATATATGGATTGTAGGTGGTGAGCTTGTTTGTAACTGGATATGATTGTTACCTTCGTATAATTTTCAACACTAGTTTGATGTCGATCTTCCATGTATCTTACCTTTGGCATGCCGAACACATTTTTTTAAAGTGATTGATTGTCATATAATATGCACTTTATTTGACATGACTAATCACCACAACTATAAATCTTCATATATGTGTAGATAATCCTCATCGTAGACAACGTTAAATTTTTTAATTAAAATTATTTAAACATATATATTTTTATAATATATTTAAAAATATTTATTAAAAATTTTAAAATATTTATTATAAAAATTTAAAAATAAAAGTTAATAATTGTTATTTTAATTTTAATATTGTGTTCTTGTAAATTTAATACAACTTGAGTGGGTTTAATGATTAAGAGTATGTGTTTCTTTTTAAATGGTTATAGGTTCAAAATCAAATGAAAGTAGAGTATGTATATCTTTGTATACTTAACAAAATCGTTGTACGAAAATGGATCCCTTGTCTCCTAAATAAGAGAGTCCCATACCCTAATTTAGTGCAAAATTTTTTAGATATTCTAAAATCATGTGTAATGAATCATTTTATATTTATTTTTATGTTACGATTTAATGAATATGAAATTTGAAGGTTGGAATTGGATTTTTTCATAGTAAACATTTTCTATTAATATAGAAAGAGATTTACTATTATATAATATCGATTGGAATAGAATATTATAAAATCATTTATGTAATGAATTATTTTGATGTTTATTTTTGGGTAATGATTTAATGAATATGGAATTTGACTTTTTCATAAATGAAACATATTCTATTCATATGGAAAGAGATTTCCTACGATATTAGACAAGTAGAAACATCAATCATAACAGTTATCTAAAATTATATGGTAATGGATCGCTTTATATTTAATATTGTATAATGATGTATATAATTTTAATTTAATTTTTTAAATATATGATATGGAACTATATTTGTTTAGGATTACATTTAAATATTAGCCTCATCTGAAAATTTCATTGACCATTTACACCATAAGTTCTCGTTTGAAAATTTCACTTACCATAGGTTGATAATTAAATTTGAGCATTTTTATTTAGGATTACATTGAAATATTGACTTCTTACTCTTAGCCTCGTTTAAAGCTTTCATTGATAACTAAACCGAAATATTTATTGACCATTCAAATCATAATTTAAATTGATAATTAAACTCGAGCTTTGTTATTTAGGATTAAATTGGTTACATTAAAGTATTAGTATCTTGTTCAGAGTCTCATTTGAAAACCTGTTTAGGAATACATTAAAGTATTGGCCTTTTGTTTTTGATCTCATTTGAAGTTTTTATGAATCATTTACACCATAACTTAAGTTGATAATAAAAATTTAGTTTTTATACATTGTTTAAATTTATATTTTTCAATAATTTTGTATTCTTATTTTATTTTTTAACAAAATTACGTATTTTTAGGAATATTTTTTGTTGGTTTCTAATTTGTTGTTAGAAAAACTATACCATTGATAACAGAAGAGACCATCAATTTAAAAAGTGTTTAAGTTCAAAATTAAACTAAAATTTGTACCAAAAAAACATCAAAATGACCACCTAACCACACTTTCTCTACTTTGATAGTCTTTATAAAGAGAACAATAAACAAAAATGCTAGAGAATGTCAAATCATATGAAAGAGTAAGGGGAGATTAAATCTTCCATCTTTGTCGAGATCGACATTGCTAGGCTATGGGTGCCTCGCCCTGAACCTAGAGCAATAGATGCTTCTTTGTGAGCTAGTCTGCCATCCATGTCTTTTATTTGAAACTAAATTTCGTCTAATAGAAACATAATATCATCCTTAACATCATTTCACTCAAGCATGACCTTTCCAAGGAGTGATTTCATATGCCAATATAAATCAATGGTATGTAAATATTGGTTTTGGTGGCCTTAAGTGTGCCACATGTTAGGTACCTAGGTTGCTACTATTGTGAAAACCTATATATCTGAGAGATATTCCTACTCATCCACACTGTCGCTTCTATGTCTTGTATCTCTTTTTGTATCTTTAGGGGGGCTAGTTGATTTGATTAAGGTATGTTAGTAATGTTGTGCTAATTCCTCTTTCAGATTTTGAAACGAATGTTTTACATGTACTTAAGGGTTCAATTTCTCTTGCAAGTTACTGATTCTTATGAGTGATTTTTATGAACAATTTAACATAAAATACATGTTGAACAACAACGAATAAAAGTACAGTACACCACCATACAACACATCAACACAGGGACTTGATGAAGGAGTTCACCCCTCCTGGGCTACATCTCCTTGGTCCAGCTTCCATGGACCGGGCCTCTATATTATGCTCAAATTTGAAAAATGATGTGTTTACAGTGCTTTTCTACTCCTGAAACCTGCACCGATGAGTTTAGAACAATAAAAAATGGTACCTTAACCTATTTCTGCTCCTGATTTGGTCAAAAATTGGCTGAGTTATGACTTCTCCAAGTTTGCTCCACAATTCCCCCCCCAAAATTTAGCTAACTAGACCTAAATTGGGCTAACTGGCGCTAATTTTGGCAAACCCACTAGATTTGTCAGATCCTCCAATTAACTTTGGAAGATTTTAATTAATCTCGCTTATCCGCTTATTAAATAGGATTAACACTAAACTGACGCTCCATGATTAATCCATCTTAAGCGCTAATTAAACCGTGTTTGGAGTTAAATAAAGGTATAATTAAGGGTTAATGACTGCACTTAAGGTTAAGCGCCCAATGCTCTGCCTATGGTCTTCGGGTCGCGGTTACATGGCTTGGGGGCTGGCCCCCTCTCTCCACAATGACGCTTTGAATAAAGTTTAAAATAATGTGGAATGGTATATGGTTAAGAACCATTGGATAGAAGAGTTGGTAACGATGCACACTAGTTTGGCGGAGGTCTCGGGTTCGACCCCCGCCTGGTCCCTCCAACCCATAACCATAATTTTTCCATGCCATGAGGGGGACATGTGGTGGCCCTAGGTTGAGCCAGGTGCCTCCTCCTCATTGGCCTTCTAACTGATAAAAAGAACTTGCCAACACACAACGATGAACACCAACCACCACATGCCACTTTGCAACCATTCATTCACGGGAGAGATGGGTTGACCAAATGGTTGGCTTGCCTAGTCAGCATGCCACGTTAGCAGTACAGACTACTGACTCGGCTCATTGTTTGCAATTTTTTTTCCAAATTTGCATGTTTAGGAAAACAGAAAAAACTCATTTATGAAGCCATACAGAGTCCATTTTGCATGAAATGAGTTGCACTAGATTCAAAATGACAAACGCTACGTGGTTGTTCAGGTTTCTTATCATTCTGAGAACTTTGATTTTTGAGCATAATTCTGAGCACCTGATCATTCCTCCCCACTAGAAGCTTTTGGACCCAAAAAAATCATATTCATTTATTAAATAGGTGAAGGTATAGTTCCCTCACCTTCCCAATCTCAATCCATTTGGCGTTTGAAGGATTTGTTCCTTTGAGCCCCACTCGAAGATAGTCGACACTTCCTCTTGTTGATGTCCTTATTCTTTTGTCAAGTATGGTGTCTTGCTAAAGCTCAACAAAGAATTTAGGAGAAAAGTCTTAAATGAATTCCATTTGAACATTCTCTCCTTGATCTTCAATCAAAGTAGGATCATACAATCTTAAATTTTCAACATTAAAAAACATTGTAAATTTGCATGTATGAAGGCAAATCAAGCTTGAAGGCATTGTTACCAATCTTTTCTAGAATTCTGAATGGACCATAATGGATTTGTTTCAGCTTTTTACCTTCTCCTTGAAGCCTCTCCTTGCTAATGTGAAGCCAAACTTCGTCACCAGCTTCAAACTTATGATCCACACGATGTTTTTCGTGTCTTGCTTTGTACTTGCCTTGACTTTTTTTCTAGTTGATATTGAATTGTTTGATGGATCAACTGAATTTTCTCTATGAATTTTATTGCTTTATCTATGTCTCTATGCCCATCTATAGCCACATCTTTCCCAAAAATTAAATCCAATGGAGATTTTGGTAAGTATCCAAGACATGCCTCAAATGGTGATGTTTGTGTAGAGGAGTGTTTTTTACAATTATAAGCATAATAAATGTAATGCAACTATTCATCCCACAACTTAGGATGTTTGCCACAATATCCTAGAAGAATATGAATTATTGTTCATTGAACACTTCGGTTTGACCATCTATTTTTGGATGAAAGGTTGTACTCTTCTTCAACTTAGTGCCATCAAGTTCCAATCCTAAGTGGTGTGTACAATCCTAACTTCCTATGAATAGGCTTACTAACTTCACATAATGAACAACCTTTAATAAAACATGATACACTTTCAAGCATGCGAGGCCAATAACAATACCTCTGAAGATTTTCCACTATTTTTCTTACACCAAAATGTCCAGCAATAAGAGAAATGTGTGCTTCACTTATGACATTCACTCTCTCCCCCTGTTGAATACAAATCTTGCCTAAATGGTACAACAAGTTATTATGTACATGGTAATCCAATTCCTCAACTTTGAAACCTTGACTCAAGTTTGCATAAACATCTTGAAAGTCATTATCGAATTCATATTTCTCAATGTAACTTTCATGTAAAATTGAAGTATTCTTGAGTAAAGTAGTTGCACTAATAATTGGCCTAGAAAGCATATCAACGACCTTGTTGTATATACCTTTCTTATACCTGATAACCAAGTGGAATTGATGTAAGAAACCCATCCAACGAAAGTGACTTGACTGCTACAGCTTAGTTTATGATTGCAAGTATTGCAATGGTTGGTGATCGATGTGAATAATGGTTTCCTTTCCCATAAAATAGTGTTTCCACTTGTTCACACTTTGAACCAACGCATATAGATCCTTGTCATAAGTAGGATAATTTATCACTGCACCATTGAACATTTCTAAATGGAATAAAATGGTATTACTATGTTGTAAGAGGAATGTGCCCATGGCATAGTAACTTTCATCGGTTTGAATCTCAAAGGGCTGTCTCAAGTCCGGTAGTACTAGTATTGGGGCTGAACTGATTTTCTCTTTCAAAGCATCAAATGCTTTTTACTTCTTACCTCCCCATTGGAAGAGTTTCTTAACACTAGTCAATGCATGTAATGGAGCTGCAATAGAAGAAAAATTAGCAATGAACTTCCTCCAATATTGTGTTGCTCCTAGAAAACTTCTTACCTCAGTGACTGTCTTGGGTGTTGGCCAATTAAAAATGACCTCAACCTTAGAGGGGTCTATCTTCATCTCACCTCAGCCAACAATATGTCCCAAATACAGTAAATAATTTTTAGCAAATTCACATTTTGACATCTTCAAAAACAATTGTTCTTTTTTCAAGAAATCAAGCACCTTTATTACATGCATGACATGTTCATCTCATGATTTGTTGAATATCAAAATATCATCTAAGTAGAAAATGACAAAATCATCAAGAAATGGCCTTAATACATCATTCATAACTCTCATGAAAGTAGATGGAGCATTGCAAAGAACAAAAGTCATAACAAGCCATTCAAGCAATCCTTGTTTCGTTTTAAATATGGTATTCCATATGTCCTCTTCAGCTATTGTAACTTCATGATAACCACTTCTTAAGTATAACTTAGTGAAATAATTTGCATACCTCAACTGATCAAGCAAATAATCAATTCTTGGGAGTGGATAATGATTATTTACTGTGATTTTTTTTAGTGTATGGAAATCCACACACATGCGCCATTTCCATCCTTCTTGGGCACCAACACAATTGGTGAACCACATGGCGAGTTAGATGGGTGAATGATACCTTTATTCAATAATTCTTGTATTTTATTCCTGATTTCTACACTTTCCATTATCGACATGAAATACATGCTAATGTTAGGGAGTGGAACATCCTGCTGCTGTTGTGTCTCATGTTGGATTCCCCTCTTATGAGGTAACCCCTTTGGTTCCTGAAACATCTCGCCATGCTGACCTACCACATCTAAAAAATAAGATTTCAATTTATCATCACAACCTTAAAAGTATTCATAATCCATCTCATTCTTTTGTTTGATCATAAGAAGCACAAATTTTTTACTTGAATTTACTAGTCTCTTCATTTGCCTGACATTAACTAAAGAGATGTTTATATTTTTGCGGTGAACTCTCACAATATACTCCACTCCATATTTGAACAAGTGGTACTTGCTCTCATGGCGATAGAAGACTTCTTTCCTGTCATAGAGATAGGGACTACCCAAAACAATTCCTTATATGTCAAGCAGTACAACATCTAACTCAACTTCATCAATAAAGTTTGTGGTGATTGCAAACCGGAAGATACATTTTCTTGTAACCTGTAAATTTGAATTCTTGGTTATCTACCCCAAAGGATATGGCTTATGATGAGGTACAGTTTCAATATTAAGCTTCTTCTCTAAGTATTCAAATATTAAGTTTGCTTGAGACCCACCATCAAATAGTGTGTCTACTTTTGTATGTTTTTAGATCACTCTTACATGAAACAACTTGGAAGAAACAAACTTCGTGAGAAATTTGCAAGTGGGAACTAGAAAATTCAAAGGTAAGCTTCCCTTTAAATGTTTTTCTTGTGGAAGAGTAGGCCATTATGCATCCAAATTTCCTTATAGAGAAAATCATAAATAGAATGGAAAGAATAAAAATAAATTATCTGAAAAGAAAATATTTTACTCTAATGAAGATAGTCATAGCACATCTGATGACCAAGATCGTTCAAGTTTAGATTCTAACAGTCACTATCAAGTACTTATGGCTCTTGAATATTAGTCAATAAATGAATCAGATAGTTGTTAAATAGATGATTTGATGAAAACACTAAAGGAGAATGATAAACTCAAGAATGCTAAAAAAGAATTGGAATCAAAAGGAAACAGTATGATTGAGGAAATAAACATGTTAAAGATGGAATTAGAAGCAACCAAGAAAATAATAGAAAACATAAGAAAACAACTTCAAGAAAAGGAAAAGAATTTTGAAACATTAGAATATGAAGTTATGACCCTAAAGGAAGATTATGAGAAGATAAAAAAATGGGAAAAGGATTCTGAGTCTCTAAAGAAGATTATTAATGGACATCTCTAGAGAAGATTATTAATGGAAATCTCTCTCCTTTAATCAAGACTGGAATTAGGTATGATCATACACAATGTGATGGAAAAAACCTTTATAGTGTTTTTTAAGGGAAAACTAAATCAAATAACTCAATTGTAGGAAAGTATCCTAAATCAAGGTCAAGATCAGTCCCTAGGCACAAAGGATGGTTTTATGGATATTACTTCTATTGTAACTCATTTGGGCATAAGGCCATTGATTTTATGTCTAGTATGCAGGAGGAAACCAAGAGATGGGATCAGTTCAAACACACAATCAGAAAGTGCAAGTAGATTTTGAGGAAGAAGGAACAGTCATAAATGTAGGGCAGATGACCCTACTACAGTCCATTACTCTTAAATATTACTTCTAACAATGACTACAGAAGTGATGTGAGGTACATGAACTCATGAAAGCACAAGATGATTATCAGGTCCTCAGGATCAGTGATTTATGATCTCAAAGGCATCTATACATATGTATATCTTGATGATGATCCCCATGTTGTTTTGATATTCATGTTGCTTATATGATTGAAAATACATATGATGTAGTAACACTAAAACATGAACATACAGTACAGGCTTAGGGGGAGTTGTGGTTATGGAAATTCAACATTTTACTTTATGTACGCAGATATTATGAAGGAAAGTCGTGTATATATGTGGTTTCAGATCTAGACATTCATGTATGTTTCTCTATGATGAAGAAACAATGGGACAAACTCAGGGATACGTTCTGATATGATTTAGTTAGTTATTATTTGGGATTTTGGTTCTGACAATGGTTGGTTACATTCTGTTTATGAGTTGTTACAATATGGCATTGCTTATTTGGTGGATTTGCTAATTGATGAATTTTCTTTTATGGATTTTTTGATGGATGAGTTGGATGTGATCAAAACCTGAAAATGAAAAATTGGCACAGGTTAAGGGGGGGGGGGCATTTTCTATGCTTTTATTAGTGCATGGTTGAAATTAAGATTTCTTTAGCATTTCTTGTTGCATAATGGTGTTCATGATAAGTATATTAGTGATGTTGCTGAAGACATACATGTTGTTGAAGTTTTGAATGATGACTACTTGTTGCTAAAGTTATATCATGCTGATGTCATCATGCATGAGTTTCTTAGGGTAGAATTATGGATGTTTCTTATATGCCGATCAGATTTTTGATGATGCATATGTTGCTTAAGGATTGTTGCTCTTCTTATGTGGAAAGATAATGTTGATCTTGTTGATATGAGATCAAGGATATGGGTTGATTTCACATTCTTATGATTGGTTGATGATGATGAGTTCATACATTTTGCAGAAAGGGATCTTATGGATGACTACTTTGAGTTTAATATAGGTGAAATGGTTTTTGGTGTGATAATTCTTCTTGTATGAAGATAATGGGCTAAGAGAATGATGTTGTTACATGTTTTTATGTAGACATGGCTATTGATATACTACTGCTACATCTATTGGATGATACTTGGAGACATGGAATATTTAGTCACATATTGATGATGTTGAAGAATGATGCTACACTTCCATATCTTACTTTATGATGATATGCTTGGTTCTCACATACATTGTTGATGCATAAAAATATATGTCATTGTATATTTATTTGGATTTAGGATCTTCCCACAAAGGGAAATAGAAATTTGACCTTGATAAGGTCAAGAGGATGAGTTGATAACAAATCCCTACGGAATAATATTATGTTGTTGATGCCGCATACTTGGTCACATGTTGATGATATTGAAGCTACATTATCTTATATTCCATATTGAGGATAAGGATATGCATGTTGTTGTTCATATTGTTGCTATCTATGGTGCATATCCTACATGGTGTATGATGGTTTTTGATGACTATCATGGTCTTTCTACCTCACTATAGAGGTATTTGGTTTCGGTTATAAATTTCATATCTGTGTCTAGATTTAAAGGTCATGAAAAAACACATGATGTAATCACTGTAATACTTAGTCATGTTTGGAATATTGGGGATCAATTCAACTATGTATGTAATCCTATTTTTGGCATATGATTTAATGTTGAGTCAAACATGTAACCCCACCATGTTGGGTGATCAATGTAAGCATGAGTCCTTGGTGATAGGAAATTTCATATTTAGTTGAGTCATAAAGTCATGCAATTCTTTGAATATATTATAGAAGATTTAACATGTGCTCAGGGGGAGCATCGTCAATATGCAGAGTTCATATTAAATAGATCATATCTACATGACTCATGTTGAAAAATGGGTAGAAAAGACTTCACTCAGCATAGGCCAACCATTTTTACTCAATGTCAAAGGGGGAGAGAAGCTTGGTGTTTGGAGATTCCTTGGTGACTTGGGAGAGAAACTTGGTATGTATAAAAATGTGTTTACATGTATCTATAAGTGATGGTAGCCAAACACCAACATGGTTGCCATCAAGTCCAAAGGGGGAGATTGTTGGAATTATGAAAAATGTGTTGTCCTTGATGAAAACCCTTGTTAGGTTCGTATAATACTAGTGTAGTCCCCTTACTGTTATTGCTTTTCTCATGTAGTGTTGGAAATATGATGCAGAGTGTTGTCCTTGATGGCAACCCACTGAATGGAGATGAAGACATGCGACTGTTGACAAGTGTTGTCCTTGATGGCAATCCACCTGATGAAGTTATTCTTGACTCGATGGACTTGGTAAATGATGTAAATCTGATGTTTGTTGACAATATGATGCTGAGTATTGTCCTTGAAAAGCAACCCACTTGATGAAGATAATGACAACTTCTTGATGAAGTTGTGCTTGATAGAATATGTTCTTGATGGACTAAATATGATGTATCTACAGTATGTACAGAAGGCAGTGAAGAAAAGAAGTCAGCATGTGCTAAATCTTGATGAAAAGAGTATGTCTCTTGGTATACGCGGATCTGCCTAAGGGAAGTCGCGTATGCACGCGGAAAAGAACGTGCCAAGTCGCGTATGGGCTAAAGCGCTCTAAAAGTGCAAAACCAGGGGTAATCACCATGGTATTGACCCATTGTATTGGGCAATGATCCGCCTAATTGACCCCGTCTAATGTAGTTTTGGGCTCATGGTATTGGTTTGACCCATGGTATTGAAAAAGGGGCTCATGGTATTGACAAAGGGTAAACATATATAAGGAGAAGAAATTCATTGTGCAAATCATGAGTGTGGGTGCAAGATGTCTGAGCTTGAATGAATACTTCTCTCTGAAGTATATCTGAATGGAAAGGGTTACACTTGAATGATAAATCTGAATGTTTGATGCACCAATGATGAAGAAGGGGATCTAGATCTGAATTGCTCTTGTATTTGCTAGATCTGATTATGGAAGGCTTAGATCTGTGATGAGGCGAGCATCTAGGCGAACATCTGTCTGAAACAAAAGGATAGATCTGAACTAAATATCTGATCTGATGAAGTATGCTTCTTTGTAATGATTGAAGATCTATACGCTACTTCGCCGCGGAGGAAGCGCGTATATACGCGGCTTCAGCGAAGAGAAAGCGCGTATAAGCAATAAAATATACACTGAGGTATACGCTGGTTTGTGTGGACGAAAGCGCGTATATACGCGACATCAGCGAAGTAAAAGTGCGTATGCAAACTAGGGTTTGCTGAAGCAAAGGGTATGAAATATCTAATCTGTTCTGCTGTGTTTCTGCTATCTGATCTGTGTTGATAAGTATCTGTTGGTGATGTATGTTTGTGCTTAAAAGTATGGAAAGGGTCCAGTTTGAAAATATGATGAAATGTGGCCTGCAAGTGGTGTTCTATTGAAGTTGTTGGATCCGGTGTGAAAATTGATGAAACGTGGTCCAAGGTGGTGCTGAGGGTTGTAGCCTTCAGTCAGGGGGTTGTAGCTCCCTTCCAGGTGAGGCTGGTAAACGAGATCGAGGGGGTCGTAGCTCCCTTCCAGGAGAGGCTGGTAAACGAGTCAGGGGGTTGGAGCTCCCTTCCAGGAGAGGCTGGTAAACGAGCGCAGGTGGGTGCCTGCGTGCTGGTCAAGTCTGCGCCGGCACATATGTTGTAAGATGTTTTCTCTATAATAAAATATTGAAGGCTGAGCAACTGCAGCGGTGGTTTTCTCCCGATTTGGGTTTCCACCTAAAAATCCTGGTGTTCATGTGTGATCCTTTGTGTGATGGTTTATTCTGTTCTTACTGCACATGTTTACTGTTTATTGAACATCTGATGAATGAATGATGGAATAATATAAGTGAAGATTTAATGACGGATCTAAATCTCTGTGTATACGCTAGTTTCATAAAGGGGATCCGCGTATATACGCTAGTTTACTGAAGGAAAGTAGCGTATGGGTTTTAAGGAATGAAAAAGTAAAAGATTTGATTATGCAGTAAATACTGATTCACCCCCCCCTCTCAGTATTTTTCCCAACAATTGGTATCAGAGCAGGTCCTTGTGCAGAAGCTTGATCGCTTAAAGGAGATCCGTCGCAATGGGATGTCAAGAAGGAGTAATGTCTATAAAGCCACCTCTATTCAATGGAAGCAATCTGATATTCTGGAAGGTACGTACAAAAGCATATCTGCAAAGTCTTGGTGCAGATGTATGGGCAATCGTGGAAGAAGGTTATCAATACCCGGCAAGTATTCCTACTGATGCAGCTGAAAGAAAAAAGTATGAAATCAATGCCAAAGCAGTGAATGTCTTATTGGGAAGCATGTCTGAATCAGAATTTGCTAAAGTGATGCAGCTACATTCGGCAAAAGACATATGGGACAAAATCATTCTAAGCTATGAAGGAGACATAAAGGTAAAAAGTGCAAAACTCCAAACTCTTAGAATTGAATATGAAAATTTGAAGATGCATAGTGATGAGAGTGTTGCCAGTTTCTTTCTTCGTCTGGATGATATTGTAAATTGAATGAGAAATTTGGGTGAAACCATAACTGATACTACTCTGGTGGAAAAGGTCTTAAGATCATTGACTTCAAAATTTGACTCTAAAGTTTCAACTATTGAAGAAAGGCAAGATCTGCAAATGCTTACTATTGTTCAATTACATGGTACTCTGACTGCTTTTGAAATGAGACAAGGAGGTCCTTCTCAAGTAAGAGAAGCTGCTTTTAAGGCATCTACAAAAGGAAAGGAAAAGGAAGTTGTCAAAGAATCCGGCTATATATCCGATGAAGAAGAAGCAAATTTCGTGAGAAAGCTCCAACTAGGTACTGGAAGATTCAAAGGTAAGCTTCCCTTCAAATGTTTTGAGTGTGGAAAAGTTGGTCATTATGCTGCTAAATGTCCTTATAGAGAAAAGCATGGTAAAGGGAAACAATTTGAGAGGAGAAAGAGTTATTATGCAAAAGAAGATGATGATGAAGTGTCCAGTGAGGATGAAGAAGATTCTGACCAAGATCTGAAAGTGATCATGGCTAAGAAGCAAAAGAAGAAGGCTACTGAAAAAGAGATATCTCAGAAAACATGTGCAGCAGAAAATGAAGAAGATGAAACAAGTATTGATTGTTGTTCTTGTGATGCACTTTCCTGTGCATGCAATGGTGAAGATAGTAAAAGTAAAGTTTTGGATCTAAAGGAAGCTATCAAGAAAATTGAAGATCGACAAAGATCATTTAATAAAAGCGAAGCTATCTACAATGAGATGATCTCTCAAATAAAAGATCAAATAGAAATGCTAAATGGACAGGTGGAAAAGTATCAAAGGTTTCATACTTATGCATCCAATCGAATTAAAGAACTAGAAGCAGAAATCAACGATCTAAATGCAGATCTCGAAAAATCAAACAAGAAGAATGAAGGACTTGAAGCTGCAGTCATCTCTCTACAAACAGATCCTGAAGCATCAAGTAAGAAGATTGAGGAACCTCTACAAACATTTGAAAAGGAAGGCCTTGAAGCAGAAATCATCTCTCTCAAAGAAGATCTGGAAAAATCAAATAAGAAGAATGAAGAGCTGGAACAAACATGTGAAGAAAATGAAAATTGGCTGAAAGAAGAGATTCTAAATTTGAAGGATCAAGTAGAAGATGGAAGAAGGAAAGAAGAAAGCATGACAAAGCAATGTCAAGCCTTGGAGGTTGAGGTAAACATTCTCAAAGGTAAATTGGAAGGAAAGGTAAAACTGTTGAGGTTTCATGATAGTACTAATATTTTGGACAATATTCTAAGTAATCAAAGGTCTCCTACTATCAAACATGGTCTTGGTTTCCATGAAACTGTTAAAGGAGAATCTAGCTCACAAGGAAGTGCCAAAAATTCAGAGGAAGTCAATGAAAAACCTGAAGTGTTGAAAGAGTCAAAAGATCAACCAACAATCATGAATTCTCAAAGGAATTCATTCAAGAACGTTGAATGTTTTAAATGTCATAACTATGGGCATGTTGCAGCAAATTGCAGAAGCAGATCATTTCAGTCACAAACAAACAGGTTCTACTCAGAAAGGTACTCTAGTTTCTTCAGGGGATATTGTTTCTCATGCAACAAGTATGGTCACAAAGCTATTGATTGCAATAGAAGGAAGAATAGAAATACTCATTATGATTCTCATGCTTATTTCTCTGGACACATGAGATGTTATTCTTGTAACACGTATGGACATGTAGAAAAGGAATGCAGGTTGAACAGACATGAGAAATTGGATAATTTCCAGCACACAAATAGAAAGTTCAAACAAATTTGGAGAAAGAAGGAGGACCGATCAGAAACGTAGGGAATTCTGACCCTACTGCAGTCATCCGCTTCTGAAGCTGACTTTTCTTATTGACTACAGGAATGATGTGAGATACATTATGAGATCTAGTAATGTATCGTCACAAGGGGAGCAATGCATGATGACTCTCATGGTTGATTTGATTATACTGGTTATGTTTACTTCTGACAGCGCATCTGATGTGGAAAGGACAGGTACAGGAGGAACAAGCTCAGGAAGAAATGAAGGAAGATGAAAAATTTTATATGCTTCACTTTCCATACGCGGGTTCTATAAAACAAAGTCGCGTATACACGCAAGTTCTAGTTGACACAGCCGCGTATGCATTGATAATGAGGAAATTTATCTGATAGCTGAAGATCTGGAGCAGAGGTCCAGGGGGAGCATCAATCTGACTGCTGATGATTGCACTGTTAGCTTATTCTGGTTATACTCATGATAATGAAATGATGCATGGGTTCTTGTGTTGAAGATTATGGATGAAGCCTGGTAGCTTTATGATGAAGAGCATTCATTGTTGAGATGAAAGTCTTATAATTCAGAGATGAGGACAGATCATGCAGAGATTGGTGTTGATGACTTGCTGTTGAAGGTGTTTCAGATTGCACAAGTTAAGGAAGAGCACTGGTTTAGGGGGAGCAGCAGGTTGAATACTAATGACTGCATCGTTGGCAATATGATTGCTTATTCTTTGGTCCTTGTGATACTCATGCTCAAATGATGATGACTTGGTACATGGATTATTATGATGAGACTTTGAGCCCTGGTTGCTGATAAGTATCTTTTGTGCTCACACATGGATGAGTTGGATGCCGTTTGATTCAGAAATAAGAATAGATAATGCAGAGTTGGTTACTATGGTTGAGATCGTTTGCCTACATATGTTACTTCATGTTAAATCTTGAAGATCATGGTGATATTGGACCACATGGATGATTGCTTGACACATATTTGAAGATGTTGTTCTGATATGAGAATCTCTCTTGGAAAGATTGTATTGATGCTGCAAAGAATCTGAAGGGTTAGTTACTATTGTGTTGATGCTACAACCGTTGGATGACGCTTGAAGACACAACTACACTATTCTATCTATCTGTAGTCCAGGGAAGCAGTCAAATATCTCAGAAAGAAGCTGAACACTGTCTTTTCCTCACAGAGAATCAGATCTGGTTGAAATTTAGAAGATGGCTTGGGATACGCGGGTTTCCTGAAACACAGTCGCGTATACACGCGAGTTCCTACACAGAAAACTGCGTATGTCTGATTGCTGATATTTTTGCTTGGAGTCAGCTCTCTTCAGCACAGCTGCAGTGCTGTATGGTATCTCTGATACTGTTTGGTATCTCTGGTGGTGTTCCAGTTCTCATAATTCTGTTTCTAATGTTTTGATGAAGACGCCTTGATGATTTGTTGGTGGAAGTTTTCAGGATGCACAAACTAAGGGGGAGCCTTAGTCATATGAAAATGATGCGTGGATGCACAGATTCAGGGGGAGCTTTAGCGTTGCTGAGTATAATGCATTGTCGGCATTATGATGGTTCTGAAATATGTTCTCTTTCTTGAGGACTTTCTGGTGTTGGTCTTAAAGTTATATTTGTAGTTTGATGAAAAGGTCATGTTGAGACCTATGATGTAAAATTGTAATATTCAGTCATGTAAGGACTTGTCTAATTTGTAAACCCACTTGGTTGGGTAGCTGAGTCAAATTTTGTAAACCCACTTGGTTGGGTAGCTGAATTGATATATGTAAATCCACTTGGTTGGATATTTGATGTAATTTTGAGTCTTTTGGTGATAGGAAGTTCATAGAGTCATGAACTTAGGGGGAGCTTGGCCACTTCAGCACATATCAGATCTGCAGAATGTTTCTTCCACAAGAGGGGGAGAGTGTTGGTTTTTGATCCGCCCTTTTCCCTTGATGTCAAAGGGGGAGAGTGACATGGTGTTTGAATGAAGAGAAGATAATGATGTCAAATATTTGGGAGAGTGACATTTTTGGGAGAGTGACATGGTATCTATCTGCTATGGTAACCAAACACCATCGTGGTTGCCATCAAGTCCAAAGGGGGAGATTGTTGGAAATATGATGCAGAGTGTTGTCCTTGATGGCAACCCACTGAATGGAGATGAAGACATGCGACTGTTGACAAGTGTTGTCCTTGATGGCAATCCACCTGATGAAGTTATTCTTGACTTGATGGACTTGGTAAATGATGTAAATCTGATGTTTGTTGACAATATGATGCTGAGTATTGTCCTTGAAAAGCAACCCACTTGATGAAGATGATGACAACTTACTTGATGAAGTTGTGCTTGAGAGAATATGTTCCTGATGAAGAAAATATGATGTTTCTACAGTGTGTACAGAAGGCAATGAAGAAAGGAATTCAGAATGTGCTCAAAATATGATGAAAAGAGTATGTCTCTTTGTATACGTGGATTGGCCTAGGGGAAGTCGCGTATGCACGCGGAAAATAATGTGCCAAGTCGCGTATGGGCAAAAGCGCTCAAAAAGTGTAAAACCAAGGGTAACCACCATGGTATTGACCCATTGTATTGGGTAATGATCCGCCTAATTGACCCCGTCCAGGTATTTTTGGGCTCATGGTATTGTTTTGGCCCATGGTATTGAAAAAGGGGCTCATGGTATTGAAAAAGGAAAACCTATATAAGAAGAAGAATTTCATTGTGCAAATCATGTGTGTGGGTGCAAGATGTCTGAGCTTGAATGAATACTTCTCTCTGAAGTATATCTGAATGGAAAGGGTTACACTTGAATGATAAATCTGAATGTATGATGCACCAATGATGAAGAAGGGGATCTAGATCTGAATTTCTCTTGTATTTGCTAGATATGATTATGGAAGGCTTAGATCTGTGATGAGGCGAGCATCTAGGCGAACATCTGTCTGAAGCAAAAGGGTAGATCTGAACTGAATATCTGATCTGATGAAGTATGCTGCTCTGTAATGATTGAATATCTATACGCTACTTCGCCGCGGAGGAAGCGCGTATATACGCGGCTTCAGCGAAGAAAAAGCGCGTATGCGCAATAAAATATACACTGAGGTATACGCTGGTTTGTGTGGACGAAAGCGCGTATATACGCGACATCAGTGAAGTAAAAGCGCGTATGCAAACTAGGGTTTGCTGAAGCAAAGGGTATGAAATATCTAATCTATTCTGCTGTGTTTCTGCTATCTGATCTGTGTTGATAAGTATCTGTTGGTGATGTATGTTTGTGCTTAAAAGTATGGAAAGGGTTCAGTCCGGAACTATGATGAAACATGGCCTACAAGTATTGTTCTATTGAAGTTGTTAGATCCAGTGTGAAAATTGATGAAACGTGGTCCAAGGTGGTGCTGAGGGTTGTAGCCTTCAGTCAGGGGGTCGTAGCTCCCTTCCAGGTGAGGCTGGTAAACGAGAGCAGGGGGTCGTAGCTCCCTTCCAGGAGAGGCTGGTAAACGAGTGAGGGGGTTGGAGCTCCCTTCCAGGAGAGGCTGGTAAACGAGCGCAGGTGGGTGCCTGCGTGCTGGTCAAGTCTGCGCCAGCACATATGTTGTAAGATGTTTTCTCTATAATAAAATATTGAAGGCTGAGCAACTGCAACGGTGGTTTTCTCCCGATTTGGGTTTCCACCTAAAAATCCTGGTGTTCATGTGTGATGCTTTGTGTGATGGTTTATTCTGTTCTTACTGCACATGTTTACGGTTTATTGAACATCTGATGAATGAATGATGGAATAATATAAGTGAAGATTTAATGACAGATCTAGATCTTTGTGTATACGCTAGTTTCATAAAGGGGATCCGCGTATATACGCGTTTACTGAAGGAAAGTAGCGTATGGGTTTTAAGGAATGAAAAAGTAAAAAGATTTGATTATGCAGTAAATACTGATTCACCCCCCCCCCCTCTCAGTATTTTTCCCAACATGTAGTCCCCATATTTTTATTATTGTGTCCCATAAAAACCCACTATTGATATTTTTATGCCCATACATTATTATTTTTATGTAGGCTCTGATTATATTCTGACCCCTTAGACTCCTATATATAGAAAGTAGATTTTGTAATTTGTATCATCCAAGAATAATTCATGTATGTAATGTAAAGGAGGTTTCCCCCTCGAAGAGGTTGATTTATAAGTCATTGGTCTATATTTATCTTCTATTTTGTGAGTTGGTTACATAACATTTGGTATTAGAGCTTTGGATTCTAGGGTTTCACTTCTTCATACATGACATCTTGGAATTTTCGCTATAACGTTTTTTATACGAAGCTTCAGAATTTGAAATTGAAAGAACATGGATTCAAAATATTGGTGAACCTCGTGTATGAATTTCAGATCTTGGTTTTCTATATTTTCAGAGATATGATCTGAGGAAGTTAGGATTTTTGTAAGCTCCATAATTTCACCTCTAATATGTGACCGAGGGAAAATCGTCATAAATTTCATTTCAAGTATCGGATTTGAATTCTATAATAAGTGGTTGAAAATGCATGGAATTTAGTTTCTTTCGTATCAATTATAGGTCGAAGGACGAAACTGTCACACGTGGAAAGCCGAAAAAGTTCCCTCTACTAAACCAGTCCATAATTAGTTCATTGTGGGAGATTGGGCATAACTTTACCTTGAAGAATCCAAATTAGGTATGACATGTGGAATTGGAAATAAGAATCAAAGGGACAATATATGACCTAGGTTCAAATATTTTGGATCCTAAATAACAAAGATACATCAGGTTCAATATAGAGCTCCCCAAAAGTAAGAAAAATGTGTGTATTTTTTTAAAATTGCATAATTTTTGTTTGAAAAATCAGTTTGAAGTGATTCCAAGGGAATATTGAGGCATTGATATCAGTACTGGGTTTTAAAATTCCTCCCAAAAATAATTCCACACCCATTTATCCCTCATAAATCTCTACTATGACGCATGAAGAGGAAAAAGTGCAATATGATATATCAAAATTACAAGACCAAGAGCAACAAATTTCGCTCTCGCAAAGATTAACCAAAAATTAAATGTAAGCTAATATGGATGGTTTTAAGAAATATATGGATATTTTTAATAATGGAATGGAAGCTAATATTGATGGTATAGAAGAAAAATTGAAAGGTAACATGGAAGGTTTGAAGGAATATTTGACAAAGTTGCTACAATAAATGATTCCTAATGGCGAAAAGATAGTAGATGAAACTCATGATGAGAAAAAAAGAAATGCTAATCAGGATTTCATAGAATCTAATGTTGTATTTAACATCCACCATATTCCAAATAACGATATGATGAATTTCTATGGAAAGGATATGGTAACAGGGATACTATAGATGGAGCAATATTTTGATCTCCATAATGTGAAAAACACACATAAGGTATGCATTGCAACTTTATATTTAGAACCCAATCAATTTGTATTGTATTGATGACTTTTCTCTCATAAAACACTTTTCACTTGGTCAATTTTTACGTAGGAAATGATAACACATTATGAGGATACAAAAAGAAACACCTTTATCCAATTGACAAATCTCAAACAGAAGGATTCAATGGTGGAACACATTGATGACTTTCAAAAATTGAATATAAGGGTAAATGATATTCCAAAGGAGTATAGGATTCATGTATTCATAGGGACTTTAAAGGATAACCTCCAACATGAGGTTTGAATTTGGGAACCTAATTCATTGGAGAAAGCATTCAGGTTGGCGAGAAAAATTAAAAGCAAAATTATGGCAACAAGGAAGCTTACCACTCACAACTATAAATATGGAAGTGTTGTTGCTCCTAGCCTTCCACCACCTACAAGGTTGACACCACAAAAATTAAAAGAAAAAAGAGCAAAAGGGATTTTTTTACAGTTGTGATAAAAAATACACTAAAGGTCATAAGGTGATGAGAAGAAATTATTTTACATAGATTGTGAAGAGGAGGAAGAAAAGGAATAAGAAAATTAAAAAGAAGAGCATACTAGGAAATTACCTTAGAGAAAGAAGAAATGAATCTGATCATATCTTGTAATGCATTGGCAAGAATTACAACTCCTCAAACTCTTAAGATAAAAGGATAGATCAAGAAGAAAAAGGTAACAGTGTTGATTGATTCAGGTAGTATCCATAATTTTATTCATTGTAAGATAGCTAAGGAATTGAATTACTTCATATATCCAACACGAGAGTGTTAAGTGATGGTTGAAAATGGAGGAACTATAAATTTCTCTGGAAAGTGCCATAATATCACGCTAACCATGGGGGAATATGTATTTAATAACTCAATTATTTCCATTCCAATGGGCGGTGCTGATGTTGTACTAGGAGTTCAATGGTTACAATATTTGGGTACGATAGCTTTTAATTTTCAAAAAAATTTCTTGAATTTTTTTGGGAAGGAAAGGAATTTTAATTAAGGAGTATTGTAGGGAAACTAGGAAATATAATCAACTCTAATGGCATGAAAATTCTTATAAAGAAATAAAAATGAGGTGTAATTGCAAAATTATGCTCACTAGATTTTCAAACATTGAAATCGTCTATTTCTCCAGATCTCCAAAAATTCTTGGACAATCATTCCAAGGTATTTGTTGGGTCTGTGTTATATTCTTTCCATGAATAGTCACACACGTGGGGTGGGGGGGGGAGAGGGGGAGGGGGGGTTGATAGCGCCCCCCCCCCCCCCTGTTCGTTGTGCTAGGTTGGGCACAACATGGTGGTCACAGGGGGGGCAACAACCCCCCCTATCCAGGGAATTGGGGCAGCGCCCTGGGAGAAAATTTTTGGACCCTATTTTAGGTGGGCGGACCCGCCTATGGTTTTTTACATAGGTTTGCACATGGCTTTGGGGCATGATGGTTTTCAGAACCTAGTATTTTGTGGATCTGGTCAAGGGAACTATGGTTATGTTCTAATCGAGAGTTAATAGATTAGGGTTTATGAATGATTCGACATGTATATATATGTGTTACGCAGATTAATCCCTCTTGCGGACAAGAGCGATATCCCTAGTATTCAACGAATAGCTAGAAACAAAAATCCATTTGAAAACATTTTTCTCCAGATTAATTGCAATTCATGCCCCTAACTTGAAATCCAAAATTTGATGCAATCTTTTATCCAGTCGCTCCAAAGAGGCTTCTGCAATAAGTAGAATCTGCAATCAAAGACAAGACAAAAGAATCAATGCATCTGAAACATATAATAATCAAGAAAATCTAATCCAACTTAGTGATCAAGGAGTCTAAGTATTGATGTTATTCAATAAGCACAAGAACAATTCAATGAGAAAAAGAGATCCATATGTATTATATTGTATAAAGAGAGTAATCTTACAACCTGATGCCTTGATGTTGTACATATTTCTCCCGGGGTCTTGAAAAATTGTTCCTCCTTCGGTTTGACAAGCCTTCCTCTCTGAACACCAGCATTGAGTTATGGACATAAGGGCGTGATAATTCTCATGCCAACAACAACTAGTGTAGAGAGTATGCACTCTTGGGAATTTCTTCAGCAACTACAATGTATATCTACCCTTGAGACTGAAACTTGAGCTCAATTTATAGGGAAATGGAGGTAGTTTCAGTTCCATGAAGAGGGGGATGAATTCCTCTCATGAAGGGATTTGAGCTCCATGGACCAAGGGATAAGATCCATGAGTGGAGGGATAAAGCTCGAATTGATCGCGCCTATAGAAGCTTCCAGTTGGGAGAATATTTGACCAACTAAGCTTCTAGAATTTACTTTTTCTTTTATTCGACTTTTTACAGGGGTCTGCAGGTTTTAGTAGTAGAACGTGTGGGGGTTGCCACAATTTATAGAACAATTATCCATGAACCCACAAGAAAAGGCTAGAAAAAGTGCAGAGGTAGAATTTTAAGGGTTTTAAAGAGCTTTTCTCTAATTCCAAGACTTGGTTTAGGAACATTAGGGTTGTTGAAGAGACCTATACAAACAGTCAAATTTCACGATGACAAAATAACGTGTAACAGATTGCCCCCTAAAGTGCGAAGTCTGAGGTTGTTCTGAAGAGTGAAGTGCTTTATCATTCCAAGGATTGGATTGGGGACACCGGTCGAAAACTTGTAAAAACATTCAATGCAATCATATATATATATCAACGCTGAGGTATGAATTCCCATACTCAAATCAAAACTAACTAAATGTTTTGGTACATATATGGTTTCAATATTACATTAAAATTAGACATAGTATGGGTGCATCCATCTGTCATGTGTAGTCTACTGTATCATGAATAATAAAACTCCTCGCAACCTGGATGGTGGAAACTAGATCTAGGGTCTTGATTTCCGCTTCCCTAACTTGTACGATTATATCCATGTGATTGATTGTGTCGAAGTCAAACATGGTAGAAACCACTTGATTACCAATCAATGATGTGAACTGTTAACAAGTGTGAGAGAAACCACCAATAATGACAATGGATCTCAAAGTACTATAGTAATATCTATGAAGTGTGAATGAATGATTTGTAGTCGAACACTCATAGAATCATCTGATCGAAGGTCAATGATGCAACCTGTCATCAAAGGCGAGAAACCTACCATTAGGGCATGAAGATCCCAAGGTACTGATAGGATTCTAGATCAATTTTCTAGATGATGAGCTGACGTCGATAGAAAGTAATCCATCACAGGAAATCCTACGACACGAAACCATTAGATCAAGTTTTGAAGAAATATTGGCAAGGACTGACTCAGGGATGGTCAACATGAATGGAGACAAATGTTTGAAATGAATGGTTCATTTGAAATATCTCTTGAACACATAACGACATTGCAGATGGCTTGGCAGCATTTGACCTAAAGCTAATACCTAGAAATTAGTTGAAGACTTTCAATGTGGTTTGATTAAATTTTAGACAAAAGATTTCCCAACCCAGGTACAAGTGTGACAAATTGTCATGTTTAAGGGTGGCATGCTACTTTCTAAACAAGGGTAAGTGGGATGAGTCAGGTAAGTGAATCATTTTGATGTTTTTAATATAATTTTTATTATTATTTTATCGTCCAATACTGATAGAAATATTTTAAATGCAGATGTTGGTCCACGATGACCAGCTACACTTCGTCGATTTGATAGACGACAAGCACAACCTATAGCACCTCCATAGGATCAGGAAGTAGAGATCCTAGCAGATATGGAACACAACCTGGAGAGATTAACCATAGACATTCCTGAGATGGGAACAAATGATATTCCTCTCTGGCTTCAGAGACATGTGATAGGTGTTCCAGGACCATTTAGGAGATTTCTACGCAAGGTGGCACCTGCCATAATCTATTACCATGATCATCATCACAAATAGTGGATGATCATTATGGATTGACATTGTTTTGTTTTTTGTATCAGTATCTATTAGATCATAAGGTGTTTGAACCTATGATCATAGACGATGTAATATTTTTTGAAAATAAACCTATCTATATTAATGAAAATACTACTTTCTCTGAGTATATTGTTCAACATGGATTGAATGTTATTTTGGTTTATTATGTTAATGTTTCAAATTTCTATTTAAAACACGATTAGCTAATGCATCGACCAATGTGTTTAAATTTCTTGAAATATGTTGATATTTGATGTAATCAAATTGTCGTTCTAAGAGACGAACCTTAAAAAATAATCTCAGTAACAATAGATTTCTAATGGCATATACCCTGTTTAAATGTAATACAATGAGTTCTGAATCCAACCTAATGATCAAACGTCGAATACTAAATGAAATGGAATCAGATAATAACTCAATGACTGCGCTATATTCTGCAATATTTTTCATTGTTTGACCAAGGCATACCCCATGCATAGAAACTAACTCATTGGTGGGTGAATAGATAACCCAAGACACAGAAGAGCTATTCCGTATACTACGATAGGCACCATCAGCAAAACCATTGTATGTTTGAAGGGATGTTGACATCTGCAATATCAAGAGTAATCAAGATAAACAATGATATTAGTAACAACAAAATTAATCTAGGCACACTTATCTAATCTAAGGCACATTAAAAAGTAACTATTGTACAAGAGAGATCTTCACACGAAAGTCAAGCATAATATCTCTTAAGATAAATACCATTTCTGGGCTTATCTAAAGAGACCCTGTCATAATCAGTCAATTCATAGGCTCCTTTTGCAAGCACATGCTTAACAATGTAGGGACCATGCCACATTGGTTTGAATTTTCTAGCACCTAGCTTATCGTTAGCTTTATCGTATACTAAGACTAGGCCACCTACTGAAAAAATACGAGGGGTAACACTTTGATCATACTGAGCTTTCACATGTTTCTTATGAGCTTCGGTAGCTAATGCAACGGTGCGTCGAGTCTCATCTAATTGTGCTAAGTACAAAAAGTGTTTTTCCTCTTCAGAGGTAGCTGGTAACAACTTAATGGATAATTGGAGTGACGATATTTCACATTCAATGGGTAACATAGCTTCTAAACCATAGAAAATTTGAAAAGGAGTGAACCCTCTAGCAGTTTTTGCAGAGGTTCGGTATGCCCATAGTGCCTAAAAAATCTTGCTATGCCAATTCGATTTGTGAGTTACCATAATACGTTTAATCATGGTGGTTAAAACCTTGTTGATAGCTTCAAATTGATCATGATCCTGTGGGTAATATGGAGTAGAATTATCATGGCACAGGCCAAGTTGATCGGAAAGTTCTGTCATCATAATATTTCGAAAATGACTCCCATGGTTTGTGATAATATCTTGAGGCACATTGAAATGAGAAATCACATGATTGAATACGAAAGTAGCTGCAGTTTTTCCATCTTTTGTGAATGTAGAAATCACCTTGGCCCATTTGGTAAAGAAATCTACAGCGAGAATAATATACCCATGCCGCCCGGCCGAGTGAGGGTTACATGTAATGAAATCAATGCCCCATTTCGTAAAATGGCCGACAACAATGATTGGGTGAAGAGGAGCTGGAGGTGCACGTATCTTTCAATAAAAAATTTGGTAGTTGTGGCATTTTCGGATCGTAATAATACAGTCTTTGAATAATGATGGCAAAAAATAACCACTGCACAATATCTTTTGGGTTTTGGCTGTTAAGTCCCAATATTACTAGTATAGACCCTTATTGTTGTTAGTGTAACTCCCTTATTATTATTTTTTTACCCCTTTAACCCCCATATTGTTATTATTGTTCCCTTACATTATTATTGTTAGGTCGGCTAGGACTACATTGTGGCCCCATAAACTCCTATATATAGATAGGAGGTTTTGTCATTTGTATCATCCAAGAATTCTTCATTAATGTAATGTATTGGAGGTTTCCCCCTCGATGTGACTTATTTATAAGGAATTGATATCTCTTTTCTTCTATTTTTGGAGCTGGTTTCACAACATTTGGTATTAGAGCTTTAAGATTCTAGGGTTTCACTGCTCCAAACAGGTCAGCGTGGCATTTTCGCTATAACTTTTTTTCTACGAAGTTTCAAAATCTGAAATTTTTAGAGTGCAAAGAAAAAATCTTGAGGAACATCGTTGAAAATTTTTAGAGCTTGTTATGAAAAATTTTCGGAGATATTATCTGTGCAAGTTAGGTCATTTTGTAGGCTCCTGAATTTAACCTAAATAGTTCATCGTGGTATTTGTGTAATAAATTTTTTTCGACAAAGGTTC
The DNA here is from genome assembly GCA_034641835.2 of Pinus albicaulis. Classification (NCBI taxonomy): domain Eukaryota; kingdom Viridiplantae; phylum Streptophyta; class Pinopsida; order Pinales; family Pinaceae; genus Pinus; species Pinus albicaulis. The sequence continues at coordinate 393,763,606 of CM076569.1, read as the reverse complement.
AGAAGCTGAAATTTTTAGAGTGTAAAGATGAAATCCTGAGGAACATCGTCACAAAATTTCATATATTGGTTCGCAATATTTTCAGAGATATGATCTGTGGAATGTAGGGATTTTTGAGGCTTCTGAATTTCATCTCAAAGAGGTAATCGTGGGAAAATATTCATAGCTCTCTCTCTGAGCATCGGATTGGAATGATGTAAAAAGTGGCTGCAAGTAAACGGACTGTAGTTTTCAGTATATCAATTTCAAAGCCAAAGGAGGAAACAGTGACATGTGGCAAGTCGTACAAGTTCGCTCTACTGAACCAGTCCAAAATTGGGTCATTATGGGAGATTGGACATAACTTTTCCTTGAAGAATCCAAATTAGATTAGAACTGTGGAATTTGAAATAAGCTTCAGAGGGCTACTATAGGGCTGAATTTCAGATATTGAGGATCTGAAAATATATAGATAATTCAATTTCAATATCGAGCTCCTCAAAAGCAAGAAAAAGGTGTGTATTTGGTTTTTAAGATTGCATAACGTTGGTTTGAAAAATCAGTTTGAAGTGATTCCAAGGGCATATTTTAGAATTTTTATCAGTATTGGGTTCTATAATGCCTCCAAAAAATAATTCCATACCATTAAGCTCTCAAAAATCTATACTATGACCCATGAAGAGGAAGAATTCCAATATGAGATATCAAAATTACGGTACCAAGTGCAACAAATTTCAATCTTACAAAGAGCAACCGAAGATGACATAGATGGTTTAAAAGCATAAATGGAGGCTAAGTTGGATGGTTTGAAGGATCAAATGAAATCTAATATGGATGATAAAGTAGTGAAAGATCACATCGAGCATCAACAACAAGTTCTCCAACTCTCAAAGGATAACCTAATTTTGGTGCAGAATTAAAGGAAACAATGGGAATATCAACATCACATCAAAATAACTTATGAAGAAGTCAAAAAAATAGGAACTCGTCAAGTACGATCAATTTCAAAGTATCTAAGTAATTGGAAGAACTTTCCTGTAGAATATTCCACACGGGAGGATGAGAACTTTATACAGAAGCATCAAGAAATAATCAAGCATTGAGGACAACACTTGTTTGAAGGAGAGGGGCATGTTAAGTCCCAATATTACTAGTATAGTCGCTTATTTTTGTTAGTGTAACCCCCTTATTATTTTTGTTGTACCCTTGTAACCCCCATATTGTAATTATTGTTCCCTTACATTATTATTGTTAGGTCGGCTAGGACTACATTGTGGTGCCACTCGGATTACACTGTGGCCCCATGGACTCCTATATATAGATAGGTGTTTTTGTCATTTGTATCATCCAAGAATTGTTCATTAATTAATGTATTGGAGGTTTCCCCCTCAAAGTGGCTTATTTCTAAGGTGTTGATATCTCTTTTATTCTATTTTTGGAGCTAGTTTCACAACAGTGGCAAACCTAGACATATGAACACCATACGCTCCAGAGTGGCAATCATTTAAAACCTTTTCAGCCTCTTCGTGAGTTATACAATGTCGAAAAATAGAATACGCCCCACGACGATAAAGAGTGTCTCCAACAATATTGTATTGCTGGGATTGATATCAGATTCTCCATCAATTTGAATGTGAAGGCTCTAGGCAAAAGGTTTGGGTTTGAAGATATATAATGATATCTCCATACCTTGGATCTAATTTACTGATGAGAAACAGAGATTCATCTGTGATGGGATTCTCTACCACGGTTTCTGTCTCAGTATTGGGAAAGTCACACATAAGTTCAACAAACACTAGTGATTTCTTTGATTTATATTTCTTGAATTCCAAATCAAACTCTTGTAGGATGACAATCCATTTAGAGTATTTTCCCCCGAGTAATTGTTTTGTCAAGAAATACATTATCGGGTTGCAATTAGATATCACAGTTGTTTTACGTAATAGTATGTAGTGGAAAAATTGTTGGACAACTAGAACTGCTGCCAAGGCCAATTTCTCCACATGTGAATATTTGATTTCGATCTGGTTAATATTCCAACTTAGTTAATAGATCACATGCTCATTGTGAGATTCATCCTCTTAAACCAAAACCATTCCAATAGTGGAATCAAAGGCAGCTAAGTATAAAAACTAGTCCTGGTGGTAATTGGGTTGATGCAATAACGGTGCATGGGTCAATGCGTGTTTTAATGCATCAAAAGATTTATCAACTATATCATCCCAAATAAAAGGAACACTTTGTTTCAACAACCAGGTGAAACCTTTTGTTAACTCAACATAGTTCGGGATAAACCTACATAAAAAATTTGCTTTCCCTTGCAAACTTTGGAGTTGGTGAAGTGTGGAAGAAGGAGGTAAGTTGATGATGGCCTCAACCTTCGAGGAGTCGACACGAATGCCATTTTTTGAAACAATGAATCCTAGTAATGGTCCTGATTGCACATAAAAAACACATTTGTGCGGGTTTAAATGAATCTTGTAATGCCAACATCTCATGAAAATAGCTCATAAGTGTGTAGGATGATCATCCCTGTGTAAAGAGTGAGAAGGTAAGTCATGGAGATAAGGTTATATAATATGTTTGATATCATGAAAAGCGTAAGACATAGCCCTTTGAAAATTTGCACCAACATTTTTTAATCCGAAAGGTAATTTGCAATACGCAAATGTTCCCCAAGGACATATAAACGATGTTTTTGGTTGATCAATAGGGAGTACGTTGATTTGATTATACCTAGAAAATCCATCCATAAATGAAAAAATTTCATTTCCGGCACAATCATCGATAATTTGGTCGATATAGGGGGTAGGATAGTTGTCTTTTGGACATGCTTTATTAATATCCCTATAATCGACACATACTCTATAGTTCCCTGTTTCTTCATAACGAGAACTATATTAGATACCCAATCTGTCAGTGGAATTGGATAAATAATTCCTGCTGGCAATATATTTTCAACTTCAGCTTTAATAGTTGCATCTTTTCGTGGATGTATTGGACGTAATATTTATATAATAGGCTTGGCATCTAGGTACGTCTTAATTTCATGAATGGCAATCTTAAGATCGATTCCTGGCATCTCTTCGCAAGACCAGGCAAATATGTCTCAGAATTCTTGAAATAGGGCTTTGTATGTGTTAATCTCTTCAACCATACAAGAAGCACCTATATGAATGTTTTCAATAATTCCTGGTTTGACTGATATGTCGATAGGAACTGTTGTAGAAATATTTCCCAAATTAGTCTCAAATCCGAATTTATAATCAATATGGGATTCTGTGATTCCTCGACATAATAAATTGTAAAAATAGACAAAAAATCATTTTCAAACTTATCAAGATCAGGTAAAAACAAATATCTATGATGTAGATCATCCCAGGGTAATTCATCCAATGACAAAAATTCACGAATACTTTCATCAGTGTGAAACACATGTTGAAAGGGATTGGAAAGTGGTGTCAAGGCTAAGCTTGATAGAGAAGAGGATTCTTCACTGATCACATCCATTTGATTAAGAGTAGTTGAAAGTGTGTCAGAATACGACTTTACTGCCACATATGCCATTTCAAAAGGACTCAAAGGCATATCTCCATTGAAAGAGTCTAGTTCTGATTCTAAAGGCACTACTCAAGTGTCAACGAATGGTATAGTTCTTGATGAAATCATATTGATGTTGGAAATGGTACACGGTATGTTGGGTGGAAGGATAGAGAAATTTCCCATAAAAGCGGAGTCCTTTACTAAACCTACACCAAAATCTTCGTATGGGATAGTCGTTTTTCCAACGTGTTGGATACTATTTGTAGAAGCAGAGTGAGACGAATAATATGACAACTGATCGATTTTCACAATATTTCCTTTATGAGGAAACATGATTAACAGAAAAACAGATGAAATAACAACAATCATGGCATAAGACCAACTACGACCCAAAAGAAGGTTGTAATCCAGAGGGGCATCAACAACTTCCACATCTAGAGTAACAGTTTTGCCTTCTACTTCTATTGGTAGATCTTGGAGTATTCCGTAAGGGTGAAATCCTCTTCCATCAAAGGCTTTAAGGATTGTTGGTGATTGGTTGAGTGTTGGAGAACTAAGGGTTTTCCAAAAGTTTAACGACATTATGCACGTGGATGCCCCTTTATCAATTATAGAATGAAAGACTCGTCTGTTTTTTACTAATACAGGTATCAGAAAAGCCATCTGATGAGGGAGTCTTAGTGTAAAATTTTCTAGATCAAAGACCATAAGGATGGAATCCTGAGGATCAAAAACTCCAATAGCTGATAATAGTAATTTTCTTTGTGCTAGACACAATTGTAGCACTTCTAAGGATGAACTTGCTGAAAGGGATATCGCCAAGTCTTCAACAATGTTGTAATTCTGAGCAGCTCTCGCATGTGGATTGAAAGCTGATTTTCGAAGTATACCTTTAGCAGGCGGTTTGATCACTAGATCAGGATTAGGTTTTTTGATGTGAAGTGGATCGGAAACCGAAGGAGATATAGCTGGTGTGTGACTAGAAGTTTCCGTCTCTTTACCAGTTATAGGATTTTTAGTTCTGTATTCTTGTGATCGCATCGCAACCATAACCTCAGACATCATTAAAATATCTGCCGATGAATTTAAAGAAGATCCTATCATTTTTCTATCTCGAGTAGGAAAGGGATCCTTCAAGACAACGGGTGTGGGTGGACCTTTCACAAATTTAGAGACCTCGGAAAAATGTGGACACTCTTTGGTAAAGTGATCCTCATCACAGATAAGACAAGGATAACGAGGCTTCCGCTTTTCATCAGCTGGTTCATTCTTTTTGGTTTTCTCTTTGGGAGATGTAGTTTGTTTGTTTTTATTCTTTCCTTTCTTCTTATTACCGATTTTAGATTTAGTTGTAGATGGGTCTACAACATGAATGTTGGCAGAAGTTTCAAGGGAAGAATCTCCTTTCGACGAATCTGGTAAAGTTATGATAGGAGAAGTAGTTTTGGAAGACTTCTTCTTATTCTTATTAGTGCTAACTAAACCAATTACACCGTCTGTAGAATGAGAACCTGAAGGAGTTGTAGTTATTTGACCGGGATGTGGTAAATCAAGATTTTTTTGTATAAAGTACCAGACTATGTATATACAAGTTCTAAGTACTATGCTTTAGCTATGACATGTTCTTCCGTAAAAACACCTCCCTTAGCCACATCCTCAGTTATCTTTGGAAGAAATTATTTGATAAACCATTCTGCCAAGATTTGATTCAGAATAAAAACTTTCACTAAACGTTGTCTACGTCTCCATTCATGTATGTGATCTGAAATGTATGTATATGTAGATTGTTTTAATGAAGTTAAGAGTTCTGTGCCATTATCGTATCGGACTGGCAACTGAAAGTGTGTTAAGAAAGCTATTGCTAACGCGTTGAAATTGTTGAATGAGCCATGTGGTAGTTCAATATACCACTTTGTAGCTAAACCTATCAGTGTTCTTTGAAATAGTCTTAATCGAATGGAATATTCGATTAAAGAGTTGGATGCGCACCAGTGGTAAGTCATGACATGGTTTGAGGGGTCTTCTCCCGATTTACCCTCGAAATTAGGAATATCACTGGGAAACTTATTCGACATTGTCGGCCAAAATGAAAGATAATAAATGGATTGTTTGTTAGGCGCGACAAATCTGATAAATCAAAATTTGAAATGAATGGTAACCAACGGTCAGGGTCCTACTGAGCAAATTGATAACCTTAAGGAACTATACCAGTACCAGGAGGAGGATATCCAAGATAACCTGGAATAGCCTATGTCGTGGGATTGGAATGCCTCCTAGATAACCAAGGTTAGCCATACCATACTGAGGTTGAGGTGGTATCTGATATGTGTAAGCAGGGTACGGTTGGTGTTGGTATACTGGATTTTGTGCTACAGGTCCATATTGATACTACCCTTGATATGGTTGATAAACAAACTGAACTGTATAAGGTTGGCTTGTTACAATTGTACTTGTACCAGGTTGTCCCACAGACATTTGAACAGTAGTTTGAACTGTGGGTCCAGGTTTATGAGCAGTGACTTGAGGGATCTGTTGTGATACTTGAGGGGCTGTAGAAATAGGGGTTGCAAAAATCTGAAGGATAGTGTGGTAGGCTGTTGAAAAGAAGTTGGTGCATCAATTTGAGGTGGAGTTCTAGGTGTACTCAGACCAGGTTGTTGAATAATACTAGGTGCAGATACCTGAGGTATAACTTGAAGCGTAGGTTGGAAAAGTTGTTGGATTTGATTGTAAGCAATTGGCTGACCAGGCTGATTATAAGGTACTTTCACAGTAGATTGCAAATTATGTTGATTTAACGACAGATTCCACACTATATTTACCCCAGGATAAGAAGTTCCCATTGAAGGTTGAGATGCGTAAGATAGACCATAACCAAGTTGATAATTTGGAATGTAAGTTTGATCGTTTGTTGGATAATTTCCACTAAAATATTGACCTCCTTGAAACAATTTTTGTTCTTGATAAAACTGCGGCCCCAAAGGAGGCTGCTATCCTTGGAAAGAATTTTTCCCTGGCATAGGGTACTATCCTTGAAGAGGTTGTGGGCTCCGAATAGAGTACTTCCCTTGAGGTTGATATTTTCCTTGAGGTATGTACTGCCCTTGAGGTATGTACTGTCTTGAGGTGTGTACTCTCCTTGAGGTTGCCCCCCAGGCGGTAAATTACTACCTTGAGGATGCCCCCAGGCGGTAAATTACTACTTTGAGGGTCAGGGTTAGGAATATTTCTAGACATCATGTAGACTTGTTCTGCGTTCAAATTTTTGGTATGAGATTCATTTGGACTAGGTGATTGTACTAGTTTTTTAGGAGAGGGAGATGCTCCCGAGAAAGTACCAGAAAGTGACTGGTATCCTGAAGGAACAGATGGACCACCCTACAAATAAGTTTTTGGCGATGAAGAAAACATGGATGATTCACCAGACATGTTTAATGAAGGTCTGTAATTACCTCTTTTTATGGTGTAAAAAGGAATATGGGGTGGCGAATAGTTGAGACTAGAATTGTGTAGAAAATCGGTTAACTGAGAATACCAAGAATGTTTTTTGAAAGGGATATAATAGTAAATCAATTTAGCTGGCCTTAGATCTAAAGATTCTTGACGTGAAGGAAGTGTGACCTCTTCTTAAGTGTCAGTAATCTCTTCGATGCTAATGAGGCCAAGAGGAAGGTTCTCAGTGATGCGAAGCTTCACTCGAGGTGAATGAGGATGACCAAGGGTTCGGGTTATGAACTCCGAAGAAAACTCAGATGTAGCAGGTTCAGTTTCAGGCTTGGAAATTTTTGGTTCAATAGTTGATAATTCAGTAGTTGTGGAAGCAAGTTCAACTAGTTCAGAAATTGTTAATTTTCTTTGAGAACTTTTTGCTATTTGAGGTTGATCTACTTCATAATCAGGATGTATTATTACTGATGTTTCCTCTTTTTCAGTTGATCCGGTCCCTAATGGTTGGAATTTTTCAGATTTAATATTTTCTAAGTGACTTGGTGTGTACTCAGGGGGTTTCCCCTGCATTCTACGGGATTGTCTCAGTAATTCAACCACAGTTAAAAATTTAACACATGAAATCAAACAAAATTTTAACAAAATAGACCTAAAGTTGCTAAGGAGAATCAAATTGAACACATGCCTACAAAATCTAAGAGATAAATCCACACACAAACAGTATGTTTCCACATGAAAAATACTAGTTTGTGATGAAATCCAATGTCGTAGAACTCTAATGTGGAAAACTTGGCGGTTGGAACAGTTACCCCGACAACCTGCTTAATGAAACAGTCTAGTGAAAGTCTCTCCACTTATGCCATCTCGAAGTGAAGAGTACCCTCCGGAAATTCCAAGTGAGTCTAGCCGACATCTGTTCCAGGTATAGTGGGACCTTCCCTCCACTGTCACCTTGGGAAAAATCTCGAAGATAATGGTCACTAAGGTCACCAATGGGAACAAATGTACCTCGGGGAACATTCTACGATCCGATATACACGCAAGGGCATAGTAACAAGATCAATCCCCTTGAAGGCTCCTTGATATGGTAAATCCAAGGTTTTCCAACAAGTGACCCCAGGCTCCTCGACAATGGTCTATCCGAGGTTTACCATTTGTATTACATGCACATCTGCTATCTTTCCCAATAAGATATGTACGATTACCTCACTGGTTCTGACATGATCTAGTGCTTGACTCTTTTAAGAAGAGATTCCTAGAGCACAAATGCTACAATTGCATTTTTCTACCACAAGATTACTACTTGTTTGATTAAATTGTTTTGGAATGTTAACTACAACCTGTTCCAAACACTAGCCTAAGTTATGTTGGTGGAATGAGCCCTAGAAAATGTAAAATATCTAGATTGATTTTATTAACGTGTTGTTTTTAATTTGGCTGTTGCTTAAGACAAAAGGTATGGAGTTGAAACTTCAATGATGTTTGTGACCTGACTAAAAAATACGCTAAATGCATCTAAATGATAAGTGCAACTCATTACTTTTCAATGAATAATATTTAAGGGAAAGATTGAGATATTTAACGATTTTCTAAGCACCAACTCTTTCATTCATAAACAAAATATTTGAAAAGAAGACTATTTCATGGAGAACTCAATTTGCAAAAATGATCAATTACTCTTTTGAAAATAAATTCCTTTAACAATTAGATAAAAAACTATAAATCAATAAACAAACCATTTCCAAAAGAAAACAATATCTAAAAACTCTAAAAACATAAAATTCAAAATCAAAGAAAAATCTAATTTTGAAGTCTATCTAAAATTTTTGAGGACGTTTTCTCCTAGTATGTGATCAGACTAAGAAAAATTTCTACTTATCTTAGCAGAAATGAAAACATCCAAAAATGCTTTGGTATGATATCAGGCTTCAGTAAGCTAAAAGCTCTTCCAAATTTGCAAATGAAAAAGGAATCAATTTTCATAAAAGTAAGGTTTGCAATGATCTTAATGGCTCAGAAAGAGAATATCATCATACCAGTAAGCTGAGGTATATGAAGGTATCTTGTATGGAGCGACAATAAATTAGGGCAAACACTCACTTATAAGATGCAAATAGGATGATAAATCACACAAATGAAAAAGTTCCTGAAAAGAAATTCACACATGATTTGAAAGCTAAGATAGATTGGGGAAAACACAAAGAATCAGGTGATCTGGATCCTAAAAAGAGAATTTTTATTTTTTCAAATTTTTTCCTAAGGTCCGCAATTTCTAATGGAAAACAAAGTAGTACCGCACTGTTTTAAACTAAAAACTGCAGAGGTTGTCGCATTGTTTTCTGCCGAAAACCGCGGAGGCAAGGAAAAGTCTAGAAAAAATAAATAATCAACTTTTTCATTTTAGGGATTCTTAAAAGTTATCTACCCAACCCAATCTCAGATAAGTCAAAATCAGAAAACTTTAAAATTCAAACTAAAAATAAAAAATAAAACTAAGTTCTATTCCCCAGCGGAGTCGCCATTTTGTTATGCGGATTAATCCCTCTTACAAACAAGAGAGATCTCCCTAGTATTCAACGAATAGATAGAAATAAACATCCATTTAAAATTTTTTTTCTCTAGATTAACTGAAATTTAGAATTATTATAAGAAAAGAGAGAGGACATACCCTTACCTTAAAATCTAAAGTTCGATGCAATCTTTTATCCAGTCGCTCCAAAGAGGCTTCTGCAGTAAGTAGAACTTGCAATCAAAGACAAGACAAAATAATAAAATCATCTGCAACATATAATAATCAAGAAAAGCTCATCCAACTTAGTGATCAAGGAGTCTAAGTATTGATGCTATGCAATAAACACAATAACAACTCAATGAGAAAAAGAGATCCATATGTATTATCTTGTATAAAAAGAGTAATCTTACAATCTGATACCTTGATGTCGTACATATTTCTCCCGTGGTCTTGAACAATCGTTCCTCCTTCAGTTTGAAAAACCTTCCTTTCTGAATACTAGCATGGAGTTATGGACATAATGGTGTGATCATACTCATGCCAACAACAACTAGTGTAGAGAGTACGCACTCTTGGGAATTTCTTCAGCAACTACAATGTATATCTACCCCTGATACTGAAACTTGAGCTCAATTTATAGGGAAATGGAGGTAGTTTCAGTTCCATGAAGAGGGGGATATATTCCTCTCATGAATATTTGAGCTCCATGGACCAAGGGATAAGCTCCATGAGTAGAGGGATAAATCTCAAACTGATCGCACCTATAGAAGCTTCCAGTTGAGAAAATATTTGACCAGCTAGGCTTCTAGAATTTACTTTTTCTTTTATTCAACTTTTTACAGGGTCCACAGGTTTTAGTAGCAGGACGTGTGGGGGTTGCCACAGTTTATAGACCAAGTATCTGCGAACCCACAGGAAAAGGATAGAAAAAGTGCGGAGGTAGACTTTTGAGGGCTTTAAAGAGATTTTATCTAATTCAAAGACTTGGTTTAGGAACATTAGGGTTTTTGACTTCTAAGGGAGCATGATATAGGTGGTGATAGACCTATACAGATAGTAAAATGTCATGGTGACAAAATAAAATGTAACAATATGTGTTGTAACACTAAAAGGAACATAATGAAAAATCAAGTTGGTAGTCTCGATTTGGGATCCAGGGGAAAAATCTCTGTGTATATTTGTTTTATGTTTTATTCTCTCGCTATTGTTTATTTTATGTCTTTAAGAATTAATTTGCATATAATTTCTATACAAGGTTAAAACCTCCCATTTTTATCACAGTTGTTTCGGTTTCAAGGGGACGACTTTGCTGCTGAGGGGTTTTTTTATCGAGCTTGTGATAAACCCTGTTCAGTGGGAGATCTATGGGATTGATTCTTGTGGTGAAAGAAGATGGCGAGAAGTGGAAAGATAGAGACCGAGAAATTTAATGGTCAGAGTTTTGAGTTGTGGAAGCTCAATATGGAGGATCTGCTGGTGGATAAAGATCAATGGATCTCGGTAGATCTAGGTACTAAACCATCGATATATGTTAGATGAAGATTGGGAGAAGTTGGATAAGAAGGAAAATATCACAATACGGTTGTGTATCTTAGATTTAGTATTGTTGAATGTATTTTGGGAAACTACGATGAAGAATTTGTAGGTCAAGTTAGGGATTTTGTACTAGTCTAAGTCTCTGGTGAATAAATTTTTCCTGCGGAAAAAACTGTATAACCTGAGGAAGAAGGATGGAGACTCGGCGACAAAGCATCTAAATGCCTTCAATACTGTGGTAAGTCAGTTTTCATCTATTGATATTAAAATATCAGATGAGGATAAGTGCATCAGTTTTTTGTGTTCTATACCAGATTCGTGGGAGAGTCTGGTTATTGCAATAGGTAGAAATTCAAATACCTTCAAATTTGATGAAATTGTCTCAGCCTTGTTGTTGGAGGAAATGAGACGGTGAAATATGGAAGGTCGGAATGGAGATGCCTTATCTGTATGAGGAAGGTCCCAGAATATAAAAAAAAATAAGTTTTTGAGTGGGATATCTAAATCTAGAGGGATATCTAAATCTCTAGGAAAGCCTGTAAATGTGTGCTAGAAATGCGGAAAGGAAGTGCACTTCAAAAAGGACTACATATCTAAAGCTCCTTAGAAAGGAAAGGGATTTGATGATGCTCCTTCGGCAGAGGCAAAAATCACCTCAGATGAAGGTGGGGATTTGTATTTGGCTTCTTCTTCAAATACACATGTAGATCATGAGGCATGGTTGATTGACTCAGGTGCATCCTTTCACTTCACTCCCCATATGGAGTGGTTCTGTGAGTATGAGAAGTATGATGGTCGTGATCTTTTCTTAGGAAATGATAGGAAGGCCAAAATCATTAGACGTGGAAAATTCAAGATGAAGCTGCAAGGTGGAAGAATTAGAACACTTCTTGGTGTTCTGCATATTCCTACATTGGCCAGAAATATGATTTCTATAAGAAAGATGGATGATGCATGTGTAAAAACAGTGTTCGAGAAATATACCTGCAATATGGTTCGGGGAGCACTGGAATTAATGCGGGGAGTTCGGATTGGAACTCTGTACAAGATTCAGGGTACCATTGTTATTGATGGGTGAAATAATTCTGTGGTTCCTGAAAGTGGAGCAGAAAGCCTAGTGGTCTCTGGAGAAAATACCATTCTATGGCATCAAAGGCTTGGAAATATTGGAGAGAAGGGCCTTCAGATACTACATGATAATGTTATGGTATAAGGTATGTCTAATTCTCTCAGGATTTCGATTTCTGTGAACATTGTGTATATGGGAAGTAGAATTGAGTGAGTTTTCTTTCTGGTGCTAAGAGGGTGAACAAGATATTAGAGCTTGTGCACAGTGATGTGTTTGGACCTATGTCAGCTACATCACTGGGTAAGTTGGTGTACTATGTTTCATTCATAGATGACTTCTCAAGGAATACATGGATATATTTCTTGAGGAAGAAATTTGAACTGTTGGACAGATTTAAAGAATTTAAGGCTATAGTGGAAAACCAAACAGAGAAGAAGATAAAGGTGTTGAGAACAAATAATGGTGGAGATTTCCACAAGAAGGAATTTGAAGAGTTCTGTAAGAAGTGTGGTATAACACGCCAGAAGAATACTCCATACACACCTCAGAAAAATGGATTTTCAGAAAGAATGAATAGAATGCTGATGGAAAAGGCAAGAAGCATCCTCAGTGTTACCGAGTTAGGACATGAATTATGGGTAGAGGCAATGGAGACTGCATGTTACCTGGTTAACAAATCACCTTCATCAACATTGGAGGATAATACTCCACATGAGGTATGGACTGGTAAGAGAACCTCTCTTTCACATCTGAGGGTATTTGGATGTGATGCATATGTACATGTTCCAAGGAGTAAAAGACCAAGTTGGATAATAAATCTGAAAGGTGCATCTTTATTGGGTATAAGGATGGTTTAAAAGGTTACAAGATTTAGAACCCAGGAGAAAGGAAGGTTGTGTACAACTAAGATGTGGTGTTTAGAGAGGTGAAATTTGTTGTTAAACATGAAGTCCTACCAAAGGAACCTGAGAAGATAGAGTTTGAGCTAAAGAGGATGAATCAAACTCTACAACAGAATAAGATTTAGAAGAGGAAGAGCCACCAACTCCAGTTGTGAGAAGATAAGTTCGGGAAAGAAGGAAACCAGAAAGGTATAGTCCATTTGCATCATGTTCAAATTTTGCTTTAACTATCATTGATGATGATCCCATAATTATCAAGGAGGCAATGGATTCAGAGGATGGAAAACTCTGGAAGGAGGCCATTATTGATGAAATGGCATCCTTGCACAAAAATGAGGCATGGGATATGGTGGAGTTTCCGGTTGGAAGGAACCCCATCAGGAGAAAATGGGTGTTTAAGAAGAAGATGGATGTAGAAGGCAAGATGGAGAAATACAAATCTCGGTTGGTAGAAAAAGGTTATTCCCACATGCCGGGAATTGATTTTGGTGATATTTTTTCTCCTGTTACCAAGGTTACTTATATCAGATTACTTTTATTTGTTGTTGTTGCATTTGATTTTGAGGTAGAACAGATGGATGTGAAGACAACATTTCTTCATGAGGATCTGAAAGAGGAGATCTACATGAAGAAACCTTAAGAATTTGCGGTGAAGGTTAAGAAAGAACTGATATGCAGGTTAAAAAAGTCTCTGCATGGGTTAAGTAGTCACCAAGGATGTGGTATCATAAATTTGATACCTATATACGGGGACTTGGATTCACCTGAAGCAAAGAGGATCACTCTGTGTATTTTAAATTAATTAGTGACCGTGTTATTTATTTGGTCTTGTTTGTGGATGATATGTCACTGGTTGGAAATGAAAAAGAAATTATCTAGGATTTGAAGACCCAATTGTTCTCCAAATTCGACATGAAGGATCTTGGTACTGCAAATTATATTTTGGGCATGAAAATTAAGAGAGATCGGGAAAAGAGGAAGCTCTGGTTAAACCAAAGGAAGTATGTCGAGACAATATTGCAGAGGTTCAATATGCAGGATAATAAACTAGTGAAGGTTCCTATTCTCGTATGTGTAAAGATATCTATTGAAAAGTGTCCCAAGGCACAAGAAGAAGAGGAGGATATGTCTCGTGTTCCATATGCAAGTGCAGTGGGTAGCCTGATGTATGAAATGGTTTGTACTAGACCAGACATTGCACATGGAGTGGGAGTATTGAGCAGGTTTATGTCAAAACCAGGGAAGGAGCATTGGACAATAGTGAAGCGGGTTTTCAGATATTTGCGTGGCACTAGTGATTATGGTTTGTGGTACTAGGGAAGACAAGGATTGGATAGAGTTTTGGACATCCATGGTTTTGTAAATGCAGACTAGGCTGGAGATCCAGACCAAAGTAGATCTACAAGTGGGTATGTGTTTAGCCTATTTGGAGTTGCAGTTAGTTGGATGAGTAAAAGACAATCTGTAGTGGCTCTTTCAACTACAGAGGCAAAATACATGGAAACCACTCATGCAAGCAAGGGAGAGGTTTTCTTGCAAATATTGTGTTCAAGTATGGGGTTGGCGTAGTGAGTTATAAGGAAAGACTGTCATAGACAAAGTGTAATTTTCTTGGCTAAGAACCCTGCTTATCATTTAAAGAGAAAGCACATTTATGTTCAATATCACTTTGTGAGAGATATGGTTGAGGATAAAAAGGTGTTGCTGGTAAAGGTGGACACTTTGAAGAATGTTGCAGATGCATTGATGAAGTCTGTGAGCACTTAGAAGTTCTCTTGGTGTAGAGAAATAATGGGTGTTGCAGGGCTAAACTAATGACTAAGCTCTCCTGTGGCCCCCGGCTAAAAGAAAAAAAAAAGTGGAAGAATGTTGGGTGTGCTATATATTATTTCCATGAATAGTCACACGCGAGATGGGGCGACAACCCCCCTTGTTCGTTGTGTTGGGCGCAGATCTCCTTGTCCAGGGGTTTGCAAGGGGCGAGAAGCCCCCTACATAGGGTTTGGACCCCGGGAAATTTTTTTTGGACCCTATTTTAGGTGGGCAGACCCGCCTATGGTTTTGTGCATGGGTTTGCACATGTTTTTGGGGCATGATGGTTTTCATCCCCTGGTATTTTGTAGATCCGGTCAAGGGAACTACGATTATGTTGTAATCTAGGGTTAATGGATTGGGGTTTATGAATGCTTCAGTGTGTATATATATGTTTTGTAACACTAAAAGGAATATAATGAAAAATCAAGCTGGTAGTCACGATTTGGGATCTAGGGGAAAAATCTTTGTGTATATCAGTTTTATGTTTTATGCTCTCGCTATTGTTTATTTTTTGTCTTTAATAATTTTTTTGCAGATAATTTCTGATAGGGTTAAAGCCTACAGTATTCGAGAATCCCAAAGGCCTACCACCTATTCATTTGATTCCAAGAAGTGTTCCTCCAAACATCAGGCCTTACATATATCCCTATTCCCAATAGGATGAAAATTAAACATATGATTGCAGAAATTCTAGAGGCTGGTATAATTAAACCTAGTCAAAGTTATTTCTCTGTTCTAGTAGTATTGGTGCACAAGAAGGATGGATCATGGTGCACGTGTCTGAATTATAGGGAGATCAACAAGCTCATTATTAAAGATAAATTTTCCATCCTTGTCATTGATGAATTATTGGATGAATTACATGGAGCAACTTACGTCACAAAGTTGGATCTCCATTCAGGATTTCATCAAATTAGAATGAATACTAAAGAAATTCCAGAAATAATATTTAGAACTCATGAGGGTCATTATGAATTTTTGGTCATGCCTTTTGGCCTTACCAATGCACCTTCCACATTTCAAGGGTTGATGAATTCCATTTTCAAACCATTCCTTAGAAAATTTGTGTTAGTATTTTTTGATGATTCACTAATCTACAACAAGTCTTGGAAGGATCATGTTCAACATGTTGACAGGGTGCTCAAACTATTGGAGGAGAAACAATTATATGCGAAAACCTCAAAATGTTTCTTTGGAGTACAGGAGGTGGAATATATGGGTCATATTGTATGTCATTAGGGTGTTAAGGTAGACCCTAACCAAATTAAATTCATTAAGGAATGGAATATACCAAAAACCATAAGGCATCTGAGAGGATTTCTCGAGTTAGCAGGGTATTATCGCAAGTTTTTTAAGAATTATGGGAGAATAACAACATTTGTAACAACATTATTGAATAAATATGCATTTTCTTAAACTCCAGAAGAAACTAAGGCCTTTGAACATATTAAGGAGGCAATTGTTGAGATTCAATAAGATGATGAGCTTAGTGAAAAGAGTCGCCTTCACTAAGTGGGCCAACAGGCTTTTTTTGGCGCAAGTCTATTTTTAGACATGGTGATCATATTTCAGAAGTTGCAAGATGCTATTTGTGGATGGTTGGTCAAGTTGGAGAAATATATGAAATTCTATTTTTAGAATATTGGTCGAAGTCTATTTATAGATCATCGATCTAAAAATAGAAGTGTCGATTAATTAGCTCTTAATAATAATCCGACAATAAACAACAACTTATTCTCTTGGAGCACTTAATTTCAGTGCATATATTTGGAAAATCAGTTGGCTAAAGGTATTACAAAATTCCTAGGGTTTACCGGTGGTTCATGCATGGAGGACTTAGTTAGAACTGAAGTGGCAAAGTTATGACAGAGTTGGAAGAGTAGTTCATGGAGTTGTTATTCAATTTAACTCAGTTGAGCTAGTTTTATCTAGTCTAACTGAATGATACACTAGTGAGAGTGGAGTGAATTAATTAGTTAATTAATTCACAAATAATAACTCATTAATCAACTGAACAATACAGCAGTTAACTGTAGTGCATGTCAGTTCCAATGGAGACCCAGTGGAGAGATAGGTGAAGGGGCAAGATGGACTATCCGTTGTGACTATAATGATGCATTGATTGCACCACACACACATTGGAGTTGCCAATGAGGATTGCGCAGTCAAGGCAAGGGTAATTCAAATTCATTCAGATCTATTCTTCAGCAGGGATTGTGCAGTGGAGGCAGGCTAGCAGGTAGCAAGAAATTGGTGCATGGATTTGCATATTTCTTCTGATTAGTGTGTGAAGATTGTATTGTACTGATAGATTGATGTACTAAGCTTTGTCTGAGATTGTTACATGATCTCCATGATACGTAATATATGATAGTTTGGGTTTTCAGCTTCAGGCTTTCTCGCTAAACAACTGTGTTATGTGCGATTGTTTTTATTGCTTCATGTGTTGCAATTGAATATTTAAATTTCCGCAAAAGATTAACAGTGGAAGGATTTTGTATTTAGAAAGAATTTAAATATTGTTAGATCAGGAGAATATGGATATATGCATACATATTGTATATAATTTGTACATGGTATCAGAGAGGTGTTAATTCTTGAAGATTGCAATTGTGAAGAATTGTTGAGTTTGTTCTTGTGGAATTGCTACAGAAAATTCTTGGTGCAGAAGTTGAGTATACATTGAAATGTCTTTCAATCGGTTGCGATTGGAGTATGCCCTTGATGGGAGATCAAATTACATAGCCTGGAAGGATAGGATGAAGGCGGTGCTGGAGGATAATGGACTGAAGGAGTTCATCGATAGCGATGCTCCTAAGCTGGGATCTAGCGATGCTGCATTACTTGACGCATGGAAAAAGAAGATAGCAAAGACAAGAAGAATTATGTTGGAAGGTGTGAAGGACCATATTGTGTCTAGCCTTCATGGGAAAGCCGCTCCATTCTTAATGTAGAAGGCTTTGAAATATTTGTTCCAAAGCAACAGCGACTAGAGGAAGTTGGCACTGAAAGATAAGCTTAGAAAAATAAAAATGGAGAAGGGCGGCAATATTCCAAAATATCTCACGAAGTTTGTCCACTGTAGGGATGAAATGGGAATTGTGGGGATTACTGTTGATGATGAAGACTTGGTGAGCTTGGCTCTCCTTGGGCTTTTGAAGAGTTGGCATAGCTACGAAGACTCTGTCAATGGACGGGAGAAACTTTTGGGATGGGAGCGACTTTGGTCGGATCTTGTGCAAGAGGAGATAAGGTGAGGTACCAGGGATGGCTCTTCATCAAAGAATGAAGATGAAGAGAATTGCGCTTTGGCTACCAAAGCAAGGAAAGGGAAGGGGAAGAAATTTCCTTCAAAATCTGAAGCTAAAGGCAAGAAGAAGGATTTGTCCAAGGTGAAGTGTTTTCACTATCACGAACATGGGCATTTCACCACTAACTGCCCACATAAGAAGAAGAACAAGAAGGTTGCTGGAGTTGCAGCTGGAGAGGCCTTAGCCTCACAATTGTAACTTGATTCTCTTTGATCGCATGCTTGGTTTCAAGCTATATGGGATAGATGTGTTATCTTGATAGTGGTGCATCTTTCCATATGACGGGAGATAATGAGTTGTTTAGTGAATTGGAGGAGAAGGACCTTCAAATGCATATAGATATGGGCGACGATGGTCGATACAGTGTGACCGGAATTGGGACCATTACCTTTGAGAGGGAGTCTAGTAATCCATTCTTGTTGAAAGATGTTATGCATGTTCCAAGTATGAAGAAGAACTTGGTCTCAGTCGCAATGTTGGAAGACAAAGGTTATGTCGTTGTTTTTAGCGATGGAAAAGCTTTCCTGTGACATAAAAAAATGGGTCAAACCAAGAGGATAGGGATTCGAGTTAAGAATCTCTAAAATCTGGAGGTAGATGGCTGCGCTGCAATGGTGGGCAAAGCAGAAGAAGTGATGAGCCAGGATGAGGGCGAATTATGGCACAGGAGATTGGGCCATCTTCACCATGGTTCTTTGAAGATTTTGCAGCATATTTCTACTAGACTTCCCAAGGGTACCCTTGTGCAGTTAGATCAATGCAAGGGATGTACTATGGGTAAGTTTGTGAAGACCGCCTTTCATGAGAAGGAGAACTGTGCTTCGGTGATCCTGGAGAGAGTTCACACAAACGTGTGTGGACCTTTCTCAGTTGCCTCAACAACAAAACACAGGTATTATGTTATATTTGTTGATGACTATTCTCATAGATGCTGGATCTTATTCATGCATAAGAAGAGCGAAACATTCTCAAAGTTCTGTGAGTTTAAAGCATTGGTGGATAAGGAGTCAGGGAAGCAAGTGAAATATCTATGGAGCGATAATGGTGGTGAATACATCTCAGGTGAATTCAAATACTTCTGTAGCAAAGAAGGAATTCGAAGAGAACTCATAGCGCCTCATAACCCACAGTAGAATGGGGTCACGAAGAGGAAGAACAAAACGATCGTGGGTGCTGCACAAGCTCTTCTTGAGAGGGAGCTAGACTTGCATGCAGTGAAGGAACTGCTTGTTCCTAAAGATGAGCCTCCGGATGTGGATCAACCACAGGAGGAGATTCCTAGAGTGGAGGAGTCCACTCATGCAGAACCAAACATCAGACAAGGCAGAAAGCATACCACAGAAGCTAAGATAATGAATCTTGATGCGGCACAGAATGTAGGAGTCCCTACATCACAGCGCAGACAGAGACAGTCACCTGAACATTTTACTGGATACATGGCTCTGATGAGAAAGTGTATCGTGACAGAGCCATCTTCTTTTGAAGAAGTAGTGCAGGAGCCCACATGGGTAGATGCCATTGTGGAGGAGTATGACTCCATTGTCAGAAACAGTGCTTGCAAGATTGTTCCAAGGCCGGTGGGAAAATCAGTTGTAGGATCAAGATGGATCTACAAGGTAAAGCAAGCTGCTGATGGGAGCGTCGAGAAGTATAAGACAAGATTTGTTTCCCGGGGCTTCTCATAGAGCGAGGGGATTGATTATGAAGAAACCTTTGCACCTTTCACACGGTATTCTTCCATAAGGACCATCCTTTCTCTCTCAGTGCAGATGGGTTGGCACATTCATTAGATGGATGTGAAGACTACATTCCTTAATGGGATAATTGAGGAAGAGGTGTGCATTGAGCAGCCTCAAGGATTTGAGATCTACAGCAGTGAGTCACATGTGTGTAGGCTCAAAAGATGATTGTATGGGTTGAAGCAAGCACCTCGTGCTTGGTACACATGGATTGACAACTATTTCACTGGACTTGGCTTCACCAAGAGTGAGGCAGATGCAAACCTATACCAAATTGTGGTGGAGGGTAAGCTTTTAATCATTTTTATTTATGTTGATGATTTAATACTAACGGGTGATCAGTAGTTGATACACTCATGCAAGGCAGATCTTGCAAAGGAGTTTGAGATGAAGGATTTGGGCCTCCTTCATTATTTCCTTGGATTGGAAATATGGCAGTGGGAAGGTGAACTGTTTGTGTCTCAAGGCAAGTATGCCTGGTAGATACCGAAGAAGTTTCACATGCAAGGCTGCAAGCCTATTGATACTCCTCTTCCAGGAAATTGGATGAAATAGGATGCTACATCGGTAGAGGTAGTGGATGCCACTGTTTATCGATAGTTGGTGGGTTCGCTCATGTATTTAGTTAATACAAGACCAGACATATGCTATGCGGTGAACCAACTTTCACAAGCGATGGTTAAGCCTACCAAGCTCTTTTGGAAGGCAGGCAAGCATGTCCTGAGATATCTCAGGGGCAAATCTGAGTATGGCTTATGGTACAGACAGATGGATGAGGTGAAGTTGCATGGCTTCATGGATGCAGATTGGGCAGGCAGCCCAATAGACAGAAAGAGCACATCAGGAGGGATTTTTAGTATCGGATCTACGATAGTTTCTTGGTATAGCAGGAAAAAAAGATCCGTGGCACTCAGTTCAGCGGAAGTAGAATACATGGCAGCAAGTCAAGCTGCAGATGAGGCTATCTAGATGAGGATGATCCTGGTTGGTTTGTTCGGTTCACATTTAGATCCTATAGTGATACATTGTGTGTTGGGTATGTGTTATATTCTTTCCATGACTAGCCCCACACGCTGTACGTTGCACCTGGTGCAGCGGGGGGGTCACAAGGGAGGAGGCAGCCCCCACTGTTGGGGTCAAGGGTAGCGCCCCAGCAAAAAATTGTTTTGGTGTGTGGACCCACTCATAGGCGGACCCACCCATGTTTTGTGCATGAATTTTCACATGGTTTTAGGGTACGATGGTTTTCGGCCCCTGGTATTTTGTAGATCCGGTCAAGGGAACTACGGTTATGTTCTAATCCAGGGTTAATGGATTGGGGTTTATGTATGCTTCAGCATGTATATATATGTGTTGTAACACTAAAAGGAATATAATGAAAAATCAAGCTGGTCGTCCCGATTTGGGATCCAGGGAAAATCTTTGTGTTTATCTGTTTTATGTTTTATGCTCTCGCTATTGTTTATTTTCTGTTATAAGATTCGTGTGTAGATAATTTCTGTTCAGGGTTAAAACCTACATTTGGTATCAAAGTTGTTTCGGCTTCAAGGGGACGCCTTTGCTGCTGAGGGTTTTTTGCTCGGGCCTGAGGTAGACCCTGTTCAGTGGGAGATCTGCGGGATCGATTCTTGTGGTGAAAGAAGATGGCGAGCGGTGGGAAGATAGAGATCGAGAAATTTAATGGTCAGAGCTTTGAGTTATGGAAGCTCAAGATGGAGGATCTGCTGGTGGATAAAGATCAGTGGATCGCGGTAGATCCAGGTACTAAACCAACGGCAATGTCAGATGAAGATTGGAAGAAACTGGATCGGAAGGCTAAGAGCACAATACGGTTGTGTGTGTCAGATTCAGTATTGTTGAATGTATCTGGGGAAGCTACGACGAAGAATTTGTGGGAAAAACTTGGGACTTTGTACCAATCTAAGTCTCTGGTGAATAAGTTGTTCCTGCGGAAAAAGCTGTATAACCTGAGGATGAAGGATGGAGACTCGGTGACAGAGCATCTGAACGCCTTCAATACTGTGGTAAGTCAGCTATCATCTGTTGATATTAAAATCTCAGATGAAGATAAGTGCATCAGTTTTTTGTGTTCTCTACTAGACTCGTGGGACAGTCTGGTTATTGCAATAGGTAGCAATACAACTACCTTGAATTTTGATGACATTGTCTCAGCCTTGTTGTCGGAGGAAATGAGACGGAGAAATATGGAGGGCCAAAATGGAGATGCCTTATCTATACGAGGAAGGTCCCAAAACAGAAACAAGAATAAGGTTTCGAGTGGGAGATCCAAATCTAGAGGGAGATCTAAATCTCCTGGAAATTTTTTAAAGGTATGCTGGAAATGCGGAAAGGAAGGGCACTACAAAAAGGAGTGCAGATCTAAAGCTCCTGAGAAAGGAAAGGGATCTGATGATGCTCCTTCTGCAGAGGCAAAAACCACCTCGGATGAAGGTGGGGATGTGTATTTGGTTTCTTCTTCAAATACACATGTAGATCATGAGTCATGGTTGATTGACTCAGGTGCATCCTTTCACTTCACTCCCCATAGGGAGTGGTTCTGCGAGTATGAGAAATATGATGGTGGTGATGTCTTCCTAGGGAATGATAGGAAGGCCAGAATCATCGGACGTGGAAAGGTCAAGCTGAAGCTGCAAGGTGGAAGGATTAGAACACTTCCTGGTGTTCTGCATATTCCTGCATTGGCCAGAAATCTGATTTCTGTAAGCAAGATGGATGATGCAGGTGTAAAAATAGTGTTCGATAAAGATGCCTGCAAGATGGTTCGGGGAGCACTGGTATTAATGCGGGGAGTTCGGATTGGAACTCTGTACAAGCTACAAGGTAGCACTGTTATTGATGGGTGTAACAGTTCTGTGGTTCCTGAAAGTGGAGCAGAAAGCTTAGCTGTCTCTGGAGAAAAGACCATGCTATGGCATCAAAGGCTTGGACATATTGGAGAGAAGGGCCTTCAGATACTACATAGAAATGTTATGGTAGAAGGTATGTATAATTTCTCTCTGGATTTTGATTTCTGTGAACATTGTGTATATGAGAAGCAGAATTGGGTGAGTTTTCCTTTTGGTGCTAAGAGGGCGAACAAGATATTAGAACTTGTGCACAGTGATGTGTTTGGACTTGTGTCAGTTCCATCCCTGGGAAAGTCTGTGTACTATGTTTCATTCATAGATGACTTCTCAAGGAATACATGGATATATTTCCCGAGGAAGAAATCTGAAGTCTTTGACAAATTTAAAGAATTTAAGGCACTAGTGGAAAACCAGATAGAGAAGAAGATAAAGGCACTGAGGACAGATAATGGTGTGGAGTTCTACAAGAATGAATTTGAAGAGTTATGTAAGAAGTGTGGTATAGCACGGTAGAAGACTACTCCATACACACCTCAGCAAAATGGAGTTGCAGAAAGAATGAATAGAACACTGATGGAAAAGGAAAGAAGCATGCTCAGTGGTACCGGGCTAGGACAAGAATTTTGGGCAGAGGCAGTGGAGATTCCATGTTACTTAGTTAACAGATCTCCTTCATCAGCGTTGGAGGATAAGACTCCACATGAGGTATGGACTGGTAAGAAACCCTCTCTTTCACATATAAGGGTATTTGGATGTGATGCATATGTACATGTTCCAATGGAGAAAAGGACCAAGTTGGATAATAAATCTGAAAGGTGCATCTTTATTGGGTATAAGGATGGTTTAAAGGGTTACAAGCTTTGGAACCCAGAAACAAGGAAGGTTGTGTACAGTTGAGATGTGGTGTTTAGAGAGGTGAAAGATGTTGTTACACATGAAGTCCTACCAAAGGAACCTGAGAAGATAGAGTTTGAGCTAAAGGAGGATGACTCAGACTCTACAACAGAAGAAGATTTAGAAGAGGAAGAGCCACAAACTCCAACTTTGAGAAGATCAGTTTGAGAAAGAAGGCGACCAGAAAGGTATAGTCCATCTTCTTTTTGTTCAGGTTTTTCCTTAACTATAACTGATGATGATCCCAGAATTTTCAGGGAGGCAGTAGATTCAAAGGATGGAAAAATTTGGAAGGAGGCCATGGTTGATGAAATGGCATCCTTGCACAAAAATGAGGCATGGGATCTGGTGGAGTTGCCAGTTGGAAGGAAGCCCGTCGAGAGCAAATGGGTGCTTAAGAAGAAGATGAATGTAGAAGGCAAGGCGGAGAAATACAAAGCTCAGTTAGTAGCAAAAGGTTATTCCCAGGTGTCGGGAATTGATTTTGGTGATATTTTTTCTCCTGTTGCCAAAGTTACTTCTATTATATTACTTTTATCTGTTGCTTCTACATTTGATTTTGAGATAGAAAAAATGGATGTGAAGACATCATTTATTCACGGGAATCTAGAAGGGGAGATCTACATGAAGCAACCTGAAGGCTTTATGGTGAAGGGTAAGAAAGAATTGGTATGCAGGTTGAAGAAGTCTTTGTATGGGTTAAAACAGTCACCAAGGATGTTGTATCAGAAATTTGATACGTATATACCGGGACTTGGCTTCACTAGAAGCAAGGAGGATCACTGTGTTTATTTTAAATTAATTGGTGACCGTGTTATTTATTTGGTCTTGTATGTGGATGATATGTTGTTGATTGGAAATGACAAAGAAATTATCTAAGATTTGAAGACCCAACTATTATCCAAATTCGACATGAAGGATCTGGGTGCTGCAAACTATATTTTGGGCATGGAAATTAAGAGAGATCGGGCAAAGAGGAAGCTCTGGTTAAACCAGAGGAAGTATGTCGAGACTATATTGCAGAGGTTCAATATGCAGGATAGTAAACCGGTGAAGGTTCCTATTCCCGTAGGTGTAAAACTTTCTGCTGAACAGTGTCCCAAGACACAAGAAGAAGAGGAGTATATGTCCCGTGTTCCATATGCAAGTGCAGTGGGTAGCCTGATGTATGCAATGGTCTGTACTAGACCAGACATTGCACATGCAGTGGGAGTATTGAGCAGGTTTATGTCAAACCCAGGGAAGGAGAATTGGACAACAGTGAAGCGGGTTTTTAGATATTTACGTGGCACTAGTGATTATGGCTTGTGCTACCAGGGAAGACCAGGATTGGAAATAATGTTGGACATTCGTGGTTTTGTTGATGCAGATTGGGCTGGAGATCTGGACAAAAGAAGATCTACAAGTGGGTATGTGTTTAGCCTATTTGGAGGCGCAATCAGTTGGATGAGTAAAAGACAGTCTGTAGTGGCTCTTTCAACTACAGAGGCAGAATACATAGCAGCCACTCATGCAAGCAAGGAAGCAGTTTGGTTGCAGAGATTGTGTTCAAGTATGGGGTTGGTACAACAAGCTATAAGGATAGACCGTGATAGCCAAAGTGCAATTTTCTTGGCTAAGAACCCTGCTTATCATTCAAAGACAAAGCACATTGATGTTCAATATCACTTTGTTAGAGATATGGTTGAGGCTAAAAGGGTGTTGCTGGTAAAGGTGGAAACTTTGAAGAATGTTGCAGATGCATTGACGAAGTCTGTGAGCACTCAAAAGTTCTCTTGGTGTAGAGAAACAATGGGTGTTGAAGAATTGGCCCAATGACTAAGCTCTCCTGTGGCCCCCTGTGGAAAGAAAAAAACAAGTGGGAGAATGTTGGATATGTGTTATATTCTTTCCACGACTAGCCCCACGTGCTGTACGTTGTGTCGGGCACAGCAGGGGGGTCAAAAGGGGGGAGGTAGCCCCCACTGTTGGGGTCTTGGGCAGCGCCCCGACGAAAATTGTTTTGGTGTGCGGACCCACTCATAGGTGGACCCACGCATGTTTTTGTGCATGGGTTTGCACATGGTTTTGGGGCATGATGGTTTTCGGCCCCCGGTATTTTGTAGATCCGGTCAAGGGAACTACGGTTATGTTCTAATCTAGGATTAATGGATTGGGGTTTATGTATGCTTCCGCATGTATATATATGTGTTGTAACACTAAAAGGAATATAATGAAAAATCAAGTTGGTCATCCCGATTTGGGATCCAGGGGAAAATCTCTGTGTTTATCTGTTTTATGTTTTATGCTCTCGCAATTGTTTATTTTCTGTTATAAGATTCGTGTGTAGATAATTTATGTTTAGGGTTAAACCCACATTGTGATAATCGCAGTTGCATTAAAATCTCAATTAATCATGTGTTTCATGATATACCTAAACATATTGATATCCGGTATCATCATATCAGATATTGTGTGTAGCAGAAGATCATGTTGCTTTAGTACATTCCTACGGAGGATGAGGATGCAGAAATTTTGATGAAGGCGCTCAGTAGGAGAAAATTCAAATACCATACAGACAGGATCAGGGTGAAAGATAATTCCTATCTTGTTGAGAGTGAGTGTTGAGATTCAACAAGATGACGAGCTTAGTGAAAAGAGTTTCCTTCACTAAATGGGCCAGCAGGCTATTTTTGCCTCAAGTCTATTTTTAGACTATGTCTATTTTATACAGATCATATTTTGCTGCAAGATGCTATTTGTGGATGGTTGGTCAAGATGGAAAAATAGATGAAATTCTATTTTTTAGAATATTGGGTGAAGTCTATTTATATATCGTCGATCTAAAAATAGAAGTGTCGATTATTATTAGCCCTTAATAATAATCTGACTCTAAATATCAACTTATTCTCTTGGAGCATTTTATTTCAGTATACAGATCTGGAAAATCAGCGGGCTGAAGGAATTACGCAATTCCTAGTGTTTACTGGTGGTTCATGCATAGAGGATTCAGTTAGAACTAAAGTGGCAAAGTTATGACAGAGTTGGAAGAGTAGTTCATGGAGTTGTTATTCAGTTTAACTCAGCTAATGGAGTTAAACTCAGTTGAGCTAGTTGTATCTAGTCTAACTGAATGATACACTAGTGAGAGCGGAGTGAATTAATTAGTTAATTAATTCACAAATAATAACTCATTAATCAACCGAACAATACAACAACGCTTAACCATGCGTGTATGCCGGGCCTAAAGGAGACCCAAAGAGAGAGATGGGGTGTGAAAGGGCAAGATGGACTATCCATTGTGACTATAGTGATGCATTGATTGCACCACACACACATTGGAGTTGCCAATGAGGATTGTGTAGCCAAGTCAAGGGTAATTCAAATTCATTCAGAGCTATTCTTTAGTAGGGATTGCGCAGTGGAGGCAGGCTAGCAGGTGGCAAGAAATCGGTGCATGGATTTGAATATTTCTTCTGATTAGTGTGTGACGATTGTATTGTATTGAGAGCTTGATGTACTAATATTTGTATGAGATTGTTACATGATCTCCATGATACATAATATATGATATTTGGGGTTTTCAGCTTCAGGCTTTCCCATTAAACAACTGTGTTATGTGCGATTGTTTTTATTGCTTCATGTGTTTGCAATTGAATGTTTATATTTCCGCAAAAGATTAACAGTGGAAGGATTCTGTATTTAGCAAGAAGTTAAATATTATTAGATTAGGAGAATCTGGATATATGCATGCATCCTGTATACAATTTCTACAACAATGTGCCAAGCATTGATCTTATCTACACAAGACTTTAGAAAAACCTTTATTGTGGAATGTGATGACTTAGGAAATGGAAATGGTGTCATTTTAATGCAAGAAGGAAGACCCATTGCTTTTGAAAGTCGTCCAATCATAAGAAATTATTTACATAAACCTATTTATGATAAGGAAATGTTGGAAATTCTGCATGCATTAAAGAAATTTCGACCTTACTTAATGGGAATACACTTCAAGGTAAAAACAGATCATGATAGTCTTAAATATTTTTTGGAACAAAGACTATATTCACAAGAGCAACAAAAATGGGTCACAAAGATGTTGGGTTATGACTTTGAAATCATCCAGAAAAAAGGGAAACCAAATTTTTTTGCAGATGCACTCTCAAGAAAGGATGAGGATGTGGAAGAATTTATTTATGCCATATCTATTATCCAACCAGATTGGATAGCTGAAGCAAGGGAGGAATGGAAGAATGACGGAGAAGTGTGGACACTCATTCAAAAATTGAAGCAAGATCTGAGTACATCTGATACATTTAGCTGGAAAACTGATTCATTATGGTACAAATATCACTTATATCTTTGTAATAATTCCCAATTAAAACAAAAGATTCTTTTGGAATTTCACACCTCTCCCTTAGGAGGACACTCAGGATTTTTAAAAACTTACCATAGGGACCAGAAATATTTTTTTTGGATGGCCTTTAATCTAATATTCAAAAGTTTATGGAGGAATGGTTGGTCTGCCAACAAAATAAAGTTGAGACAATTAATACCTCAGGTATGCTACAACCTTTATCCTTTCCAAGTCAACGTTTGAGGAGGTTTCAATGGATTTTATCATAGGTTTACCCAATTCTGAAGGAAAGAGTGTCATCACAGTCGTAGTTGATATACTAACAATTTAAACTATGAAATGAGAAATATAAACTCGAAACGAGAACTCTATAAAAAAATCCCCAAAAACATGAAAAAACAACTCGAAAACAAAAAGTGTTGATGTTGGAATACCAATTTATTTATTTATATTTTATTTTATTATCTTTTATTTTTATTTTTATTTATTTTTTATTTTTTATGAGGAAAATATTCAACATGTTTTAAAAATGGCAGTGAAAACCAATTTTTTGTGTGCAAAAAACCCCTGTTTTTTTATTATTATTTTATGATAGATTTTCAACGTTTTGAAATAATGGTGTAAAAGAGAAAATATCGTGACTCCGATAAACCATATTTCAAAAGAAAAGTGAAGAAAAAAAAAATTAAAACAATGAAAAAATACTAAAAAATAATAATAAAAAGTAAATAAAAATATATATAGAAAAGAAGCATAGAATTAAAAAAAGACAAAAAAAAAATCAAATATATCAAAACATATAAATAGGAAAAAAAGAAACATAAAAATGTAAAAGAAAATCAAAATTAACCTATAAAAGATGAAAATTAAAATAAATAAATAAATAGATAATCTAAAAAAATATTTTCAAAAAACATAATTAAAAAATAAAAAATAAAAAATAAAAAACAAAAAAATAATATTTTATTAAATAATTAAATAAAAAACTAACAAAATGAAAACATCAAAATAAATCAATAAATAAAAAAAACTGCTTAAAAAATCATAAAATAAAAATTTTAAAAAATTCAAAAACTTCAAAAAAAATACAGAAAAAAATTCAAAATAATAAAAAAATGCATAATAATAATAATTAATATTATTATTATTTTATATATATATATATATACATTAAAATTTTAAGGAAAAAATAAATCATTGAATAAAAACATAAAATAGTATAAGTTAAAGTAATAATAATAATTATTAAAAAAAAACAAAAAAATAAAAAATAATTCGGCACCTCGGGCCCCTAGGCAAGTTCAAGCCGATTCTGAGAATCTTCTTGAGCTCGCTAAGGGGTCCGAGTGGTTTCCGCCCTAGGCGGGCAGAGTTGTGCAGCTTCGCCCGCCTAGGGCAGTGGCCCCTCGGGCTTCTCGACAGGCTAAAGTCGATTCAACCTGTTGGGTGCAACTCTGCCCGCCTAGGGTGGTGGCCCCTTGGGCCCTTGGGTAGGTTCAACTGATTCTGAGAATTGGCTTGAGCCTGCCCAGGGACCCAAAGTGCTAGAATTATTTTATTTTTTTATTTTTTTGTCCTAAGATATTTGTTTTTATGGGTTTTCGAATTTTTTGTTTTTTGTTTTCCTTTGCAATGTTTTCTTTTATAACGAAAGTTTTAATTTTTTTTTTCCAAAGTGAAAAAAAAAGAATAAAATCTATATCTTGAGGTTATGATTTCTTTTATATTTTTAAAAAATCGAAAAAAATATACATGCTGCATATAGATATAATTAAAAAATATGTATTTTATGACATTTTAACTAAAAATAACACGTTAAATAAAATTAAAGTATGGAAAACTTGAATAAAAAAAAATGAAAAAATAACAAATGTTATGATTTTTTTTATAAAAAAAAATATATTCGAAAAAATAAATAAAAAAATAATGATCCACATAAAATTTTAAGTAATTAAAAAAATAAAATAAAAAATAAAGATACAATTTTAAAAAATAATAAAAATCATAAACATACATATATATATATATATATATATATATATATATATATATATATATATATATATAAAAGAATAATAAAAAAAGCTAAATAATAATAATAATAATAATAATAAATTAAAAAATTAAAAAAAAAACAATAAAAATTAGAAAATTAATTAATAAATAAATAAATAAATAAAGTAATATATGTGTGTTATAAAAAAATATTAAAAAAAAATTCGGCCCCTCGGGCTACCCGGCAGGCTGAAGGTGATTATGAGAATCGCCTTCGGCTAATTTAGTAGAGAGCGCAAACTAGACAAATGAGTAGATTCACACAAATAGAACAAACCAAAAATACACACATAAACACACAGATTTTTTTCTATTATAAAAACACAGAAAAATTTACAAGTCCCTTAAGATGAGTTCTAGTGCTCCTTATATAGGGAAAATCTCAGATTCCCTCAATCCTAGATCCAAAAAATAACCCACCATCTTTCTCTGATTGTCCTTAAATTACAGATGAAAATTACACAGTGGAGATTTCATCATGAGAAACCCACGAAAACATGTGCTCACAACCGAAAAATTTCCTTAAAGAATATATACAATAGTGATTCCATTATGAGGAATCTATGATAACATGTACTTAAAGCTAAAGAAAACAAAAAAATGTAAAATTATTGTCCTTTGAAAATCTACCAATCTGATCCTTTGGGATTCCTGTCAGAATCATAGATTTCTTCATCATGATCTTGATTGTGGCACTAGATCAATACCAGGGATGATGTGTTGTAGCCAGGGTGGTTCATGTCCAAAGAAAGAATTGAAAGGTGAGAATGACATGTGAGGATTACATTTTTCTGGTGGAATTCCCACTTCCCCAAAGTATTCTATGTTGATAGTAAAATTGTGACTAGTTGGAGAGTTGTTAGGATTTATTTCGACTGTAGTTCCCCTATATAGAAGATCAAACTCAAAAATTTCATATCTAAGGTCCCCTTCTTCATTTCTTTGTGTAAAGCGAATAATGGGTTATGAAACCAGCTCCAAAAATAGAAGAAATGAGAGATCAACGCCTTAGAAATAGCCACTTCAAGGGGGCAACCTCCAACACATTACATAAATGAAAAATTCTTGGATGACACTGTTAGTCATCAGTATTTTTCAGTATCTTTAGATGACTATAGGATTTTTATAGATTTCTGAAAACAATATTCCTTGAATATCTTGAGTTTTAGAAATCTCATTGCCTTCATTATCCTTATAAACCTATTTTCACTATTCCTCAGTTGGTCTTCCCAAAGCCACCCTGTTGCTCCTAAAAGAATCATCATGGGTTTATACCTCTCATTTTCATCCTCCTTCCCTGCCTATGACCTCATTGCTCGATTTCCCCCCTATCCATAAACTCCATTTTCCCTCTAGGGTTTCTTATAGCTAACTCATTCCCATGTTCCCCAGGTTCCTCAAGCATTGATGGTCTCAAAAATATCTCTGTAGGCTCTTTAGATAAATCAAGTACATTGGATTTTGGATCTTCAATACAACACTTTTGACAATACTCTGTTTTCACTTGAAAAACACCCAAGTCAAATTCCAGTCAAAATCAGGTCAAAGGACCCTCCCACTAGGTCATTAGGGTTTTTAAATGTTTTAGGGTCATCCTTGGATGTTTTAGGCACTACTTTTCCTTTGCTAGAATCTGGCTCAGATATAATATAATGTCAAAACATGGTTAGTCAAAAAGGACCTAAAATATTTCCAAAGAAGATTACCTCATCAGTTCAAAGTCTGCAAATGAGAAAAATGGACAAAGTTTAACACTTTTGCAGGAGTGTTGAAAGTTTTGTCAGCAGAAGGTACTGATGAGGTATACTATCTACTCCTGAATGGAGACAACTTACAGCCAAGGAAAGGGGAACACATTGGTCTTGTAGAGAACTAGGGTTTTTGAGCTTGATGGTTCAGTTGAGTGCCAAAACCATGATCACTTGTAGAAAATGACATGAAGGAAGCACACAAGGCCAAACATGAAGAAATTCTGTTAGAAAAGATTGATGGAATATGGAAAAAGGTGAGGTGAACTGGACATAAATGAATTAACTTGAAAGGGCTATAAAGAAATTAGAAAACAACACTGATGATTTCCATAAAAGAGCTGTAGACACCTAGGGTTTTGAAGAAGATGGTCAGAGAAGGTAAAAAGCATGAGTTGAACTCCATCGTAGAAGCAAAAGAGTATTTTGAATATGTTGCTATGCGTAATCATCCTAAAGTTGTCAAATTGAACTTGTCATGCCTAAATGATCAAAAGGAAATCCAATTCAATGTTTTCAGTCACCTGCAAGGCAAAATTGTAAAAGAATATCAGTGAAAAAGGGAAAAAAGGACTTTTAACATTAGAAAGTGAGTTTTCAAAGTTAAATTAAATCCCTAAGTCTATAAAATCCCATCTAACATTTCAAATGAATAATTGTTTCCTTGCAAAGCATTAGAAGTTTCAAGGAGAGGAGAATTTGCGAGTTTTTAGGCAAAATTTTGCCAAATTTGCTCGGCGCTGCGCCCTTGGCACTTTTCCTTCATTCATTTTCTGAAGTCATTGCGTGCCTGGAGGAGCGCTGCGCTCTTTCCCAACACACCCAGTGCAGTTTTCTCTTGGCATTGCGCCCTCAACAACTGGTGTTGCGCACTCAGCGTGACGCTGTGGCCTCATCTTTGGCGATGCGCCCTTGGATAGGAAGGGTTTCTAAGCCCTCTAACCATTCAAACCACTTGAAAACACTTTCAAATTTCCTCCAAAGTTTTCTAAGGCACTGGGAAGAGGTAAGTACATGACATGAGCTCATCTTCAAGCTATTTTGGTCATCATTTTTTGAATGGAATGAAACCCTAATCAAACCCTAAGTTTCAACTTGGAGATCACTGTTTAAACCTCATTTCATCTTCTTAGACAGAGTGTCAGTGATAGACAGGGTAATTACACAGCTAGAGGGTTGTCATTGAGTTTTTTTGCCTCTCACTCATTCTCATACACCTATACCCTCACTCACTCATTCCCTCATTTTCAAGGCTACCTTTTCATTACCATCCCTTCATCTCATTTCCATTTACACTCCAGGGTTTTATAAAAGAAAAGTTTACAATGTCAAAGGGTGAAGACAGTGGTATGGAGGCACAGATTCCAAAGAGGCATGATCACAAGGGAGGTAAGATAAATAGATTTGAACCCCTCAATGCAAGAGAGCTCATGGCATCTCCCATTACTATTTCTTGTTTCAAGCATGTAGGATGCTTTGAATTTTGTGAAAAGGTGCAACAGGTGCAAGACCACCCTGAGCTAACTAGACTATTTATCATTAACTTGCATGACAAACAAGTTAATCTTGCAGGGGTGACCTTTGAGTTATCTACAGATGCCATTTCCAATGCTACAGGAATACCAAGTGTGGGGCAAAATTGGTTCAAGCAAGCTAACCTAGACAAGAGTTACTTTGAGCCATATCTAAAACCTAGGTATAAAGACCACCACAAGTCCATATTCCCCTTTTTACATCTACTTGATAGATATGCACCCATGATGAGGATAATCATGAAGTATTTCACATGTGAGGGAAGGTTCTCCCATATTTACTCATATCACATCCGGCTTCTTATGCACTTTACTAGAGTGAGGATGCTGCATATACCATATTATCTTTACCAGAGCATTGACAAAATGGTCTACATAGTGCATAAGAGAGATTATCCTCAGTGGATGCAAAGCCTATTCCATCACTCACTTATCAAGATGGTGGTTATTCACCAACTAAAACAGAAAGGCATTCCATGGGAGACATTCATTTCCAATGAGGTGTTCACTACTCCACAAGGCCATCATCAGCAAGATACTCCTTCATCTTCTCATCCTCCCATTCCTACTTCTCCTTCACATCCCACCACTCATGTATCACCATCCACTCACATTCCTTCACCCCATGATGACCATTCCACATCACCTTCTCACATCCCTTCACCCTCATATCATGATGAAAAAGCATCAAAAAGTAATGAGGACAGTGAGATAGATGACACTGAGATGGTTGACATAGAGCCTTTTCCTTTGACCTATCAAAGAGGTCATAGGCAGGTGTTTGCTCCACAGATTTTGGAAGCAACCCTACCTTCATCATCAACAAAACAGCTTGATAAGGGTAAGGAAAAGGTTGTAGAGCAGGTCATTGATGAAAAAGAGGAAGAGCATGAAATTGAACAAGACTTTCAACTTATTGACCTTGAGAGTGAGGATGAACAGAGGATTACAAACATGTTGATCAAGAGAAAGGATGCCCATATTAGGGAGCTACAAACCAATATTTGCAGGGCAAAGAATGTGATCAACTTCCTTGAGGTAGAAAACCAGCAGTTAGAGACAGAGAAAGCCGTCAGTGAGGTCAGAGCTATCAGAGCTTGGAAAGAGGCTGGAAAAGCCAAGGCTATGCTAGATGAGACCTGGGCACTCTTGATGACATTGAGGATGAGGAATAACAACTTCCTAGGAAGAGGCCAAGGACAATTGGGTTGAAGAAGGCCTTAGCTCGAGAAAGAGAGAAAGAGACAGAGTTGGTAGAGTAGCTCACTCCAAGTGAGATGCTTGCCATGAATTTTAGCTATGACAGAGAATCTTGGCTAGAGAGAGCCAATGTGCACCTAGAGGGTCAAATTGACAAGGCAAAAATAGACGTTGACCTGCAAAAGAAGATGGCAAGACATTATGCCATGAGGAACATAATTGCAAGGGCCAAGCTCAAAAGAGCCCTTGCAAAGATTCAAGAAAAAAATGAGGCAAAGGAGAAGGAAAAATTGGATATCCTTGCTGATGTATCCCTCCAAGCATCTAAATCATGATTAACAAGATAAATTCCAAAATTTTGGCACTTTGGTGCAAGTTTTTTATTTTTGACAGTTTGGCTAGCAGAAAAAAGGGCAAAACGTGCAATGCCACTAGCACTGTGCTCTTTTTTGGGGCACTAAAATGAAAAATGGCTTACATATTCATGATCCTCATGGAAATTACATCATCCATAGAAACTTTCAGGTCATTTGGACCAAACGGGTCCCTCAAAAGGGCCAAAAACCACCTAAAAATCACCTTTCTGCCCTCTTTTCAGCACTGGCGCTGCACCCTTAGAAGTATTGGGAGAATGGAATTTTGACTAAGAAAATGGACACCAATCTGAAAAATAAAGGCTTATTTGGAAACTAGACAGGACAGGCTTTCCAATGAGCTATCATGTAGCTCATTTGGACATCGGGAAGGCCTCCAAAAGTCGGCTGCAAGAAGGGAAATTTTTCTAGTTTTGGCGCTGCGCGTTTGGCTTGGCGATGCGCCCTCAGCTAGTGGCATTGCGCCCTTGCTAGAAAGTCAACAAAATACACAAGAAGTTATTGAAAAAGATATTTTTAGGGCTTAAAGGACAAATATCTCTAAATTAGTTGAGGAGTTATGTTAGAAGTTATTTTTGCATTTAATGAGTTTGAGATATTTGTGCCTTGGGCCTTGCATGGTCTCAATGATCAAATGCATTTATTATGTAATTAATGACTTCTGAAACCCTAGCTAGGGTTTACCTCCTCACTTGGCAGATAAATACTGCATGTAATCCTCATGTTGGTTGTTGGTTGATTGTTGAGTTCAATACACATAGACTTGGAGTTGTGAAGAAATTGGTTTTGGAGCTTTGTGTTTGTCTTGGATTAAGCATAAATGGAGCAAGCATATTCATAGGATTCATGAAAATGGTTAATGGTGATGTTGTCCTAATTTAGTAATTTTTTCCTTCTGTTTTCATGTTTTTCCATCTTTTCTCATGCAATAAAGAAGAAAATTTAGGTTAAGATATGCTGTTAGAAGCACCTTAAGACTGTTTGCCTTCTATTTCTTAGATGTTTTCCTCCGCTAGGTCTAATTGGAGAATTCTTAATTGCTCTCTAATTCCACTTAGCTTTTTTTCTTAAGAATGGTTCAATGGATTCAAGCCAGAGAAGTTTATGGTATGCCCTGTCCTTTGGTGTAGCTTAAACCATTGTTTTTAAGGCCTTTTCTTTGAAGTTTATTAATTAGGGTTTGGCTGAAGAAGTTTATGGTTTACCCTGTCCATTAGTCCATCTTGAATAGTCTCTTGGAAGGTATTTTATAGTTTGATTAAGAAATTTAGGAGTTCCCTGCTCTTTAATCATTACTAATGTGTTAAACTTACATGTTTTCTTTCTCTGAAGGTGAATAACTACAAAATTTAGGAGTTCCTTGTTATTTAGGGTTTGCTGAATTGTTGTTTTAAAGTTTACTTGGTGAAGTTTGACCAAATAAGTTTATGGTGTGCCCTATCCTTTGGTAATCTCTTAAGCATAGTGATCTTGAAAGCCCTTCCTATTATGGTATATGTTAAAGGATCCTTGATTGCCCTTTAAACCTACTATGTTCACAATTTAATGTTCATTTCACTCACATAAGCTACTGAGATCCATTTGGCCTTGTTAATTTTCCCTATGAAGCACACTTGATTCATTATTGTCCTTTTCAAGCCTTTCACAGACCCCATAGCCCAATGGTTTGAACCTCTCTTACTCTATCTGTTCTTCTTAACAACCTACCCAACCAAACAAAACAAAACAAACAAACCCTATCACTTAAACTAGCCTAAAATCAGCATCCTAAAAACATACAAGTCATATATTTTATACAAATATAGAGAGAACCCTCTTTGAGTCCAAGAAGGCTAGGTCCTAGGACTCCAAATATTGGTTTGATGTTACCCTTGTCTATTTGGTCTTGCCAATCTGACAAATTACAGGGACCTAACAGATACAAATGACCAAAACCTCCGTCTATATATAGGAGTCCATGGGCCCACAATATAATCCTAGTCGACCTAACAATAATAATGTAAGGGCACAATAATAACAATATAAGGGTTACAGGGGTACAACAATAACAATAATGTGGCTACACTAATAACAATAAGGGACTAAACTAGTAATATACGGACCTAACATGCCCCTCGCCTTCAAAAAAGTGTTGTCCTCAATGGTTGAGTAGCTCTGGGTGCTTTTGTATAAAATTCTCATCCTCCCATGTAGAATCTTCAGTGGGTAAGTTCTTCCACTTGATGAGATACTTTGAAATTGATCGATTTCGTAGCTGTCGAGTTCTTGTTTCCATGACTGCTTAAGGTTCCAATATGATTTTTCCTTCCTTGTCAAGTTCTGGCAATATTGTTTGAACTAGAAGATTTTTACCTATAACCTTCTTTAAGCATGAAACATGGAAAACTAGATGCACTCGCGAAGAAGCAAGAAGTTTCAATTTGTATGTCATAGTACCAATCTTTTGCAACACCTTGTAAGGACCATAGTACTTTGGCGATAATTTATTATCCTTCTTAGCTTGCTTGAGGGACATTTTTTTGTATGGTTGTAGTCGTAAACATACCCAGTCTCCTACATCAAAAATTATCTCACTGTGTTGTTGATCTGCTTGTTGTTTCATTCGATTTTGTGCCAAATTTAGGTTATCCTCTAAGAGTTGGAGAACTTCTTGTTGATGCTCGATGTGATCTTCCACTGCTTGAACCTTAGAAGTGTGCAATTCCAAAAGAATCTTTTGTTTTAGTTGGGAATTCTTACAAAGATATAAGCGATCTTTGTACCATAAGGCATCATTTTTCCAACTAAATGTATCAGATGTAATAGGATCTTGTTGCAACTTTTGAATGAGTGTCCACACTTCTTCTTCCTTCTTCCATTCATCCCTTGCTTTGGTTATCCAATCCGGTTGGATAATAGAAATGGCACAAGGCAATGCTTCCACCTCTTCATTCTTTGGAACAAATTTAGCTTCCATTTTTTGTAGATTATTTCAAAGTCATAACCCAACATCTTTGTGACCCATTTTTGCTGCTCTTTTGAAGATAGTCTTTTTTCCAAAAATTGTTTAAGACTATCATGATTAGTTTTTACCTTGAAGTGTCTTCCTATTAGGTAAGGTCGTCATTTCTTTAGTGCATGTAGTATTTCTAACATTTCCTTCTCATAAATAGATTTATGTAAATACTTTCCTTTGATTGGAAAAATTTCAAAAGCAATGGGTCTTCCTTATTGCATTAAAACAACACCAATTCCCTTTCCCGAGGTATCACATTCCACAATAAAGGGTTTTGTGAAGTTTGGCATAGCTAAGACCGGTGCTAGGCACATTGCCTCTTTAAGATGTTCAAAGGCCTTAGTTGCTTCAGGAGTCCATGAAAATGCATCTTTATTCAATAATGTTGTTATAGGTGCTGCTATTCTCCCATAATTATTAACAAACTTGCGATAATACCCTGTTAACCTGAGAAATCCTCGCAACTTCTTTATGGTTGTGGGGACATTCCATTCCTTAATGGCTTTATTTTTTTAGGGTCTACCTTAACACCCTTGTGAGATACAATATGACCCAAATATTCCACCTATTGTACTCGAAAGAAACATCTGGATGTTTTTGCATATAATTGTTTCTCCTGCAATAGTTTGAGCACCCTGTCAACATGTTGAACATGATCCTTCCAAGATCTGGTGTAGATTAGTATAACATCAAAAAATAGTAGCACAAATTTTCTAAGGAAGGGTTTGAAAATGGAATTCATCAACCCTTGAAATGTAGAAGCTGCATTGGTAAGGCCAAAAGGCATGACCAAAAATTCATAATGACCCTAATGAGTTCAAAATGCTGTTTTCAAAATATCTTCAGTCTTCATTCTAATTTGACGATATCCTGAATGAAGATCCAACTTGGTAAAATAAATTGCTCCATGTAATTCATCCAATAATTCATCAATCACAGGAATGGGAAATTTATATTTAATGGTGAGCTTATTGAGCTCCCTATAATCGAGACACATGCACCATGATCTATCCTTCTTGTGCACCAATACTACTGGAGTAGAGAAAGAACTTTGACTAGGTTGAATTATACCAGCCTCTAACATTTCTGCAATCATACGTTCAATTTCGCTCTTTTGGACATAAGGATATCTATAAGGCCTGATGTTTGGAGGAACACTTCCTGAAATCAAATGAATAGCATGATCATGATCACGAATAGGTGGGTGTCCTTTGGGAGTTTCAAACACCTTGGAATGATTGTTGAAGACGTTTTGGAGATCTTCAGAAATAGATGATTTTGATGTTGGAAATTCTAGTGAGCATAATTGTGCAATTACGCCTCATTGTTATTTCTTCAGAAACTTTGTCATGACATTAGAGCTTATTTTATTTCCCAGTTTCCTTGTGATACCTCGTAATTCAAATTCCTTTCCTTCTAAAAAAAATTTCAAGAAAAGTTCTTGAAAATTAAAAGCTACAGTCCCAAAAGATTGTAACCATTGTACTCCTAGTACAACATCAACACCTCCCATTGGAATGGAAAGTGTTGGAATATTCAATACATATTCCCCCATGGTTAGCTTGATATTATGGCATTTTCTAGAGCAATTTATAGTTCCTCCATTTGCAACCATCACTTGACATTTTGGTGCTGGGTATAAGAAACAATTCAATTCCTTGGCTACCTTGCAATGAATAAAATTATGGGTACTACCCAAATCAATAACCACTATTACCTTTTTCTTCTTGATATGTCCTTCTATCTTGAGAGTTTGAGGATTGATAATTCCCGCCAATGCATTACATGATATGGTCAGACTAATTTTTTCCTCTTCTAGGGTTGGTTCCTGGTGTATATCCTCTTCTTTTGAAGATTCTTGTTCATTTTCTTCTTCCTCTTCACAATCTATGCAAAATAATTTCTTCTCAGCACACTTATGACCTTTAGTGCATTTTCTATCACAATTGTAGCAAAGCCCTTTTTCTCTTTTTTCTTCCAATTTTTGTGGTGTCAACCTTGTCAGTTTTGGAAGTCTTGGAGTAGCAACACTTCCATATTTATATATGTGAGTTGTAGGCTTCCTTGTCGCCATAATTTTACATTCAATTTTTCTTGCCAACTTGAATGCCTTTTCCAATGAATCATGTTCACAAATGCAAACTTCATGTTGGATGTTATCCTTTAAAGTCGCTATGGAGACATCAATCCTATGTTCTTTCGGAATATCAGTTACTCTTATATTCAATTTTTGGAAGTCCTCAATGTGCTCCACCACTGAACCCTTTTGTTTGAGATATATCAATTGGCTAAAGAAGGTGTTGTTTTTTGTATCCTCATAATGTGCTATCATTTCCTCCGTAAAAATTGACCAAGTGGCAATTTTTTTACGGGAGAAAAGCCATCGATACCATACAAATGTATTTTGTTCTAAATGCAAAGTTGCAATGCGTACCTTTTGTGTGTTTTGCACATTATTGAGATCAAAATATTGCTCCGTTTGTAGTATCCATGTTATGGGATCCTTGCCATCAAACTTCCTCACATCCATATTTGGAATATGGTGGTTCTTCCATCCAACATTATAGTTTATGAAATCATGATTAACATTTATTTTGTTCTCATCATGAGTTTCCTCTACTATCTTTTCGCCATTAGGAAACATTTCTTGTATCAAATTTTCCAAACCTTCGATGTCTAATTTTAGATCATTCTTCATGTTTTCAATGTTGTCTTTCATTTTTTCATCAATCTTAGCTTCCATGTCATCCATCTTAGCTTCCATGCCAACTTCCATAAAATCCATCTTAGCTTCCAAACCAATCATCTTAGCTTCCACACCTTTCTTCAAACCATCCATCTTAGTTTCCATGCCTTTCTTCAAAACTTCCATTTCATTTTTTGTTGCTCTTTGCGATAGCAAAATTTGGTGCACTTGCTCTTGTAATTTTGATATTTCATGTTGCATTTCTTCGTCTTCATGAGTCATAGTAGAGCCTTCTGAAGGCTTAATGAGTATTGAATTATTTTTAGGGGGCATTTTAGAATCCAATGCTAATATCTATTCTTCAATATTCCCTTGGAATAAATTCAAACTAATTTTTTCAAATGAGACTTATGTAATTCGAAAAAAATACACACCTTTTTCTTGCTTTTGAGGAGCTCGATTTTGAAACTGAATTATCTCTGGGATTCCAGATCTTCAGTATCTAAAATTATGCCCTGTAGTATCCCTCTAAATCTTCTTTCAAATTATAGAGGTCTAACCTGATTTGGATTCTTCAAGACAAAGTTATGCCAAATCTCCCACAATGACCTAATTATGGACTAGTTTAGTAGAGTGACCTTGTACAACATGCCACGTGTAACTGTTTCCCCCTTCGCCTCTGAAATTGATACACAGGAAACTAAATTCCGTGTACTTGTAGCCACTTTTTACAGAATTCCAATCCAATTCTCATAGAGAGAGTTATGACGATTTTCCCATGGTCACCTCTTTGAGATGAAATTTGGGAGCTTGAAAAATCCCTAACTTCCACAGACCCTATCTCCGAAATTATTGCTAATCAAGCTCTGAAATTTTTGCACAAAGTTTCTCAGGATTGTGTCTTCACTTTATAAACATTCCAGATTCTGAACCCTCGTAGGAAAAAAGTTATAGTGAAAATTCCACTATGACCTCTTTAGGTTAAATTCAGGAGCTTGCAAAAATCCCTAACTTGAACATATCATATCTCCGAAATCCTCACAATACATAATAATGGAAATCATTTCAAATGCTCTAGCATACTGGTGTATTCCATAGTACTCCATCCAATTGATACTTGGATAAAAAATGTAGAGAACTCTGGAATATGGTGCTCGAGCTCAACCGAAGTAAGCATGATAATTATTTATGAGATTCCAGTTAATATTATAACTATATCTTCCCTCTTATGAATTGTACCATTTTTATAATATTAAATTATGAATGTCAACTGGAAAAGCTTTTATGGTTTCAAAAAAGAATTCCCAACAATATGTGTAATGACATGAAGAACATAGCTCGACTTGGGATCCGGCCTTAGAAGTGCTTTCTCCTTTTCAAATTTTTTTTTTTAAATAACTTTGATGACTTTTGCACCTTCTCTGGTTAACATATCTGCAAGATAATTTTCTTTTCTTGCTTTGTAAATAATATCAAATTCAAAATCTTCTAACCAGAGTGCCCATGCATTTCATATGTTTGAGATCAGTTTTAACAATGAAATGCACACTTTTCAGATATAAAATAAATCTCTTAATCCCATTTTTAACGATAAGGTTTTATTTATGGGAAGAAGGATATTTGATCTCTGTATTTGAAAAAGTCCCTTGGATTTTAGCCTTGATGCGTTGTACTACTTCTCTCATTTGTGGTGTCTATTTTGAATCCTCCTTTAATATTTGTTGAAGGATCCAGGTGTCTCTAGTCTGTTCTAGATAGAATTTCCGAATATAGTTGAGACATCCTAAAATTTTTTGGACAGATTTGATGTCAAGAAGCTGATATGGAAATTTCAATAAGGACTGCAAAACATGAGGTTGCAATTGGATCTTTCCTTGATATATATATATATATATATATATATATATATATATATATCTAATCCAAGATGTTCAATATTGGTCCGAGAAATAATCATAATTTATCTGGTGAGGAAGATAATACCAAACCATGCTTGAAAAAAAACTGATAAAAAAATTCTAAATGTCTTTTATGTTCCTATATATCCTGATTGAAAACTAGAAAATCATCAATATATACAACAATAAAATCAAAATCATGAAAAATATCTTCCATTTACTTCTGGAATTTAGAAGGCACATTCTTCAAACCGAAGGGAATAACCATCCATTGATATTGGCCACATAGAACACCAAAACTTGTCTTGTATCTATCTTATGGATTTATTCCTATCTGCCAGAATCCATTTTTCAAATCAAACTTGCTGAAAAAATTTGCACCAGAGATTTTGGCAAGAAGCATATCTTTCTTGGGTAGGGGATACCTAATAGGTTCTAATGCTTC
Organism: Pinus albicaulis; assembly: GCA_034641835.2. Classification (NCBI taxonomy): domain Eukaryota; kingdom Viridiplantae; phylum Streptophyta; class Pinopsida; order Pinales; family Pinaceae; genus Pinus; species Pinus albicaulis. The sequence continues at coordinate 393,720,723 of CM076569.1, read as the reverse complement.
ATTCAACACTTTTTAGTTTATCACCAACCTCTTTTTTCCTCTTTTCTAGTCTGAATTTTTATTAACATAAAAGGTTGGACAAGCCCATGAGATTTTGCAGGGCTCAATCATTTTTGTATCTAGGAGGTGTTTAATTTCTTCTTGGAATAATTTTTGTTTCACAAGACTCATATGGTTTGCAGAGGCCTTTTGGGCTCTGTGAACAAACCCTTCTTTAAAAGGAATTGAAACAAAATACTTTTCTCTAAACCAAAATGCATCAGGGTGCTCAACTATGCATTTTACACTGATATTTTGGGTAGTATCTTTCAAAAATTATTGTCCGTGAAGGTCAGCATGCCTGATAATATATATATATATATATATATATATGTATTGACAAGCCTTCTATTGCTTCTTCAACGATGTCCACTTTATCAGGTTGGATCCTAATAGTAGTATTTTTTGCAGGAGAAAATATTTTCTCATTTTGAGCACTGAATATTATCTAGTCTTTATCAATGATTATAGGCATGTATGTTTTAACAAAATATTTGCCAAGAAGTATGTAAGATCCAATATCATAATTGCATAAGGTCACATATATGAGTGTTGAATCAATAAGCAGAGGAAAATTAGGAGCAACATAAGAAATTTTCATAAGTTGTTTGATAATAGATTTAAATTGTAACTTTGTTGGTTACCAGTAATAGGATGGAATAGCCTTATAATTACAACAAATTCTCATGGCTTTTGTATCAATTTTAGCATCCAACTAGTATCTCTTATAACTTGGTACCTTAATGGATACTGGAATGACCATTCTATCCCCAATTCCACTGATCTCTTTGACTGAATCTCCTTCTGTCTTTTCTCTACATAAAGCGAATGATGTATGTGATTTATCAAAGATTGATGAAACAAATATAGAATTGAAATCATCTAGCTTTTGCACAAAAAATTGGATTTGTTTTTCTAAATTAGCCATGTGTTTCTCGTCCTCTTGTAGACTTTCTTAAGTCTTTCTAATTTCTTCAATAATATCATTTTGGTTGAGGTTTTTTCCAAGCTTTATTAATCTAGATTATGCACTAGGCTTAAACCATTCTTCAGGATCAATTTCTTCTTCAGAGAGGGAGTCTCCAGTCATTGTTTCTTTGATTTTATGAATGTTTTCTTGGATCCTTCTTCTAGGAATAAGAAAGTTAGGATCAAAGGAATCCAAATGCTCCAATATTTGAAAGGAGACATGACATCCTCACAATACATAATAATGGAAATCCTTTCAAATGATCTGGAATACTAGTGTATTCCATAGTATTCCATCCAATTGATACTTGGATAAAAAATGTAGACAACTCTAGAATATGGTGCTCGAGCTTGGTCGAAGTAAACATGATAACTATTTATGAGATTCTAGTTAATATTATAACTATATCTTCCCTCTAATGAATTGTACCATTTTTCCAATATTAACTTCTGAATCTCAACTGGAAAAGATTTGATGGTTTCAACAAAGAATTCCCAACAATATGTGTAATGACATGAAGAACATAGCTCGACGTGGGATCTGGCCTCAGAAGAGATTTCTCCCTTTTAATTTTTTTTGAAATAACTTTTATGACTTCTGCACCTTCTCTGGTTAACATATCCACACTATAATTTTCTTTTCCTGCTTTGTAAATGATATCAAATTCAAAACCTTCTAACCAGAGTGCCCATTTGAGAACTCGGGAATTCACTTGTTCTAACAGTCTTTTGTTCTGCAAAATTCCTTTCATATGTTTGAGATCAGTTTTAACAGCGAAATACACACTTTTTAGATATAAACAAAATCTCTTAATCCCATTTTTAACGAAGAGGATTTATTTATGGGAAGAAGGATATTTGATCTTTGTATTTGAAAAATTCCCTTGGATTTTAGCCTTGATGCTCTGTATTGCTTATGTCAGTTGTCGTTTCCATTTTGAGTCCTTATTTAATCTCCATTGAAGGATCTGAGTGTCTCTAGCCTATTTTAGATATAATTTCCAAATATAATTGAGACATCCTAAAAATTTCTGGAGGGATTTGATGTGAGGAAGATGACCTGGAAATTTCAATAAGGACTGCAAAACATGAGGTTGCAATTGGATATTTCCTTGATATATATATATATATATATAATCCAAGATATTCAATCTTTATATGAGCGATAATGAATTTATTTAGTGAGTAGGAAAATACCAAACCGTGCTTGAAAACAACCTGATAAAACAATTCTAGTTGTCTTTTATGTTCTTGTATATCTTGACCGAAAACTAGAAAATCATTAATATATACAATAATAAAATAAAAATCACGAAAAATATCTTCCATTCGCTTCTCAAATTCAAAAGGCGCATTCTTCAAACCGAAGGGCATAATAGTCCATTGATATTGGCCACCTGGAACAACAAAGGTTTTCTTGTATCTATCTTCTAGATTTATGCTTATCTGCCATAATGCACTTTTCGAATCAAAATTGTTGAAAAAATTAGCACCTAAGATTTTGGAGAGAATCATATCTTTACAAGGTAAGGGATTCCTAATAGGTTGTAATGCTTCATTCAATGCTTTGTAGTTTATCACCAACCTCTTTTTTCCTATTTTATGTTCTGAATGGTGATTAACATAAAAGGTTGGACAAGCCCATGAGCTTTTTCAGGGCTCCATCAATTTTATATCCAGGAGGTTTTTAATTTCTTCTTGGTACAATTTTTGTTCTATAGGACTGATATGATTCGCAGAGGCCTTTTGGGCTGTGTGAGCATACCTTTATTTAAAAGGAAGTTAAAAAAATACTTTTTTGAAGGAGAAAAACATCTACTGTAGGCGAAAGATGAAGGTTGAAGCTGAGATAAGTCTCGTTTGTTTCCAAGGGTTGGCATGTTTGGGAATTATTTAACGACCATATATTGCATCTCTGCAATTTTTTAGGTGCATATAATACATTTCTTTTGACATAATGGCGTCTAAGCAAAGTTATGAGTTTTTCGAAAATCGCAAATTGGCTCATAAAAAACGTGGGTCCTTTCTTACAAAGTTTCTTAATAAATATCACAAAGACCCCATTTATAATTCTCGTGTTATTTGGAAAGAATTTGATCCTCATCCAAATTCGACACTACCAGATATAGAAGTAGATAATATAATCTTCCTATGTTTAAGTTTCGTGTTGCAAGTATTTTCCGCTTTACTTCTATAAATGTTCCAATTTATTTATCACAGTGATTCTACCAAGTTCCTATTATTTTTAAAGACAATATTGAGTGGCGAATAAAAAATGGATACAAGTATATCCGTCTTGGGTTGAGTAAATTTGGTATAAATCAACTAGTCCAACCAGACCTTAATACTTCTTGCCTTACCTATGTCTTGGATACTATAGATAATGATTTTCAAGATGCATTATTAGTTATTTTTCAAATCCCTTTAAATAATGGCCTAGTTTGGTCCTCATTCCTCCCAAGGTATAAAGTCTCACTAACATATCCATACATTAATGAGTTCTTACAAGCCTTCATTTAGTTTAATGGGTTTAATGTTGCACCAGAGTCCCATATCGCAAAGTTACATACCATTGTATGCATATGGTTTGTTACTACTACTATGCCCCCCATTAATCCAAATCTGTATAAAAGAGCTTTCAAGGAAAGGGTGATTGTTGGTCCTGGTAATACATCTCCACTTCAACTTTGTTTCAGCCAAGTCACATTACCATAAGAATGGAATAGTGACTACCAACCTTTATCCCAAAAGTATCCCCAACTGGGAAACACATCACACCAATTGCAAGTTGTCACCAAGTCTGATGGAACATAAAAGCTCCAGTTTAAAGGCACAAATCCTTTAGCTAAAATCCAGTAACTCCATGCATCTCCCTCTGTATATATTCCCACCAAAATGTCAGAAATCTATGTTTCAACAAATTAGTACTTTCATACACAAATTCACCATAGTCATCCTTCCAGTTCATGTGTATATTGCAAAAATCCAAATAAAAAAATCAAACTTTAGAAACAGGAAAATCGTCTACATCCCATGAAAGATAACATCCAAACTGTCCTGATTGTGTCGTCATTCTTGTCTCTGACATAAAAATGTATAGTATCCCCAGAGAAAAGACTCGAAACATAATTCAACTTCCTGAAAGAAGCTTAGAGCCAATCAATATTACTCCAAAATACAGGAATGGCTCATTCCAAAGTGATATACAATTCCTACATTATAGAACTCCTACAGAAGTGGAACCAGAGGAACCAGTCAATTTTCTCAACTATAATAATTACTAGTTTGTATGTTTGGCACAAAATTTGGATGATTTAGGCAAATATGTCTTAGAAGTTAAAGAGAATGTGAAAATGATTCGTCAAACATATTGTTATCACAAAAATTGTACCTGATTGGCTGCTGATCAGAGAACTTTAGTGTAACTATTTCAAACCAATCTTCTGACTGAGGCTTAGCCTCATCAATCTGAGAGGGCTCTCTCAAGGGTTAATGATATTGAATAAATATGTAGATAGATGGCTAACTCTATGATTTAGGAAGTAAACTGGTTATTAATGAATGTAGGTTGAAAATAACATCAACATGTATAAATTGGGCTTATGGAGTCAAATCTTTCAGTGATTCAGTGAGTCTACTTGAGGCAGATCAGAGTTTTTAGTAATAAGGCAAACACTCATGAAACATGTAAAAACACAGTCAATTCACTTATAAAGGAAGTCATAGCATCTTATAGATGAATTCTGAGTAATATAAATGAACACCACTGCAAATGAGATATATAAGAGATACAGATAGAATAGGAAAACACTAAAAACTCCTTCAGAATCTCAATTTGGTCAAGTAAAATATCTTTGTATTAGTTGAAACAGTCAATTAACAACAAGCTGTAATTTTGCCAAAAATGTCCAACCCTTGAAAAATTCGACCCCATGGCCTTTAATAGACATCTTACATCATCATATGATCTTCCTCTAGGCTAGATACATCGAATTTTTTCCTAATGACACCTTGTATAACCATAAAACATCAACTTTAATGATAAACGAACACCTATCCTACTTGACAATCCTATTTCAAATAGGACTCAAAATAATCTTTATTATCTTTAACAACCTTATCTACTAAAACAAATTACATATTTGACAAGTATACATTCACATGGTCGAATTTATATTATGGGCTTCATCGCTTTATGACCACTTAGCTGACCTCCTCAAAACTAGGAAACAAGACCCTTTTTTTTAGGCAAATGGTCTTCTTCTTTATTTTAACATTTTTTGATTCCATTTAATCTTCAATTCATGGTCCTTGAATGTTTAATGATGGCTTGAAATGGTATAATATTCTTCCATAACCTCCAGCTCTCCAAAATTCGCTTCAAAACCTGCTCAAAAGGATGAAATGCAGTGTGCTACAAAAGTAAGGCAGTTTCGTAGCGCTTTTCATAACACTACAAAATAAGACTTTATCTTCAACAATTTCAATGCTTTCCTCTTGCATCCGATTTATCATCATCCGACACATGTTTCATACCAAATTTAGCTCTCAAAACCCTCCATAACTGGTCAAAAAGTCAAAAGAGAAACTACAATAGTTTCGTAGTGCTTTGCTGCCCTTCAAGCCTGGAGGCGCTATGAAACTGCTGAAAATGAATATTTTTGTAAAATTTTGAAAAATGAAGCCTGTAATTTGCCTAAAAATTGTATATAGCATGTCCTCATCCTTAAATAACCATAAACCAACTCACCTTATGCTCCTTGAGGTGTCAATCTCACCTTTCATAGTTAAGACATCCTTGCAAATTTTTCCTGTTTTTTCCTCACAAATATGTCTCAGAACAGAGCCTATTTCTCCTAATACATGATGTATTTTGTGAAACTGAAGGAGGTTTTATAGGCCATTATGTCTTTAATAAAAACCGTTGTTGGTTTTTTTAAATACATCTCCATCTATACAGAAACTGCATTTGTAAACCATGTGTGAAACAGGAAAACTCTGTTTTCTGAAAATAGTGCTTCAAATAAATCCTTATATCTCCCAACTGATAACACCTGTGAGAAACATGACAGATATTATTTTTATTTGATATTTTTTTGAAAATAACCTCTCTCAGTTTCTTAATATACCTTTTTGTTTGCCCAGAAACCGCCTTTGAAGTTGAATGCTCAAACAGTCATGTACAGGACAATTTCGTAACAACAGTTTCGTAGCGCATTTTAATTTATCAATTTCTGCCACCTCCTAATGAATTTTCAGAAAATGAGAGAGGTTTCTGTAGTTAGGTCTGTTATGTAGAAAAACCTCTTTCATATTTCCAAAATTCGTTTTTAGTTTCTCATAAAACTTAAAACCATTTTTCTACGAAAGCAGGACAGTTTTGTAGCATTTTGTTGTTCTTCAAGCCTAGAGGCACTACGAAACTGCTGAAAAGTGCCAAAAATGTAGATTTTTGTGTGATTTTGAAAAATGAACCTTGCAAGTGCCAAAATATTGTCCCTGACATATCATTAGTCTTAAACAACCATGAATCAACTTACCTTATGCTCTTTGAGGCATTTTTTCCTCATTTATATTGGGTTGACCTATTTTCTCTTCAAGCATTGTCATTTTTAGACCTTTGTTCTGCAATTCCTCATGGATTAATTCAAGCTTCTCCATGTTAAACTTGAAACCTTTGAACCAGTTCTCTTGACCTCTTGGAATTTTTGTAGTAGCAGCAATAACCTTCTGGTGTGATAGACAAATTTAGCATTCCTACTTTAGTGGTTGTTCCATTGAAATTCAAAGAAAAAACCTTGGACACCTATGTATCACAGCCTTGTAATTTCTCACAAAACTGTAGGCAACTTGCTCTTCTAAAGGCTTCCACTATTGTTGGGTCTTCATTGATCACTTTCATGTCTGCAAGTTCATATCTCAGACATTGTCCACCCTTGTGTGTTTTTCTTTTCTCTTCCATAGTTTCTTCTAAGAATTGCTCAGCCTCACTTGATATTAATTTGATAAACCTTTGAAGCAACCAACCACAATTTTGGCTTGATACAATAATTCTCCAGAGCTCAGATATTGCACATGGAGGAATAAGAAATGAGAATTACTAATTAGTTTAAATGTCAGCTCATGACTCAATGATGAATTATTCATTACCTAAACTAACCATGATGACTACAAACATGGGTATGTACTTTGATTTCATCACTCCATGACTAAAAAAACATCTAACTTACCCTTTCCCAACTTTTTCTGACACATAACAACTCAACTGACAAGATAGACAAAAAATCGTGCTTTCGTAGTGCTTGTAGTGTTAATTTGACTGTTTGCACTATGAAGCTATCAACGGTTTTATAGCGCAAAGTGAATTTTTACAGTGTAATGCGCTACAAAATTGTTGTTTCTTGGTTTCAAAGAAGAAGAAGACCATTTACCTAAAAAACAGGGTTTTGTTTCCTAGTTTTGAGGAGGTCAGTTAAGTGGTCACAAAGTGGTGAATCTCATCATCTAAATTCGACCATGTGACAACATACTAGTCAAAGATGTAATTTATTTAAGTAGATAAGGTTGTTAAAGATAATAATGAAGAGTTTGAGTCCTAGTTGAAATAGGACTGTCAAGTAGGATAGGTGTCTGTTTGTCATAAATTTGATGTTTTATGGTTATGCAAGGTGTCAATAGGCAAAAATTCGATGTATCTAGCCTAAAGGCAGATCATATGATGATGTAACATGTCTATTAAAGGCCATGCGGTCGAATTTGTCAGGGGTTGGATATTTTTGGCAAAATTACAGCTTATTGTTAATTGACTGTTTCAGCTAATACAAAGATCTTTTACTTGACCAACTTGAGATTTTGAAGGAGTTTTTAGTGTTTTCCTATTCTATTTGTATCTCTCATATATATCATTTTATCTGACTTCCTTTATAAGTGATTTGACTGTGTTTTTACATGTTTCATGTGTGTGTGTCTTATTACTAAAAAACTCTGATCTGCCTCAACTTTCATGTCAAGTAGACTCACTGAATTATTGAAAGCTTTGACTCCATAAGCCCAATGAATAAATGTTGATGTTATTTTAAACCTTCATCTATCGTAATAAATTTATTTCCTAAATAGAGTTAGCCATTTATATATTTATTCCATATCAATAACCCTTGAGAGAGCCCTCTCAGATTGAGAAAGGCTAAGCCTCAATCAAAATATTGGTTTGAAACAGTTGCATGAGATTTCCTGATTAGCAGGTTATCAGGTCTAATTTTGTGATAACACATATGCTACCATGCATTCCCAACAGAATACCCAAGAGGATCAATAAAAGAGATTCTTATACAATTAGGGCTTATCGGTAAGGTTGTGTCTAGCTTCCAAGGATCTCTACCCAGACCCAACTCTCCTCCTAATTATGAAGAAGTTGAGAATGAAAACCCAAACTTTACTTATTTCAAAACTTCTTAGTCTTCCTCAAGTTTATCTTTGAAGGTTATCTCTGAAGAATTTTTCAGTCTTGAAAAATATGATACAATTAGTCAATGGAGAAAATCTGGCTAGGGAAAAGCTAGATTTACTTAAAACTGAAATAGAAAGGTTCAGGATCTATGAAATTAAGATGGAAGGTCAAGAAGACATTGGTGAGTCTTATAAACACAAGATAAATGAATCATTTGATTTCTCACATCACTATAAAATGATGAAATTAGTGACTAGGTGACTAAAAATGTTAGTCACCACAATTATTTCAAGTGAATTACTACTAAATTTGAGGAATTTTAAGTGACCGAACTAAAAATGACCAACTTAAATGACTAATTTAGTCTAGGGATAAAATATACGACTAGATAATAAGTGAATAACTAAAAGCGACTAACTTAAATGCCTAATTTGGTCTAGGGATAAAATATAAGACTAGTTAATAAATGACTAAACTAAAAGAGACTAACTTAAAAGACTAAAATAGTCTAGGATTAAAATATATGACTAGATAATAAGTGATAAAATCAATAATGATTAATGTAAATGACTATTATTGTCCAAGAATAAAAATATGACCAAATAAGAAGTATATTAATTAGTCATTTATGTTAATAATTTTTAATTGTGTCACTCCATAAATGGAAAATTGCAATTTTGATACTGAAGTGTTACATTTCACTACAGGGGTCTCTAAATCCATCTGCAATGTTAAAATTTTGACACAATGGGGTCTCTGAATCCATTTACAGTGTTCAAATTCTAAATTCCCTTTTGTCTCTAAATTTTAATAGACCCACTTCTTTGAATCCATATCCAGTGTTAAATTTAGATACAAGGGGGTCTCTGAGTCCATCTTCAGTGTTAAAATTTAAAGACTTTCATCTGCAATGTTAAAATTTAGGTATATGGATTCAACGATGCCTTTAAAGGGTTTCATGAATCCATCTATAATGCTAAAACTAGCAATTGCACGAGAGGTGCAAAGGAACGCGACCGAAAGGAGGAGGTGAAAATGTGGAAGGAAACTATATCCTTGTGCTACATGTTAGGGTACATCATCAATGTCACATTGTGTGGTGCACAATGGCACATTGAAGGTGAAAAAATTTCTAACCTCCATAGCTAAAGAACCACTCTAGTCCTTGCAATCAAAAGGGGTCGTGTCAATGATTACGATCTCTACTTGAGTCTTATTTTTCTATAGCATCCACACATGTTATAAATGATAGCACATCCAAAAAAATGCCATGGATTCTAGGCATTGACAGGTGGTTTTCCATCTGTATGTTATGAGACCAAGTTATGAAATCGGATAAATAAACAAGAATAACGAATTTTTTTATGTCCTTTTAAATATAGAATAATGTTTGATAGTCAATCTGACTATTGCGACAACGATCCAGACCAAGTTATCTCATAATGGGGCTGATTTGATTCTTTCCTCAAAGATTGGAGTCAGACTTAAGTCAACTCATCCCTGGAGGATTTTGGTAAAGAGGAAATTAAAATATCGGTATAGTGGCAGTGGGAGAAATACCATAACTCCAACTGAAAACAAAGAGGAGCTAGAATTATAACCTAGAAATATATACTTTCAAGTTTCAATCATTTTACCATAATAGAGAACCAACAGTATGAGGAGAAGAGTGGTTCACATGCTCAAATTGGTTTTTTCCTATCTTTTTTCCATCTCATTCGATATAAAAAAGAAACATACATTATCAACTTTATCACTTAATTTATTTATACATAAATAATGATATTTTAATAAAATATTTAGTAATTAAATTTTTATTAAATTAAATTAAAAATAAGGATAAATTACCTAAATTAAAGAAATAAGACCATAAAGGCTTGTTAGGAAATCAAGGGAATAGGTATAATCTTTATTTTATCGCTCTATAATTGGATACGAAAATGAATCAATGTAATGGGTTTCAAGTTTTGATGCAAAACCTTGTGGATGCATCATGCATATTTCAAAAAAATGAAATGTATTTGTAGTTATTGGACTTAAACATCCACGCACATGATGGATCATCGTAGATACATAATTTAATATAAAGACATTGCATATCAAAGATGGTTTCAAATTGTGTGGAAATTGGGTTTCAATAATCCATACCTCCAAAGATGTCAATGCTCAATGCCCCATAAACCCCCCCTCCGGTTGTAGGATCGATCATAGATGATGTCGTAGCCACAATAATAATTCCACCCAAATGTAGGTCTAGTAGATTTCAATGTCAATTTGTAGTATCCACTCTTTGGTCATATAGCACACCCCTAAAAATCACTATATATTTTATTTATATATAATAAAATTTATAGCATACAAGTATAATATATTAAGGGAGCATTGAAAGCGTTTCCAAAAATATGACCCCCAGTCTTAATAGTAGCCCGGTAGGCACATTCATCTACTCCATCCTCGATCGTGGTTACCCTAATATTTAAACATTTCTTAAGCCTTTATCTCTGCTGGTAAGCTAGCTTTGAAATTTAAATCTGTAACAACAAATTTATATTTTGTTAGCAATATGATTTCACCTCCATAAAGGGCACTAATTTTCACACGGGTACTTTATTTGGAATGAAAATACACTTAAAACCACTTTCATAAAAAAAAATATTCTCAGACATTCTCTTCAGGGAAATTCTCATACATTCATGAGCAAATGTTGCTTCAAAAAATAAACCACTACAAATACTCATCATGCTCACAACGTTATTCGTTTCAATCTTTGCAAGTCTTATTTTACAGCGTCACAAATTACAGAGCATGAATTTTGGGTCTCACCCATGGATAATGTTTTGGAGTGAAGCTCACCATTTAAAATGTTATCACACAATACTTTTATGATATATTTAATTTGCAACTTCACACAATTGGTTTAGTTGCGAAAATTTTTGGCTTTGCAAACATCTTCTCTCGTCTTGGCAGGGGTGATTTCAGACATAGTTTCTCGCAGATTTGGCAAGAGAGGGAAACTATGGACTCTCTGGATCGTGTATAATTGTGGTGGGATTTATTTAAGACTTGAACTCAACAAAATGATCTCCCTTTTCCTTATATACATCTCCATCTACGAAGACATTGTTATAATTTCTGCAAGTTTCACTATAGCAAAATTCCCCCACACCTGGAACTCCAGCAGAAATCCCTTGGATTAGAGACCTTTAATATATATATATATATATATAGTCCAATTCAAGTTTCATCACTATGAATCCCCAATTTCTCGGTCATTGTTGTCTTCACGATGATTGTGATTTTTATGAAGTTGCAGAAGAATTACCGAACACTCAAACTCCAAAAGATTACCTAACTATCCAAAACAAGAAGATGATTTGCAAGTTTCTAAAAGCCCTTCATCTCATATTTGCTGTCCAAAACAAGAAGAATATATGCAATTTTCTAAAGGCCCTTCATCACATATTCACTATCCAAAACAAGAAGTTGATCTGCAAGTTTCTAAAGGCCCTTCATCAGATATTATTACTTCACAACAATGACAAGAGGAGAATTGATCTAGATTTATGTAGGAATGCAACATAATATATAAATAACCATAAACATAGAGATGCAGTGGAAATTTTGCTTCATTTCATTAATATCAAATAACAGAAATATGCTTACAAACATAATGGAAATAAAATATCTAGGGTGCTGGTAGCGAATCTCTAAGAAGAGATGTGGTGGGTAAAGACCTCTGAAATATGTTACAATGAGGCTCGAGGGCCTATTTATTATTGAGAAACAATGGAGAACTCTAAACGTCCAAAAACCTAACCCTAGGAGATGAAGCGCTAAAACTATGGGCCCCGTTTCGGTAAATTGGTGTTTCAACTTCCTGGGATGTAACTTCGGCATATGATCTCTGTTTGATGCATATGATACATCATTATAAATATCTATCCGAGGAATACAACTGTTGCCGCAAATATCAATTTCGGAATGGAATCATATTCGTCGAAGGAACGATGCCCAAAAAATGTCATTTAGTGCCTCAAAAAGGAAGTTCAGGACCTAAAAAAATGCTAAAAATTGTAAGTTGTGCTGCAACTTAAAAATAGAAAGAACAAATGGTGGGGGTTCAAATGAAATAGGTGGCTGGCCACCAATATCCACGTGGATCATTAAGGCCCCACAACGGCTCCGGGAGTGGAGGACCCAAAAACATGCTAAAAATAGTAAGTTGTGCTGAATGTGAAAAGCTGCAAGAATTGATGGTGCTGGTCCAAATGGAATAGGTGGGTGGCCACCCATATCCACCTGGATCATTCCTCCCTCCTTAGTAAGCAATGGTCCCCATTGCGTTGAGATCCTCCATGAGATGAGGCAAATTCTATTGAACTAGGTATTATATTTTTTGAAGATGTCATGGACCTGCGGGTGGACATGATTGGTGTGTTTAGTAAATTTGGTTTCTTTATCAGCCTCAGACAGTACATGTGTGGATTATATATGTGTAGTTTTAGGATGTATGGCAACATCAGGCAGTGGTGCGTTGGGAGTCAGATCAATGGAGTGCTTGTCTTGACAGTGTAGAGGAACCTCTGTGAGTGAGGAGAAAATGTCCTCGTATTCCTCCATGACTTTGTCCATCTGTTGCAGTCATGAGAGGGAGCCCTATTTCGAGGTTGTGGCCAAAATATTCTTCTTTCCCTCTGACGAGTTGTAAAGAAAATAAATTTCTTGGTTTGGGAAACAATCTTACTGTGTTGTTTTGTAGTAGTCAGAGAGATGACAGGAGGAGGTACTACCTCCAGTATGTTGTACAAGTTATTTCCCAAAGTAATAACAATAGCACGAGGCCTAGAATCATACACAGCATTTCGCCTCCACAAGTATGGTTGGCCCAATAATACATCAGCTACATCAAGAGGAGAAAAATCACATAATACATCATCTGTGAATGGTTTGATACTGTACAGAAGGCAGCATTGTTGGCAGATGCAGATATCTCTTCCTAGGTGAAGCCACCCGATGGTATACGGATGTGGGTGTGCTATGGCCAGTAGGCCGAGCTGCTTCATGACCTCTGCTAAAAATGAGGTTCTTTTGGCTTCTGCTATCGACAAGGAATTGCAGTGGAGAACCCTTCACCCACATCTGCGAATGGAAGAGGCGCTCCCCCTTCTCTGGATCCTCTGGATACTCCCTCTAGATCTTGGTGGTGGTAACAATGGCACTGGGATCCGAATCAATGATATGCTTCCCTTTGTCATTGCCTTTGTCTGGTTCTGACTCAGGATCAGAAAATGCATCTGATTCGGGTGCCTTTAGTTCGACCACCAATGACTATTTGGCCCGACACTCGTTTGTGCTGTGAGTGGGGCTGTTATGAAATTCACACCACTTCCCCGTGTCCTTCTTTTTATTTGTGGTGTTGTTCTGAGTTGCACCGCTTTGGCTTTTCCCCTTGTTCTTGAGTGCGAGGGCACCTTTCGGATTCGCAGATCCAAAGTCTCGCTTCTTCTGCTTAAATTTCTGCTCCATCTTGGCGTCATAGCGATATGTCGTGCTAAGCAATGTAATGTCGAGGAACTCTATTTCCTCCTGAATGTGTTTGTGTAGAAAGCCGCGGTACTTGAGCACCAAATGTCTCTCTGAATCTTTAATACCCAACTTTGTTCACAGCGTATGGAACAGATTCGTCAGTTTGTGCACATCTTGATCCCTTTGTTGCCGCAGCATGGTACATTGGATGTATTTGTCCTCATAGCTCTGCACGGGGTAATATTGTTCCTTGATGCCATCTCGAAACGAATTCGAAGTGGGTGTGGTCAATAATAGAGAGGGTTCCCCTTCGTCCTCTTTCTCACAGTAGGTTTCCCACCAGTCTTTGACATGGGGTGTGGCTTTGAGGAGTGCAAAAATAATCTTTTCTTGGTAAGAGAAATCATGGACCGAGAAATACCCTTCCAGCAAATTCAGCCATCTATCTACGATGTCTACATCTATTTGGCCTTCAAATACTGGAATGTCAAAATTTACCTATGCCTTGAAGGGAGTGATGCCTCTAGAGTGGCTGTTGGATGCAAATGCACTGTAGGTGGGTAGTCATTGAAGGATTTGAGCAAAGTTATCCATCATCATGTTCCTTTGTTTCTCAAGGGCCTCTTCGAGAAATATTTTGATAGGATCTCCTGCTCCCTCGTCTTTATTTTCTTTTTCCATGGGAGGTCGTCGGGGCTTGTGAGGCTGATCTTGCAAGGGTTCAACTAGATCGAGCCCTAACTCCTTATACCCTAATCGCGTTGGGGACATGCAGAAAAAACAAAGAAAGAGTAGACCGCTCTGATACCACTGATCCAAATTTATGTAGGAATGCAACAGAATACAAAAATAACCATAAACATAGAGATGTAGCAGAAATAATGCTTCATTTCATTAATATCAAATAACAGAAATATGCTTACAGACATAATGGAAATAAAATAGCTAGGGTGCTGGTAGCGAATCTCTGAGAAGAGATGTGGCGGCTACAGACCTCTGAACTGTTTTACAATGAGGCTCAAGGGCCTATTTATTATTGAGAAAAAATGGAGAACTCTAAACGTCCAAAAACCTAACCCTAGGAAATGAAGCGCCAAAACTATGGGCCTCGTTTGGGTAAATTGGTGTTTCAACTTCCTAGGGACGTAACTTCGGCATACGATCTCTGTTTGATGCGTATGATACATCGTTAGAAATATCTATCCGAGGAATACAACTATTGTCACAAATATCAATTTTGGGATGGAAACATATTTGCTATAGGAACGATGCCCAAAAAATGTCGTTTAGGGCCTCAAAATGGCTCTGAAAGTTCAAGACCCGAAAAACTGCTAAAATAATAAGTTGTGCTGCAACTTAAAAACTGAAAGAACTGATGCTGGGGGTTCAAATGGAATAGGTGGGTGGCCACCAATATCCACTTGGATCATTAAGGCCCCGCAACAGCTCCGGGAATGGAGGACCTGAAAACCTGCTAAAAATAGTAAGTTGTGCTGAATTGGAAAAGCTGCAAGAATTGACGGTGCTGGTCCAAATGGAATAGGTGGGTGGCCACCGATATCCACCTGGATCAAGAATGGTGATCAGAAAAGCTTTGTAGAATATAAGAAGGAGACCCCATCTTTATCTCATAATCCAAAATATTAGCAACGACAAAATCTCCTCCTGTCAAGATCTGCTCAGATGCACATCGAAAATAAGAACAAGAAGAAGTGGGGAAAAAAAGGAAGAATACATTGAGCATCCAACACTTGATCATGAAGGAAAAAATCTAAAAGAATTTGATGATGCGGGAAATTCAAATTTTATTAACAACAACACATCAATTGTTGAATAATAGGGAACAATTCCACCCATTCTATATTCAGTACAAGAAAAGCAGCAAAGCGATCCAAGAAACTTGGTAGAAGAGATGAAGGATGTCTCAATTCCATCCCAAAATCCATAAGATCAACAACTTCTTGGAGTGGGAAAAATGATGGAAGAAAACATTGTGCATCCAACATTTGATCATGAGATTGATGATTCAAGTAATTCACATTTCATTAACAACATCACATCAATTGTTGAAGAATAGGAGACAATTCTTGCATTCTTTGTTCACCACAAGAAGAGTAGCAAAGTGATCCAAAAAATGTGGTGGAAGATATAAAGGATGGCTCAATTCCATCCTGGAATCCACAAGATCAACAACAATAGTAGGCGCCTCCTGTCGAGCGCCTGTGTTTAGATCATCCATGCCTAAAAGAAAAATCAGGGGAAAAAATGGCAGAAGACCTACTCGAACATCACACACCAAATCCTGGTCATGCATCTAATTTTCATTCCTCTAAAAAAATTGTATCAACTGAAGCATTGCAACCACCTAATTCAGAAGCTGAGCAGGAAATTTCAGTACAAAAAGTAATTCCGAGTGAAAATGATGATAAGTGTGCCATTGGCACCAGTCACAATCGTAACCCAAAGAAACTCTTATGTGCAACTAAGGCATTTATCTTTGTTCTTGTGTCAACATATGCACTGATAATGGTTGGGAAATTACTGCCCCATCGATTTGAGATGCATGGTTTTAACATGCAAAAGAAGAGAAGAGCAACCATGAGGAAGTGATTAGTCTAACATGCAAAAGAAGAGAAGAGAAACCATGAGGAAGTGATTAGTGTACTCGATAGAGACAAGACTGTTTGAAAATGATATTGTACTAGAGGATGGGACTCATGACAACCACATGTTGAATTTTAATAGGAGAGAACGATGAAAAATAGAGCTAGGATTAATAGTGTTTTCCCAACCAACTCCATAGAGAAAACGCCTTTCGGCATAGTTATAATACTTTTATATAATCACTACTAAACCAACATAGAATTTTCTATTAAAATGTTTAACCACAACACATATTAACAAAGTCAATATCCTTGTCATAAATAGAAAAGATAATATATATATATATATATATATATATATATATATATATATAGATGGGGTTCTTCTAAATGACTATCATGACCACCACATTTTCACTGTAATTTAGTTTTTAATAATTCAATATATAAATATACATAGAATGAGAAAATGTGTGTATCAATGTGGAATAAACGCTTGAACATAGGAAATTAGTCCTTTTTTAGTATTAAGATATGGTGTTAATGAAGCTATAAGAAAGCCCTCTTTGTTTTCTTCCCTCCATATTTTTTAGTGATCCCAAATTTGTTTAATTTTTCATTTTAACTTTTCCAGTACACATTTACATTTATTTTTAATTTTAAATTTCCCTCTACACATTTACTAATTTGGTGGAAGATTCAACATCCTAGAGTTTCAATGTATGTTTCGACTATCGTTGTTGCATTGGATAACAAGTAGCCATCCAGACTCTATCCTACCCGACCCTAAGGTAAAAATTATCATCCCAAATGTCGACTTCATTTATTACATTTCGATTCTAGTGTCTTTATTTTGAATGTAGCACAACGCCCTTTAATCTACATTGTTAAAATTTAAAGGCAAAGAAATTTTTGAATATATCTACAATATTAAAATTTAGAAACCCAAAGGCCTCTAAATCCATCTGTAATCTTAAAATTTAGATAAATAGATTCAACAAAAGAATCCATCTATAATAATAAAATTTTAACAATTTTATCCAACATAGGATATAAGTTTAAAATAAAAAATATTTTTACACGAGGGGCAAGAAAAGAGAGTTCCAAACAAACATTTTTTAGGATCAATAAGAATTTGTTCCTTAATCACGTCTAATATTTTAATGCTGGGCGCACTAAAATAATTTATTTATTTTTCTTTTCTAGTCTAATCTTTTAATGTTGGGCGGGCTCTTTTTGGTTTTTGTTTTAAAATCTAATCTTTTAATGTTGAGATTGTTTTTTGTTTACGGGCTGAATAGCCACAAATTTACCAAACCTACAAGGGCCTAGAGCAGTTCGATTGGGAAGTTTCCCACAAGTTTATTCTGTGTTAAGAGGCTAAGTTTTGCCACAATTTATAGAAGCCACTCAGTAGATCTCCCATTGAGTACCACAAAGTGAACCAATTGATGATGTTGGATTATCTAATCGTTTTTTCTGGGTAGTAAAGAGAGTATGAGGGGACCGGTATCCGGCCCTACAAGTCTCCATAATTCAACATCGTGTTATCAACAATAGGCTCTATCCCTTGACGGAGATTGTGAAGGTCTTGCAAAGAATCATCTATGGATTTGTTGTGCCTCACAGGGAGGAGCACAAGATTTTCTAAAGAGTTTGCTGATGCCCTTACATAAGCAGGAGATTTTCATTTTGGAATGTAGAGTCTAATACAGGTGAATGAGTGCAAGAATTTTATCGAATAGAAATGAAGATAAGCTTGATTGAGCCATAAGTAGTATTCATGGTAGTTTTCGAGGACCCTGTAATTGGCACAACGAATCCACCATTGTTATCAAAGGAAGGGGTAGAAGTTACATCCACATTAGAAAAATAAGGATGGAATTTGCATGGATCAACAACAAAAACTAAGACAAAAATTATCAAAATAAAGATGAATGTGAAGAGGAGTAGGGTGTGTGTTGTTAAGAATGTTGTAACCAGTTATAAAGACCAGAAGGAGAAACTGATAAGTGAGAGGAGAGCTGAAGAAAATGTAACAGGTGCAAAAAAAAAAAAAATTCCATAATTTTCAATATAGTCAGGGTGACTACTCCACAAAAACCAAGATGGCCATTTACTGGAAATAAGGTATGACAACAAAAAGACAAATGGATAAGAATGAAATTATTACAATTCTATTACCGATAATATTGATATTCGATGACCGTCATTTTTTACACCTCATGCTTAAAGAAATAAGAAATCCACACATGCCTTGTTTTGTATAAACAAAACAAAAAAAAACATGAAGGAACATTTTTGTGGAAACTATGGAGATGCTGAGATTTCTGTAGACAATGTTGCAATGAAATTGGAATCCCCCCCCAAAAAAAATGGATCAAAATACATGAGAGAAAGTTTGGGATGGAATTGCAGATCCTACTGGCTCTGGCTCGGCTTGAAATGCTGTCAAATATGCTCATGCTATGAAAAATTTAATGGAAGGGTATTAACAAAAAAAAGGAGACATCTTTGAGGAACTCTAAATTTTATAATTTCCTAATAGTAAGGAGACTCGAATAGTGGTTGATGTTTTCAAATGAGCTACAACAAAACCACTCTGCTTTTTCCCAAAAAAATTAATTACAGGAATTAAATTTTTTAAGAGGAAGTTGATGTATCGAGTACCTATTTCACCTACAAATTAAACCTGGAGATTTGATCGACATGCCCAAATCTCCTCTTCATTGTAGAAAGGACACTACAATATTGAGACAACTAAAATACAATATTGACTACAGATTCATCTCCACCAATCAGCAAAGATACTGGTGGGGCCCTGATCACTCGCCTATGATAAGCCAATCATGGTTTAGAGAATTTTCCTGGATATTACTATTGGTGTCGGATCCTACAGAGCTCCTCCAATCATATACAAACAACCCTCTGACATCCTACAAAATGACGACAATTGGGGAAATAGAACAATACATGCTGGTTAATGACCTGTAACATTTCATACCTATCGTGGTGGGCCATAAAACTTATTCTTTGACCTGGTAATCAGAAAACCTAGATATTTTTTTGTGGAGGAAAGTGCAAAAAGGATTGGTGGAGAAAGTATAGAAAAGGAAAAAGTGATGTGGTGAGATGCGTTAT
The DNA here is from genome assembly GCA_034641835.2 of Pinus albicaulis. NCBI lineage: Eukaryota > Viridiplantae > Streptophyta > Pinopsida > Pinales > Pinaceae > Pinus > Pinus albicaulis. The sequence goes on along the minus strand of CM076569.1, from coordinate 393,700,998 downwards.
CAGGATTGTCGTTGAAAAATTGACCCAAATGGAAAATTTGGTGTTTCCCTCCTCCTTCGGATGAGGCTCTGCTAGTAGATATAGTAGTATAGGAAAAGGCACAATACATGAAATCAAAAGATAAAATGCAGTCAGAAAACCATTAGCCAAACATAAAAAAATCCTCAAGAAGACATTAACAGAAATCAATCAAAGTTGACCCCCACAAAATTAGACTGGTCATTGAAGCGGAAGGATACTTGGAAGAATCAATCAAATTGAAAAACCAAGCCTTGGTTGGTTGATGGGTTTTCTTCCATATGAATGGTTCCCAAATGAATAAATGGGTTGAAACATGGTGGAAACCACTCCTCAAATATCGACCAAGAATCAACATTCCAAATGGATGGTTTTCCTTCCATTTTCTCACTACAGAGGATGAAAACCTCATCGATGAGAGATTATCGGTTCAAGGTCGAGGTGGACCTTTGGTTTTGACCTAGCAATAGACACTCCTCGGAGGAACATTTTTTGGGCCAAACTCCTAGGATTCCCATTGGAACTATAGATCCGGAAAGCTATCACAAACATTGCAAACAAAATAGGAAAAATTTATTACTTTGATGAAAGCGGCTTTAGAGGGATTATAAAAAATACAACATGGGTTTTGATTGAACGATCACTAATAGGGGGGCTCCCTGCAACAATCAACCTATATTGGGGTCCATGTTCACATAAGAAAATTATTGAATACTGGTCAATTCCTTTCTGCTATCTTAGATGTCATGCCTCGAGACACTTGATGCAAGTTTTCCGAGAAAGACATGCATGAGAAAAAATTTCCAATGTTGCAGTGAGACATGCTGATTTCCTGGAACATTCCACTATTCTACATGACAGGACGAACACCCTTCCCTCTACAAATTCCGAATCAAATGATCCCTCCCACTCAAAATCACCACCTCTAATAAACATCCCTATTACTAAATATCTACTTCCTCCTAAAAACTCTTCACTCACCTAGCATCCAACAAGCCTGCGCTTAAAATTCATGGTCCAATCTCTCCAATCCCTAGTGAATTTTCAAAAAGAAGCAACAATAAACAAATAATTCTTCCTCATAACCCGGTCATTAAATCTTCCTCCTCTATAAAATGCTTCTTCTTTTTTGCTATTTTATCCAAAAAACATAAACCCTCTTGTAAATTGCAAAAGGGACAGTGATCTGGCCCCTAGGACTGAATCAAAAGATCAAGTTGAACATCTATGCTCCTCCCCAATAAAATTTGGGGCTCCATTTGAATGCACTTTCACTCGTTTCTCAGAGGACATGGAACTCGAGGCTCTAGCTAGTGAGTCAAACTTTTATCTGCATCCCTTAAACATTAAAAAATCATTTTTCAATCCAAAAGAACCTTCTCCTTGCCCAACTAACTTCAAAATGTGATGACTCGACAAAGGAAGGTACCAAAATTAATTTTTTTTTGGAATTTGTACCATCGATCCATACAATATATTGGATTAGTTCCAAAATATTCCAGTCAGCCATCCACTACCAATTGCCCCATTATCCTCTAGGCATAGGCTTAATGAAGAATTTTCTCCAGAACCTTGGATCCTTAGAGTAGAGTCATCTGACATGGACCTTCCATAATGTCCATAATGTCTCTAAATGTAAGGGGAGTTGGATCGACCCAAAAACAACAATCCCTGAAAATTCTAATCAAATTTCGTAATCTTGAAATTGTGCTGTTTCAAGAAACCATGACTTCAAAAGACAAGATGTGTGACTATCTTCTATAGATTTGTCCAAACTGGAATGTTTGTGCAACTAGTTCCTCTGGTCTATCTGGGGGACTAGCAACAATTTGGAATCCAACAAATTATAACTTCAAATCTTTTAGCGCATTTTCAAGTTTAATAATCATGGGAGGAGGTAGGGGTTCCAAAAATTGACTAAGAATAATAAATGTATATGCTCCATATACTAACATAAAGGATTTTTGGTCAAGCGAAGATAAAATTTATCTCTTGGAGCTTGATTCATTGATCATGGCTAGGGATTTTAATTTCTCCACATATATCTCTGAGTTCTAGGGCTCCCACTACAGACCTGACAAGCTGGGTTCTTTCTTCAAGGATCTATTTAGCCATAATAATATCTGAGACATCAAACCAATTCCAATTGGACCCACATGGAAAATGGGCATTGGGATTCACAGGGTATCGCTAAACGCTTGGATATATTCTATGTAAATGAACCTACATCCAACTGCCTTAAGGGACTCAACTCTAAGATTATTCCTATCAAAATATCTGATCATTTCCCAATAATGTTGGAATTGAATGGGGTATTGCATTCAAAAACCCATCTTTTCAAATTCAACCACTTCTGGTCAAAAGAGTTGGATTATAGACTTGGTTCAAAATTTTTTGAATTTTCCATTTGGGGACAGGTGTCCTCGGAAAATGTACATGCTAAATGGAAAATTGAGAGACCTCAAAGTAAGGGTCTGAGAATTGGCAAGAAGGAAAAATAGGGACCTGAACAAGGAATTACTAGGGATTAAGAAAAAAATCAAGAGCCTAGAAGACCCATATGACCATGATTTTTTCATTGAACACATAATTCAATAGATCCTTCAATTGGAAATCCGAAGATCGGAGATCTTGAAAAGGCAATTAGAATAACTGCAGCAAAAAAATAGAGAAATCTGGGTTGAGGAAGGTGACAAGAACAATAATTTTTTTCACCATCAGGTCAATATGAGACAAAAAAAATGTATATGGAACATCATTTCATAAACAGGGGAAAATCTAATCACCCAACAGGAAATTGAAAGGGAGGCAGTGAGACATTTCAACAAAAATTTGTGCTCCAGAGAAGATGCCTCTTTCATCAAACAAATGGAAATATGTGACCTCTTCACTTTTACACCCAACATGGAAGAATCCAAGTACATAGAACACATAATAACACAAGAAGAATTCCTCAAGGTCTTAAAGGAAATGGAACATGTAAAAATTCCTTGACCGAAAGGCTGGATAATGGAAATTTTCATCCATTTCCATGAGATTATGATAGCCAAGATCACTGAGATAGTGGAGGAATCACGTTGTCTTGGTTCGGTCTACAATGCCACAAATTAAAATTTCATAGCCCTTATTCCACAGGTCCCTCATCCAATCTCATTCTCTGTTTATCGCCCTATTTATTTATGTAACACCATATATAAACTAATCTCCAAAACAATTGCAACATGATCAAACCTTTTTTTTCCAAACACATTTCAACTGAACAGTTTGGCTTCCTGGAGAACCAACAAATCCATGATGTTGTTGCATCCGTTCAAGAAAGTATACACTCTATCAAAACCTGGAACCTTGATGCTTTCCTAATGAAAATTTACCTCTCCAGGGCATTTGACTATGCTGACAAGGAACTATTGTGGATGATTCTGCACAAAATTGTCATGTGGTCCTTATTGATAAATTGGATTAAAGCTTGAATTAAGATGAACTCCCTAGTTATTCTGATAATCGACTCACCTTCAAAATTATTCCAAATATCTTGAGGATTTAAACAAGGTTGCACTTTGTCTCCTCTTATTTTCCTCATCATAATCGATGGACTATCCAGAAAACTTAAAAATGCTCGTGAACGTGGAAAAATTACTAGTCACAAAATTGGAAACAAGGTATCCCTTTCACATTTAATGTTTGCATATGACCTCCTCACAATAGGAAAATATGATACTTCTGAATGGAAGGTGATATTCAATATAATTACAGATTTTGGATCTGCATCAAGCCTCTTTGTGAGTCGTTCAAAGTCTTTATTGATCTCAAGTGACCCAGAAGCAACAAAGATAATGGAGATTGCAAACACCTTTGGGGTTAAATCCTAAAAAATGGACGATGGATTCACCTATTTTGGATTTTTTCTAAAGCCTAATGAATACAAAATCAAAGACTAGGACTGGTTGTTGGAAAAAATAAGAAAGAGACTCTATATGTGGTCCCATTGGTGGATATCACTGGGGGGCGTATTATTCTCGTAAAATATGTTAGGCATAGAATCCTTATATACTGGAAGCACATCTTCAAGCTACCTCAAGGATTTTTGCACAAGATTAAAGAAATTATCATAGGTTCGATATGGGATGGCACTCAAAAAACTCTAAAATTCCATCTGGTAATGTTAGACATCATAAACTGCTCGGTCAAAAAAGGTGGATGGGGGCTGTTGGAGACTCATTCCTTCAACTCTACACTATTACTTAGAAAATTTTGGAGAGTGGTCACAAACAAGGGAATTTGGAACCAAATTATAAGAATCAAATATCTTCATAAAAAATACTTCATAGACTGGATTCGAGCTGGTGCACCAGATCCTCAACGTTGCTCATACTCATGGTGCAGTTTTCGCCACAACAAGCACTAGCTATTCAACAATCTAAAATGGAATGTCGGAAAGGGTTCCATTTATAAAATTGACCTGAATCCCTTATCTAGACTAAGTGGTCCTCATCTATTATCCTTTCAACTTATTAACTTTCTGCATAACAATGGTTTATCTGTGATCCACGGCATTGAAAAATAAAATCTACATCCTCTACTTATACACACTGGAAAAATGGAGAAGATATGAAAATACCCGCTCATCTAAACCAGGAATGGAATTCATACATCACTTATCTAATTAGATTGTTCTCTCTACTAAAGAAGAAAAATTAACTTGATGTGGCGGATCACAAAATATCAGGTGACACCATCTGAGGCATATGAGATAATCTGCTAGCCTCACTGAAACAACCTTATCCTTCCTTGGCTGGTCCAAAGTTGGAAATGTAATTTCCCACTCAAAATAGAATATTTCTGTTGGCTAACAGGATATTGATTTTGGATGCACTCAAAAAGAGAGGCTTTGAGGGGTTGGGAAGATGCTGCCTATGTAAATATGTAGGAGAGGACATTAATCATATCCTCATCATATGTCCTTTCGCCTCCTCTGTCTAGAAAAATGTGAGCCAAATGACTAACCCATCTTCATTTTGGGACCACGGTGACATCCTTTCTTGCCTTGGTTTTTGGCATAAGGACCACCCTCAACACCTAACACTAGCCTTCTTCATCATATGGGGAATATGGCGAACTAGAAAAACCCTCACTTTTGAGAATATCCCTCCCAACATCTAGAAAACCAACTGCAATATTTTCTCATTCTATCTATAATTCTCTTCTGTCAAACAATCGACTCCTAAAATCCCTTCACCCTTGCAACATATGGTATTCCTTCCCAAGGGTTTTTTTGATGGGGCCTCTTCATTTGACTCATGTGGATGTTGAATGGTTATCTATCAAAGTATTGAGAGAAACTACAGGTTCCATTGGCACTGTGGTTCTAGAATTAATTCACGAGAAGAACTCCTTGCTCTCTAGGGGGTCCTATTTTGTGCATCTTGGCTTGGAATCTCATCTCTCACCATCTTTGGGGATTCCAAATCCATCATAGATTGGGCAAACAATAGAGGCTCCTTGAGCTCATCAAACCTAGGTACATGGAAATTCCATATCAAAGTTATGCTTTGTGATTTCAATGCTGTCACCATCACCCATATCTATTGAAGGCAGAATGGCGAAGAATATCAACTATCAAACAAAGGTTGGAACTCAGAAACTGACAAGATATTCTACAAAATTTTTTGTCTCTGGTTCTCTTCAATGATCGAGTCACATTCTGATTTAACTAAATTCACCTACCAATGAATTTAGAAACTTCCATTGGAATATGTAATAGGAATGATCCATCTCTGCAATTTAGAGCAATTAAAATTAAGAATTACTAGTTTTTAGAGCAATTCTTATTTCAATATATGAACAATTCTGTTTCAACTCAGAAGTCAAAACAATAGGATCCCAGTCGCCTCTTTTATTGTACTTTATTATTACTTATTAATATAAAATCATTTTTATTTTTTGGAAAAAAAAATTGAACTAATTGATAAGATGCACTCAAATTGGAAGCATCAATGTCTTCAAATTAGTAAATGCTTAGTCACTATCTCAGATTTATGTAACATTTTTTCACCAAAAATTGTGGGATTCTTGCGACATAGATTTCTAGGATGACCAAAAAATGGAAAGCTGAGAATGATCCAAAACTATATTATGATAGAACCATTTAGACTTGTCAAATTCTCTGTAACTTGACCTTTTTGGGTAAAATAGGGCACCCAACTACAAGGACTGGGCATTAGAGATTTAATATGTAGAATGTGGTCTTGTCAAATGCTCTGAAGCTTGACCCTACTGGTTAAAATAATGCACCCATCTATAAGAGATTAGCGATAAAGATTTAATACGTAGAACATGGTTAAGTTTCTTTGTATTTGGAGGTCCAATGCAGTCATTTGGGTGAAAATTGATATGTGTGTTCTGTCTCATGCTTATACTTATCATTTTACGAGACCTACTTGGTTTGTAGCACCTACAATCAAAATCATAAATCAAATTTTTTGAACAGTGTGGGGGCTTGAAGATTATGTTTCTTTGATAAAAAGCCTTGTCATGAAATTTCCTTGTCTCTTATGAAATATATTGAAGATATTTTAATTGTAAATATTTATGGATTTACTTGTAATCGGTGGGATCATAGAAGATGTAGTCTAGGAGGAAATGATTATGGTATTCTTTTATTATTGTGCTCTACAGATTTTGCAGGTTTATTCTTTGCACAATGCTTTATTTTGTGTTCAATGTAGTTTTCTATTGTGCATTTTTGTAATGCTCTCTACACGATGATCCAAGTTGGGGCATCATAGTTGTTGAAACTAAAAGATCTGTAACTTATAGTATATTCATTTATATGTATTAATTTATTTGTTTTTTATGTTTTGACACAACTCCCAACAGTTTCACCTAGGACATTCCATACCTCCCCCCACCTCCACCTCATTCTAGAGGCCACGACATGTTTTATACATTCTTGCTATTGTGATTGTTTTCATTACGATGCCTTCTTGTTTGCAAGCTCATAGAAAAAAATGGTTTATTCCTTGTTAAGTATTTTATTTCACATTAATATTATTGTATTTAGGTGGAAATGTGTGTCTTTGGCCAACATTCATATAGGGTTACATGGAATTATAGGTTAATCCAACATACGTTATTGGTTTTGTTGCAAATGTAATTCAATTGTGTGGAAGAGGATGGAAAAGGGAAGCACAAACATGGAAGTGTGGAGGAACTGTGCACTTCATGGAATTTTGTAAGAAGATAGCATCATAAAACTTACTTTTAGACTGATGGAAACATTTGGAGCACATGAGAATGGTTTGAAAAAGTAATCAGAAGAAGGTTGTTTGAAGAAGTCACCAAGAAAAGGAACATCACACGTTGGAGAAATAAACATTTTGAAACATTATTCAGCTATAGGAAGTTCCCAGAGAATAGAAATATGTGCTTTGTATAATAAAAATTTGAGGAGAGTAGGTATGCCACCGAAATGAGATACAATTACTTTGAGAGAGAATTCAAGACAATAGATATTTATCAGGCTATACTAAATCTATTTCAAAACAACCATCAAAAGTAAGAACGTTAGACACACCCACTATAAAATATGCATTAAGACAAGAGTATTATTTTCAAGCATCTAGAATTCACACATCAAAGATAACAAAATTGAAGTAAGCATTAAGAGGATCAACTTCTCGTCATGTATATCTTGCATGAGAAGTACCAGAATTGAAACAAGCATTGAGTGAAGTTGACCTTTGGAGGCATCTAAAGTAGGTGAATTTGAAACAATCACATTGAAACAAGCTTTAAAAGTGGAAATTACTTCACATTCAACAAAAATTGCCTCTTCCATATAGTTATCAGGAGGAGAAGAAATAGAAACTACAAAATAAACATTCAATGTGCTAGTTACATTTCAAACATTAGAGGCATCGGTTGGCCCAGCTACCAAAAGGAACAAGTACTGCTTAGAAATTGCAAGTTGGTAATATATCAACTTGGAAGATTGGAGAGGGTAAGGCATTTGAAGGAGATTCAGTAAGAGTGACCTATGCATTTGGAACTTCCTTATCAACAGCTGCAAGCACACCAAAACAAGTGGAAGGAATTTGTCAGCACGTGGAATGTATACCATCAAACTCATTAGAAGTTGGGAATACACAACAGAACAAATGGATATCTAAATAGGAAGATGATTGCATATGGGATTATTATTTACCTACAAGTGATAGCCTTAGTCCTCGAATTGGTATTGATGGTAGTGGAATTTCTACAGGAACAATTAGTGTCAATAATAACACCAGCGCAAACATAAGCAAGGAAATAAGTGGGGATGAGAAATATAGTGCAACAAACAATAATGAATGTTCTAATGCTAGTGCAAGGGGATATTCTGTTGAGAGTGAAAAAAATTGTGTAAGAAAAGGTAGTAATAGTAGTGTGGTTAGTGATGAAAGCACTTGGAGTAATATCACTGGTGGAATCAACAAGCCTCAACAAGAAAATGATCCAATATGGGAAGATATACTAGCAATTCAAAAGAGAGATGGACTCTTAGGACTGAGCCATTTTAGATTGTTGAAAAGGTTAGGGTGTGGTGACATAAGCAATATGTATCTTGTAGATTTGAGTGGTACAAGGTGTTATTTTACAATGAAGGTGATAGACAAAGCCTCTGTAGCAGGTCATAAAAGTTGCTAAGGGATCAAACCAAAAGAGGAATCCTACAGAAATTGGACCATCCTTTTATCCCAACATTATATAAACAATTTGAAACAAACAAGTTTTCATATTTAGTTATGGAGTTCTTCCATAGAGGACATTTGCACACAATTCGACAATGACAACTAGGCAAGAAGTTCTCTAAGGTCACAACACAATATGATACTTAACCTTTTTCAAGTTCTATTCAATGTGTAGGAATTTTTTCAACAGTATGTTGTGATGTTAACCTATGGGTTTGAATTTATATATGAACTTATTTTGGAACATTCATACAGTTTAAAAAGATAGTGGTGTTAATTTTGGCACATTAGTTTCTTGTGGATTGGTATCATTTGATAAATTTTGGGAAATTTCTTAAAATTTCTACTTCCACTTGCACTGGTAGAATAATTGTGAGGCATTATAAGAAAATCTTGATGAAAAATTAGCCAATTACTTGTTTTTGCAGAAGGAAATATGGCATTGTGTGGTGCAAAAACCAAACAATTACCAAAAAACACAATAAACAATATAGTTCCCAAAATAATACAATAATAGACCAAACAACATTATACCAAATTTTAAATATTAAATTTTAATGTATTTTTTATAGAGATATGCATTGGAAATAGATGCACATGATCTATGCAGATTCTGTCCATAGCATCTATGGTGTAATATATTGTGTGGGATACATGCAAGCCTTTTTTGGTTTATTGAAAATTGAAGTGATGGCCTATTCCATCACATCAAAACTGGAAATAGTGGCAATGCTTTGGTCCTTTGTTTTATTTCCTTGTTTGATATTTGTTTTGGACATAAATATTGTATTAGAATTCTAAAAGGCCTAGTTTTTACCTGTAGGCTGAGGGTGCATGTTTTAGAGGGATTCCATTTTTTAGATTGAACATCATTTCCAAACTATGTTGGATCTCTCACAAAACAAACTTTTTTTCTTTTTACTAACAAGTTTTAATTCTTTGCCAACTTTGCATAGAGTATTTCCTTCCAAATTGGTTACATAATAGCAAGTAAAAACATAACATAACTTTCTAGAGAGATGAAGGATCATTTCAATTCAACCTTTATTATTGCTAAATGATGTAGCTAAGGTGATATGAGATCGAAATTTTTGTTTCTTTCAATATCTCATTCTCTGTGTTCCTCCTTGCATATCCCTGTTATCTGAGGTGTTGAAGATGGGGTAGAAATATTTTTATTGTCAATTTTGAAAGATTATCTGAAATATTACTATGTCCACAAGTTGATTTGTGACACTGGGGCTCCTGTTGGGGGGCTCTTCAGGTCATGTGTCCACCACTTGGTTCTGTTGTAGCTTTTGTATGTGATACATTTCTTTATTTTTTTGGGGAGCTTCCTTAAGTATATCTTCTACCCTTAGCTCCATTTCAAAGTGTTGTAAGAATTTCTGAGTACCTCTTCTTATCCTTGACTTGAGGTGGTGGATTTCACATCTTGCAGAGGCTTTTATTTTTCATCTAGTCCTTCTTTTTCCATTGAATCTAATTCAAGATATTCTCCCACTAGATCTTCTCTTGGGGGCTATCCGTGGTGGTAGTCCAGGTATCTTTTTTTGAGAGTGGTGCTTAGATCTTTTGAGGGCCCCATTTCTCCACTTGCCCATTATTTTTCTTCTCTTCCCCTTATATGATTGATACATACACATACACTGATTCATCCTCAATATTATTCTTCAGTGGCTCTTCTTCAAAATATGCTCTAGAACTTTGAATTTGTTTTTCGTGTTTTAATATCAACCCTTTTATTTTATTTTTCCATGGGCCCTATGTTTTTCTTTTCACTAGAGGTTCTAAAATAAAACCTATGAAAAATTGTCTACTTTATCCTATTTGTGGGGGGGGTTCAAAGGGGTTGGGGAAAGGGGGGTAGGGAGGATTTCTTTGGGAAATGTTTGCAAAAATTTCCATAGTCATGGCAACTATTTCCCTTCAATGGAAAATTCTCATTGGCTAGTTGTTGCACATGGATTTGGTTAGCTATTTGGATTTATATAGCCTTGAGAAGGCCTTCTTCCATTTTCCACAAAAATCTAAGCACAAGAGAACATGTTTGATATTTATTTAGCATTGTCAAAATACATCCCTATCTTATTTCTGACACCTCAGGGTTCCTCCTGACCTCCTCCTCTAATGGGTTGACCTATCCCTTTGATGCCTATGAGGAGTTGTCATTCTAGGTCACACATCATACACCACCCAAAAAGTATATAGACCAACTTTAGGTTGATCCAAAGTTAATCCCTTGATTGTTTCGACCTCAATATACTACTCATCAAGTTTATAAAAGTAGGTAGGTTTCCATTAGGAGATTATTCTCTTTGGCCTTAGATGTTTGGACTTTGGAGCGTGGGAATCACTCTTTCTCATGCATTGCCTGGGATCATAAAACCAAGTTTTGTTAGTGTAGGCCACTTCATAGACGATATCTTCTGCTACTACATTAATCCTTTTACAGTGATTAAGAACTCCGATGGTGCGCCCACCTCTTGGCCTCCTAACTTGTCGTTGGCCACCAACACCAGTAAGACATGACATCCTCCATCTCTTTTGCTTGGTATCGATATTTTTAGAGAATTTCATTTTATAGAACTTCTATTTTATTGGAACCTTATCTTATATTATCTCTATTAATTTTTGTTAGCTTTCTTTAGCTAGATATTTAGTGTCTAGTCTCTAGTCCCAAATGTAGAATTATAACCTATCTTCTGTTTGGTTCTTATTCTTATCTACAAGAATAAATATGACAGTAAATTATCATAGATAAAAAAATAAAATACCATTGGGGATGGAAGTTTCCACTGGTTACATTAAGGGATATTATTGCTTTTGTGGTGGTAGAAATTTTGAGCAGACTCCTATAGAGAAAATTATCATATAGTTGGAGTTGGGTAACTTGGAGATTGACAATGATGAAGATAAATTTTAAAATATCACCCTCACCTCAACCAAAGTATGATTCATTTGGGAAAAAGAAAAACTCTAGGGAGTTAAGTAACATGAATTACATAAAATACATTTGAAAGTAATAATTGACCCAAGCATTAGCAGTGATGCTTGAGCATTAGAGACTTTATCTTAACATGCCTGCTTTTGATTGATCCTCCATTATTGTTGGGCCCGAAATCAGTGTACGAAAGGAAGCAAGAGCAACTATACTTTGAAAGGTGTTGTTAGGTCCCTATATTACTAGTATAGTCCCTTATTGTTGTTAGTGTAACCCCCTTATTTTTATTATTGTACCCTTTTAACCCCCATATTGTTATTATTGTGCCCTTAAATTATTATTGTTAGGTCGGCTAGGATGACATTGTGGCCCCATGGACTCCTATATATATAAAGGAGGTTTTGTAATTTGAATCATCAAATAATTGTTCATTAATTTAATGTATTGGAGGTTTCCCCCTGGAAGTGGCTTATTTTTAAGGTGTTGATATCTCTTTTCTTCTCTTTTTGGAGCTAGTTTCACATGGTATCAGAGCTTTGAGATTCTAGGGTTTCGTTGCTCCAAACGGGTCATCGTGGAATTTTTGATATAAATTTGTTTCTACGAAGGTTCAGAATCTAAAATTTTTAGAGTGCAATGCCAAAATCTTGAAGAACATCATCGCCAAATTTCAGAGCTTGGTTCGCAACATTTTCGAAGATATGATCTGTGCAAGTTAGGTCATTTTGCAGGCTCTTGAATTTAACCTAAATAGGTCATCGTGGTATTTTCGTAATAAATTTTTTTCTGCAAAGGTTCAGAAGCTGAAATTTTTAGAGTGCAAAGCCACAATCCTGAAGAACATTTTCGTAAAATTTCAGATATTGGTTTACAATATTTTCAGAGATATGATCTGTGGAATTTAGGGCTTTTTGAGGCTTCTGAATTTCATCTCAAAGAGGTGATCGTGGGAAAATATTCTTAGCTCTCTCTATAAGCATCGGATTGGAATTCTGTAAAAAGTGGCCGCAAGTAAATGGAATTTAGTTTTCGGTGTATCAATTTTAAAGCCAAAGGAGGAAACAATGACACGTGGCAAGTCGTACAAGTTTGCTCTACTAAACTAGTCCAAAATTGGGTCATTGTGGGAGATTGGACATAACTTTTCCTTGAAGAATCCAAATCAGATCAAACCTATGGCATTTGAAAGAAGCTTCAGAGGGCTACTACAGGGCTAAATTTCAGATATTGAGGATCCACAATTATAGAGATAATTCAATTCCAATATCGAGCTCCTCAAAAGCAAGTAAAAGGTGTGTATTTTTTTCTTTTCTGAATTGCATAAGTCTTGTTTGAAGAATCAAGTTGAACTGATTCCAAGGGAATATTGTAGAATAGATATTAGTATTGGATTGTAAAATGGCCCCTAAAAAGAATTCAACACCCATTAAGCCTTTAGAAAGCTGTACTATGACTCATGAGGACGAAGAATGGCAACATGACATATCAAAATTACAAGAGCAAGTGCAACAAATTTCGCTCTCGCAAAGAGCAACAAAAAATGACATGGAAGTTTTCAAGAAAGGCATGGAAAATAAGATGGATAGTTTGAAGAAAGGCGTGGAATCTAAGATGGATGGTTTTAAGAATGGCATGGAATCTAAGATAGATGGCATGGAAGCTAGCATGGAATCTAAGATGGATGACATGGAAGCTAAGATCGATGAGAAAATGGAAAACATGAAGAATGATCTAAAAGCAGACATGGAAGGTTTGACAACGTTGATACAAGAAATTTTTCCTAATGTTGAAAAGATAGTAGAGGAAACTCATGATGAGAAAAAAATAAATGTTAATTGTGATTTCATAAAATCTAATGTTGGCAGGAAGAACCACCATATTCCAAAAATGGATATGAGGAAGTTTGATGGAAAGGATCTTGTAACATGGATACTACATATGGAGAAATATTTTGATCTCCATAATGTGCAAAACACACAAAAGGTACGCATTGCAACTTTACATTTAGAACAAAATACATTTGTATGGTATCGATGTCTTTGCTCCCATAAAAAAATTGTCACTTGGTCAATTTTTACGGAGGAAATGATAGCACATTATGAGGATACAAAGAGCAACACCTTCTTTAGCCAATTGATAAATCTCAAAAAAAAGGGTTTAATGGGGGAGCACATTGAGGACTTCCAAAAATTGAATGTAAGGGTAACTGATATTCCAGAGGAACACAGGATTGATCTCTTCATAGGTACTTTAAAGGATAACATCCAACATGAAGTTCGCGTTTTGGAACCTGATTCATTGGAGAAGGCATTCAGGTTGGCAAGAAAATTGAATGTAAAATTATGGCGACAAGGAAGCCTACCACTCACTTCTATAAAGAAGGAAGTGTTGCTATGCCTAGATTTCCACAACCTACAAGGTTGACACCACAAAAATTGGAATAAAAAAGAGAAAAAGGGCTTTGCTACAGTTGTGATAGAAAATACACTAAAGGTCATAAGTGTGCTAAGAAGAAATTATTTTACATAGATTGTGAAGAGGAAAAAGAAAATGAACAAGAATAGGATATACACTAGGAACCAACCCAAGAAGAGGAAGAAATGAGTCTGACCATATCGTGTAATGCATTGGCAGGAATTACCACTCCTAAAACTCTCAAGATAGAAGGACATATCAATAAGAAAAAGGTAATAGTGTTGATTGATTCAGGTAGTACCCATAATTTTATTCATTGTAAGGTAGCTAAGGAATTGAATTTTTTCCTATACCCAACACTAGAATGTCAAGTGATGGTTGCAAGTGGAGGAACTATAAATTGCTCTGGAACATGCCATAATATCAAGCTAACCATGGGGGAATATGTATTGAATAGTCCAATGATTTCCATTCCTATGGGAGGTGCTGATGTTGTACTAGGAGTACAATGGTTACAATCTTTGAGGAAGGTAGCTTTTAATTTTCAAGAACTTTTCTTGAATTTTTTTTTCAGAAGGAAAGGAAGTCAAATTACGGGGTATTGCAGGGAAGCCGAGAAAGAAAATAAGCTTTAGTTTCATGAAAGAGCTTCTAAATAAAGAAAAACGAGGCATAATTGCACAATTATGCTCACTAGAAGTTCCAACATCAAAATCATCTATTTCTGCAGATCTCCAAAAAGTCTTGGACAATCATTCCAAGGTTTTTGAAAGTCCAAAAGGACTCCAACCTATTCGTGATCATGATCATGCTATTCATTTGATTCCAGGAAGTGTTCCTCCAAACATTAGTCCTTATAGATATACTTATGTCCAAAAGAGCGAAATTGAACGTATGATTGTAGAAATGTTAGAGGCGGGTATAATTCAACCTAGTCAAAGTTCTTTATCTGCTCCTGTAGTATTGGTACACAAGAAGGATGGATCATGGTGCATGTGTCCGGATTATAGGGAGCTCAATAAGCTCACCATTAAATATAAATTTCCCATTCTTGTGATTGATGAATTATTGGATGAATTACATGGAGCAATTTATTTTACCAAATTGGATCTTCGTTCAAGATATCATCAAATTAGAATGAAAACTGAAGATATTCCAAAAACAGCATTTCGAACTCATGAGGGTCATTATGAATTTTTGGTCATGCCTTTTGGGCTTACCAATGCACCTTCTACATTTCAAGGGTTGATGAATTCCATTTTCAAACCCTTGGTTAGAAAATTTGTGCTAGTATTTTTTGATGATATACTAATCTACAGCGGGTCTTGGAAGGATCATGTTCAACATGTTGACAGGGTGCTCAAACTATTGGAGGAGAAACAATTATATGCAAAAACATCCAAATGTTTATTTAGAGTATAATAGGTGGAATATCTAGGTTATATTGTATCTCATGAGGGTGTTAAGGTAGACCCTAACAAAATTAAAACCATTAAGGAATGGAAAGTCCCCACAACCATAAAGCGGTTGAGGATTTCTCGAGTTAACAGGGTATTATCGCAAGTTTGTTAAGAATTATGGGAGAATAGCAGCACCTCTAACAACATTATTGAAGAAAGATGCATTTTCATGGACTTCGGAAGCAACTAAGGCCTTTGAACATCTTAAAGAGGCAATGTGCCTAGCACCAGTCTTAGCTACGCCAGACTTCACAAAAACCTTTATTTTGGAATGCGATGCCTCAGGAAATGGAATTGGTGTTGTTTTAATGCAAGAAGGGAGACCCATTTCTTTTGAAAGTTTTCCAATCAAAGGAAAGTATTTACAGAAACCTATTTATGAGAAGGAAATGTTAGAAATGTTGCATGCACTAAAGAAATGGAGAACTTACCTAATGGGAAAACACTTCAAGGTAAAAAAATGATCATGATAGTCTTAAACACTTTTGAAACAAGGAAGAGAATTCGAGAAGAGCAACAAGGAAATGGGTCACCAAAATTGTTGGGTTATGACTCTGAAATAATATACAAAAAAGGGAAGCTAAATGTTGTTGCAGATGCACTCTCAAGAAAGAATGAAGAGGTGGAAGCATTTCTTTGTGCCATTTCTATTATCCAACCAGCTTGGATAACTGAAGCAAGAGATGAATGGAAGAAGGACGAGGATGTGTGGACACTGATTCAAAAGCTGCAGCAAGATCCTAGTACATCTAATACATTTAGTTGGAAAAATGATTCCTTATGTTACAAATATCGCTTATATCTTTGTAAGAATTCCCAAATAAAAAAAAAGATTCTTTTGGAATTGCACACTTCTCCTTTAGGAGGACACTAATGATTTTTAAAAACTTACCACAGGGTGAAGAAAGAATTCTTTTGGGATGGCCTTAAATATGATATTCAAAAGTTTGGGTCGAGATTTCCATGGATTTTATCACAGGTTTACCTAAGTCCGAAGGAAAGAGTGTCATCATGGTGGTAGTTGATAGACTTACCAAGTATGCACACTTTTGTGCATTATCTCATCCATTTAAAGCAAGTACAGTTGCTGCTACATTTATGGACACAATTCAAAAGCTACATGGAAACCCAAGGGTTACTGTGAGCGACAGAGATCCCATTTTTAATGGAAATTTTTGGACGGAGTTATTTTCTTGTTTGGGTACTCAATTAGCTCATAGCTCATCTTATCATCCTCAATTTGATGGTCAAAATGAGATAGTAAATAAATGTTTGGAAGGATATATTCATTGTTTTGTATATGATAAACAAACACAATGGGTCAAGTGGTTACCTCTATCTGAATGGTGGTATAACACTTCCTTCCATATTGCAGCAAAAATGACCCCATTTATGGCACTTTATGGATATCATCCACCATCCATCACATCATCTTTAAGAGAAAATTCTAAGAGTGGAAGATCACATTGAGCATCAACAAGAATTTCTCCAACTCTTAAAGGAAAACCTGAATTTGGCACAAAATCGAATGAAACAACAGGCAGATCAACATCGCAGCGAGTGAAGTTTTGATGTAGGAGACTGGGTTTTTTTATGGCTACAACCATACAAACAAATGTCCCTCAAGCAAGCTGAGAAGGATAATAAATTATCGCCAAAGTAATATGGTCCTTACAAGTTGTTGCAAAAGATTGGTACTATGGCATACAAATTGGAGCTTCCTGCTTCTTCACGAGTGCATCCAATTTTCCATGTTTCATGCTTAAAGAAGGTTATAGGTGAAAATTTTCGCTTTCAAACAATATTTCCAGAACTTGATGAGGAAGGAAAAATCATATTGGAACCTGAAGCGGTCACGGAAACAAGAACTCGACAGCTGCGGAATCGATCAATTTCAGAGTATCTCATCAAGTGGAAGAACTTACTCACTGAATATTCTACATGGGAGGATGAGAATTTTATACAGAAGCACCCAAATCTACTCAAGCATTGAGGACAACACTTTTTTGAGGGAGAGGGGCATGTTAGGTCCCTATATTACTAGTATAGTCCCTTATTGTTGTTAGTGTAACCCCCTTATTGTTATTATTGTACCCTTGTAACCCCCATATTGCTATTATTGTGCCATTAAATTATTGTTGTTAGGTCGGCTAAGATTACATTGTGGCCCCACTAGGATTACATTGTGGCCCCATGGACTCCTATATATAGAAAGGAGGTTTTGTAATTTGAATCATTCAAGAATTGTTCATTCATGTAATGTATTAGAGGTTTCCCCCTAGAAGTGGCTTATTTCTAAGGCATTAATATCTATTTTCTTCTCTTTTTGGAGCTGGTTTCACAACAGGTGTGAAGCTATAGGCATTATACTTTCAGTTATGAAAATGGTTAATGACTTCAACTCATTGCATTCAATAAAATATTATGCAAGCGGTACGTTGCTAAGGTCATGCCTTGTGATTTTTTAGGTGAATGGATGTGCTTGAATCCTAATTACTAACCTCGATTAGGGTACAAGCCTGTTAACAAAGAGGAAAATATTTACATTCCAGTATGTTATCTACGCATAAGCCTAGTCAAATCATCGGAATACTTTAATTTTTTTTTTTTATAAATTTGATATTTTGTTTGAGAACATGTTGCAAATATTCTACGTTTGGTAAAATAGCATTTGGTCAAAAAATGTAAAATTTTATTAGTTAAAAGATATTTTTTCCCTTGATAATGATAATATTAAAAGATAAGGCCATTATAAAGAGGCAGGTCTAGTTGGAAAGTAGGATCTCATTTTGTTTCAATTCAACATCCTCACCTTCTATCCATATTCTATCTGTCTTCATCCAACCATGATGCCATATATTTGTGGCCATATGATCTACAATCTGTTTGAGTGTGTATATACCTTTGTTTGTAAAAAAATCTCTTATCCTATCAAGAAATCTAAACTTATCTTTGAAATTTAAGGCTCAACGACCATCCTTGTTGTCCTATCCCAATAGTCCAAACCAATAATTTGATTAAGATTGTATATACCTTTGTTTTGAACAAATTATCTTAGCCTATCAGGTGACATAAACTCATTTTTGCAATCAAAAGTGTGTCAATAGCAACCCTTGCTGTCCTACCCCAACCATCCAAACCAATAGGATTTCAAGAGTAATTTCTCTCCATAGGCTTTCGACTACCAAACATTTACCAAAAACGTTAATGCTCTTTAACCCCATATCACCTTCTTCCTTTGGATTTGTTATTAACCTCCACTTAATGAGGAGGATTCCTTAAGTTTCATCTTTGGGTTTCACTATATTATTGTGTTCTCTACAATAACTCTGTGATTGCGTCTTTATATTTGCCTCCATTCCATTCTCAGTAAAATATGGAATCTCTATCACTTAAGTCAGGATCCAATTCCACATCTAAAATTGTTTCATGAATGTCAAATACAATAGGGGGATGCATGATTTATCTCTTCACTTTCTATTGTCTTATATTCTTTAGCTAAAGGATGATTTCCATCTCGACTAATCAAGAATGCCACCAACTTGTGCTTGTAAACCAAAGAAAAAGGATTATTAGAAGGTGTTTGAACTTTGTGCTTTCTAACAATTGTTTTGGAAATTTTTCTATGTAGAAATTTTCAGCAAAATGTCTGCAAAAGATCATTTTCAATTTCCCCTTGTTTTACTCTTGGGTCCCATTGACCTATTTTGGTCATTTTTGGACACTGACCAGAAATATATCTTCTTTCTGTTGGGTTTGTGTTATATTATTTCCACGACTAGTCACGCGTCGCCCGTGGTTTTGTGCATGGGTTTGCACATGGTTTTGGGTCATGATGGTTTTCAGCCCCTGATATTTTGTAGATCCGGTCAAGGGAACTACGGTTATGTTCTAATCCAGGATTAATGGATTGGGGTTTATGTATGCTTCAACATGTATATATATGTGTTGTAACACTAGAAGGAATATAATGAAAAATCAAGTTGGTTGTCCCGATTTGGGATCCAGGGGAAAATCTCCGTGTTTATCTGTTTTATGTTTATGCTCTTTCTATTGTTTATTTTCTATTTTAAATATTCGTTCGTAGATAATTTCTGTACAGAGTTAAAACCTGCATTTGGTATCAGAGAAGTTTCGGCTTCAAGGGGATGCCTTTGCTGCTGAGGGGTTTTTTGCTCGGGCCTGTGGTAGACCCTGTTCAGTGGGAGATCTGTGGGATAGATTCTTGTGGTAAAAAAATATGGTAAGCGGTGGGAAGATAGAGATCGAGAAATTTAATGGTGAGAGTTTTGAGTTGTGGAAGCTCAAGATGGAGGATCTATTGGTCATCAGGGGAGTTTTGAGGTCTAAAATGGGCCTCCTAAGGAAAACGTACAATCAAAATTCACTTTATGAGAACCAATCACATTTTAGGGGATGGCATAATCCCTAATGGTTGAGGTGGCATTTCTTGAGTTAAAGGTACTTACTTGTGACATTCTCAATGGTAGATAAAAATTCATGGTTTACCATGGTAGTGCTCTAAGTACTTTTAAAGTCAAAGTAAAGTACTCATAATAAATGTCATTTCACACTTTTTGAATAAAAATATGTTATTGTCATTTCATATTTCTTGAAAGAAACAATGCATATCCCTATACATTTATTATATTATATTATATTATATTGTATTTATATAGTATATTAATTACATGTTATTATACAATTTAAATAATACAAATTTTAATTAATATAATATAATATAATTAAGAATTTATAAATTTATAATTATATTTTATTTAAAGTTATTTAAGTACAAAGGACAAATGCATTAGTTTTTCAATGATACTGGCTTTTTTTTAAAGCTTATTTTTATTTATGGTCGCATCAATACATTTTTGTTATTAATTTTATTTTGGTACAACATTTGAATTGAATTTAACTATGGTTACATGGATTGTGGTGCACAAAGTGAATTGCAAATTCATAAATATTATTTTATTGTTTTAGCTATTATTTTATTATTTCCTTAAGAGGCCCATTTTAGACCTCAAAATTCCCCTAATGTGGATAAGGACCAGTGGATCGTGGTAGATATGGGTACTAAACCAACGTCAATGTCAGATGAAGACTAGAAGAAACTGGATCGGAAGGCAAAGAGCACAATACGATTGTGTGTCTCATATTCAGTATTGTTGAATGTATCTAGGGAAGCTACGGTGAAGACCTTGTGGGACAAGCTATGGACTTTGTACCAATTTAAGTCTCTGGTGAATAAATTGTTCCTGTGGAAAAAGTTGTATAACCTGAGGATGAATGATGGAGACTCGGTGACAGAGCATCTGAACGCCTTCAATACTGTGGTAAGTCAACTGTCATCTGTTGATATTAAAATCTCAAATGAAGATAAGTGCATCAGTTTGTTGTGTTCTCTACCATATTCGTGGGACAATCTGGTTATTGCAATAGGTAGCAATACAACTACCTTGAATTTTGATGACATTGTCTTAGCCTTGTTGTCGGAGGAAATGAGACGGCTAAATATGGAGGGTCAGAATGGAGATGCCTTATTTGTACGAGGAAGGTCCAAAAATAGAAACAATAATAAGATTTTGAGTGGGAGATCTAAATCTCCTGGAAAGTTTATAAAGGTGTGCTAGAAATGTGGAAAGGAAGGGCACTACAAAAAGGATTGCAGATCTGAAGCTCCAGAGAAAGGAAAAGGATCTGATGATGCTCCTTCTGCAAAGGCAAAAACCACCTCGGATGAAGGTGGGGATGTATATTTGGCTTCTTCTTCAAATACACATGTAGATCATGAGTCAAGTTGATTGACTCGGGTGCATCCTTTCACTTCACTCCCCATAGGGAGTGGTTCTGCGAGTATGAGAAATATGATGATGGTGATGTCTTCTTAGGTGATGATAGGAAGGCTAGAATCTTCGGACATGGAAAAGTCAATATGAAGTTGCAAGGTGGAAGGATTAGAACACTTCTTGGTGTTCTGCACATTCCTGCATTGGCCAGAAATATGATTTCTGTAAACAAGATGGATGATGCAGGTGTAAAAACAGTGTTCGAGAAAGATACCTGTAAGATGGTTCGGGGAGCACTGGTATTAATGTGTGAAGTTCACATTGGAACTCATACAAGATTCAGGGCAGCACTATTATTGATGGGTGTAGCAGTTCTGTGGTTCCCAAAAGTGGAGTAGAAATCCTAGCGGTCTCTAGAGGAAAGACTATGCTATGGCATCAAAGGCTTGGACATATTGGAGAGAAGGTCCTTCGGATACTGCATGGAAATGGTATGTCTAATAGCTCTCTGGATTTTGATTTTTGTGAACATTGTATATATGGGAAGCCGAATTGGGTGATTTTTCCTTCTGGTGCTAAGAGAGCGAACAAGATATTAGATCTTGTGCACAGTGATGTGTTTGGACCTATGTCGATTCCATCACTGGGTAAGTCTGTGTACTATGTTTCATTCATATATGACTTCTCCAGGAATACATGGATATATTTCTTGAGGAAGAAATCTGAAGTCTTTGACAGATTTAAAGAATTTAAGGCTCTAGTGAAAAACCAGACAAAGAATAAGATAAAGGTGCCGAGGACAAATAATGGTGGGGAGTTCTGCAAGAAGGAATTTGAAGAGTTCTGCAAGAAGTATGGTATAGCACGACAAAAGAATACTCCATACACACCTCAGGAAAACAGAGTTGCAGAAAGAATGAACAGAACACTGATGGAAAGGTCAAGAAGCATGCTTAGTGGTACCGGCTTAGGACAAGAATTTTGGGCAGAGGTAGTGGATACTGCATGCTACTTGGTTAACATATCACCTTCATCAGCGTTGGAGGATAAGACTCCACATGAGTTATGGACTGGTAAGAAACCCTCTCTTTCACATCTGAGGGTATTTGGATGTGATGCATATCTACATGTTCCAAAAGAGAAAAGGAGCAAGTTTGATAATAAATATGAATGGTGGATCTTTATTGGATATATGGTTTAAAGGGTTACAAGCTTTGGAACCCGAAAACAGGGAAGGTTGTGTACAGCCAATATGTGGTGTTTAGAGAGGTGAAAGATATTGTTAAACATGAATTCCTACCAAAGGAACCTGAGAAGATAGAGTTTGAGCTAAATGAGGATGAATCAGACTCTACAACAGAAGAAGACTCAGAAGAGGAGGAGCCAAAAAATCTAGCTATTAGAAGATCAGTTCGGGAAATAAGACAACCAGAAAGGTATAGTCCATCTGATTTCTGTTCAAATTTTTCTTTAACTATAACTGATGATGATCGCAGAACCGTTAGGGAGGCAGTAGATTCAGAGGATGGAAAACTATGGAAGGAGGCCATGGTTGATGAAATGGCATCCTTGCATAAAGATGAGGCATGGGATCTGGTGGAGTTGTTGGTTGGAAGGAAGCCCATCGGGAGAAAATGGGTGTTTAAGAAGAAGATGAATGTAGAAGGCAAGGTGGAGAAATACAAAGCTCTGCTAAAGTAAAAAGGCGTTGGCCCTGCAGGCCGGGAATTGATTTTGGTGATATTTATTCTCTTGTTATCAAGTTAGCTTCTATTAGATTACTTTAATATAACGTTGCAACTTTTCATTTTGAGGTAGAACAGATGGATGTGAAGAAAACATTACTTCACTAGGGGGATATGAAGAGAGATCAAGTATGAAAAACTTCAAGGCTTTAGGAATGAAGGGGAAGAAAGAGTCAGAAGGTGTTAAAGAATTATCCGTATGGGTTAAAACAGTCACCAAGGATGTGGTATAAAAAATTTGATACCTATATACTGGGACTTGGCTTCACCAGAAGCAAGGAGGATCACTGTGTTTATTTTAAATTAATTGGTGATCGTGTTATTTATTTGGTCTTGTATGTGGATGATATGTTTTTGATTGGAAATGAAAAAGAAATTATCCAAGATTTGAAGACCCAACTGTTCTCCAAATTCGACATGAAGGATATTGGTGCTGCAAACTATATTTTGGGCATGGAAATTAAGAGAGATCAAAGAGGAAGCTCGTTAAACCAGAGGGAGTATTTTGAAGACTATATTTCAGAAGTCAACATGTAGGATAAGAAACCTGGCGAATGTTCCCATTCCCCGTACGTACAAAGTCAGCCCATCAATGTTGTCCCAAGACATCAGAAGAAGAGGAGGATAAGTGTCCCGTGTTCCATATGCAAGTGCAATGTGGTGTTCGATGTATGCAATGGTCGACTGAGACCGCATATCAGACATGCAAATGGAGTATGATGTTTTATTTTAAACCCAGGAAAGGTCATCGGGACGTTGAAGCTGCTTTCTCGCATATTTGTGTGGCACTAGTGATTATGGCTTGTGCTACCAGGGAAGACCAGGATTGGAAATAATGTTGGACATTCGTGTTTTTGTTGATGCAGACTGGGCTGGAGATCTGGACCAAAGAAGATCTACAAGTGGGTATGTGTTTAGCCTATTTGGAGGTGCAGTCAGTTGGATGAGTAAAAGACAATCTGTAGTGGCTCTTTCAACTACAGAGGTAGAATACATGGTAGCCACTCATGCAAGCAAAGAAGCAGTTTGGTTGTAGAGATTATGTTCAAGTATGGGGTTGGTGCAGCAAGCTATAAGGATAGACTGTGATAGCCAAAGTGAAATTTTCTTGGCTAAGAACCCTGCTTATCATTCAAAGACAAAGCACATTGATGTTCAATATCACTTTGTGAGATATATGGCTAAAGCTAAAAGGGTGTTGCTGGTAAAGGTGGACACTTTGAAGAATGTTGCAGATGCATTGACAAAGTCTGTGAGCACTCAAAATTTCTCTTGGTTAGAGAAACAATGGGTGTTGCAAAGCTGGGCTAATGACTCAGCTCTCCTATGGCCCCCTGCGGAAAGAAATCAACAAGTGGGAGAATTTTGGGTTTGTGTTATATTATTTCCACGACTAGTCACCCGAGACCTGCCCATGGTTTTGTGCATGGGTTTGCAAATGGTTTTGGGGCATGATGGTTTTCAGCCCCTGGTATTTTTTAGATCCGGTCAAGGGAACTACGGTTATGTTCTAATCCAGGGTTAATGGATTGGGGTTTATGTATGCTTCGGCATGTATATATATGTGTTGTAACACTAAAAGGAATATAATGAAAAATAAAGCTGGTCCTCCTGATTTGGGATCCAGGGGAAAATCTATGTGTTTATCTGTTTTATTTTTTATGCTCTCGCTATTGTTTATTTTCTGTTTTAAAGATTCGGTCGTAGATAATTTCTGTACAGGGTTAAAACCTACACTTTCGCTTTAGAAGTTTGATCCCTCCGACTTGTCAATAATGAAACAAATCTCTTAGTGTATTATTATTTTTTAGCTAAGAAGGAAGATTGGCAGGATAAAGTGGACAACTGATATCCATGTGTGATTTTGTCTTCAAGGGGATTGAAATATATAAGCATGCCTTATACTTATCCTATATATTTCCCTAGATTTATGTAATTCTATCTATGATAGGAGGTTTCCATGCTATCATCCTTTTGAAATCCAGCATAACTTACCTGGTAGTGGATTTCATGCTTCTAATGCGCCACTAGCTCTCATCTAATTCTATGAGAATTGGTCAGGTGTGAGACAAAAGAAAGAAATAAAATGTGATAGTCATAGTACATACTTGCATAATCTCTACTTTAATTTGAGTTCCTCCATGGTGAAGGATTTGCTATCTTTTCAAGGAAATAAACCTTATAGACACACTATCCTAATATTTTCAAAAATTTAATGACCCGCCTCTTTCCAATGTTAGGGCTGGAAATTGTAGCTATTTTTTTTATGTCTATAGGTTCCTTCAATGGCTCATGAGCATTCATTTTCAAAATATTGTAGATCTAATAGGAAATTTAGTGTTGTTGCTAAGATAGTTTACTTTGTTTCTTTGTTCCTTCTTTACAACTTGAGCTATAATTACTCCCTCTTTGTGTCTTTCTTTCTTCTACTTGCTAAGTGAAGATATGATTGTGCGTCCTTTTTATTCTTAGCTTAGTGGTTTTATTTTCTCCTTATGTTAGATTCACCACTACGAGATTGGTTGAGCAGTGTAGACCTTAGAGTTCCAAGCCATTTGTTAGACTTATAGAAAATCTCATGGCCAACATTTTCTGGCCTTAGATGTTAAGGAATAGGCTAGGTGACAC
Source organism: Pinus albicaulis (assembly GCA_034641835.2). NCBI lineage: Eukaryota > Viridiplantae > Streptophyta > Pinopsida > Pinales > Pinaceae > Pinus > Pinus albicaulis. The sequence continues at coordinate 393,675,264 of CM076569.1, read as the reverse complement.
TGTACTTAACCATCTTTGTTGGGTTTTACTGGTATCAGGATTGTTTTGCAGTCATCCCTTCTGTCCTCACCCCCTTTTTCCTATTGGTTTTTCTTCTTCTCCATTATATTTTGTTGAATTTCAACAAGAAATTTTAGCACCCACACTAGTGTGGGACTAGGAGGTCCAAGAAGCACCTACACTAGTGTGGGACCATAGGTCTTAGCAACACCTACACTAGTGTGGGCTAAATTTGGTGCATGTATATTTTAGTTATCCATTAATTAAGATGGACAATAAATTGTAATCTAATATCAAAATACCTTGTAATAGTTAACTCAGTGTGATAAACTTAGTTAGCTCATGAATTTCTAGTTGAGGGTAGTTGGTGAGGCATGCAAAGTAATTCTAGTTGTAACAGAGTTCGAAGTGCAGTGGTGCATTAGTTAATGTAGGTTGTAATCAGTTTAACTCAGTTAAGTGAGTTAAAATCAGTTGTGCTAGTTGTAAATGTTTGATACACTAGTGAGAGATCAAGTGAATTAAATATTATTTAATTCCCAATCAGTGATCTCACATGCAACCGAGGATTTACTATTATTAGCTGCATACATGTCAGTTCCAATGAAGACCTAGTTGAGATCTAAGTGAAAGGAAAGTTGAATATCAGTTGTAGGATTATTGGGTTTCACCCATTGTTGTGCTCAACTTAGTGTTCCTAAATTGAGGTCATTAATTGTTAACCAGGGCTAGTAAACTACTGAAGTGTGGTGCACTGTATGTGCCTAGGTATCTGTTTCTCACTACGTTGTGTTTAGTGTTTTTATGATGTTTTTGGTTTTATGTTTTTTATGTTGAAAAAGAGCTAAGAAGTTTACACTAAAACAGAGTGAAACTATTCTAAACTAGGTGTGCACTAAAGGACAGAAAATGCAAAGCTTGATAAGGACTCATAGAAAAGAAACAAATCACAACATGAACTCAGTAACCCATATCATGAACTCATCCAATTCATTCATTTAGAGATATGTTGGAATAGCTTGAGAAAAGGATAATTTTTTAGTGCAATTGAGGTTTTCCTAAGTCAACAATCAACTTACAATGTTACAACATCTCATCCATGGTTAAAGGTTTATTAGAACATAATTGGAAAAGAACATTTGTAGCACAATAAGATTTCTACTCTAAACTAACTTCTAATTCTATTCTGCAACTCAATTTAGCACTACTAGGCCTCATTCAAAAGTTATAGATTTCTTTTTAGAATAGTCTTTGAGAAAAGGCTTGTTCGTGAAATTGTAAAAAGGTTGCAAAATACTCAAGGCCTTAAACTGTTATTGGTAGTTCCTGTCCGTATGATGATGTATTAATAGGAATTTAGAACAAGAATATTTTGTAAATAATGAAGACCGTGGTATCTAAATTTAACAACTAATACAATTTAAAATGCAATGGATAACAACTAAACTAGAATGCTAATACAGTGAACTAAGACTAAACTAGAGTGCTATTATTTAACTTGGAATGAATTGGAACTGAACTAGAATGACACTAATACAGTGAATAGAGTTAAGCTAGAGTACCATTATCAAGCTTGAAATATAGTGACAAAATTAAACTAGAATGACATCTACCTCCGGAGTATTGACTGAGCTAAAATGCAACTAATTCTATGAAATACTACAGCCCTTTCTTGTTCAAGATGAGTGATATTTTGGAATAGTTTGTACAAACAAGTCTGGTTGTATCATTCAGTGAAAATGGGAATAAAAACATAACAATATGCAGGTAAACTAAAACACTACAGCTAAGTCTTATCTAGAGTTAGTAATATTTTGGAAGAGATTAATGAGAATAGGACTAGCTGTAACAACTAATTATAATTGAACACAAAAAAACCGTAAAGTTCTAAACTGCTACAATTATGCCTCATTCTGGATTAGTGATATTTTGGAATACTTCATGAGAACAAAGCTAAATTGTAGTATCTAATGTAAGCAAAGTTCAGAAAACTATTTAAATTGAGAATGAAACAAAGCTACGGCTACTTATCTAAACCAAATGCATAACGCTTCACGGGCAGTAGGGGCCCTCTACCACTAGATCAGCACGCAGATCTGCTCAAGATTGACTCAGATCGTGCAATAAAATGATGTCTCTTTCATTAAAGGAGAAATAACTTCAAAACAGAGTGTTTCGGACTTCTAAGATCTAGCCACCAAAAACAAAATCTAACCAATAGTTTCTCAGTCTCCCGAGTCATACTTATAATGAAATTACATAACTACTTCTTGAGAAAAACAGGGATAAGTGTCTTTCCCATTCCTAATCAAATTAAAACTCTTATTAATAGTCTTGTGCTTTACTACGGACATCTGTAGAGTCCATGTTTTGATAGGAAACTGCCTCTCTTCTTCGTGCATAACCGCTTTGATACTTTAACTCAGACTTCGTGGGGAGAAAAAAATGATGAGGGAATGATGTGGAATACGACCATATGTGCTTTTCCCTGAGATGACACCTGGAACCTGCGTATACATGAAGACAGTTGCAGAATCGGCAACTAGCTACAGAATGTCTGCATTCTGTAGCTAGGTGTAGTAAAAAAGTACTACAATAACAAAATCATGAAAACATAGCAAGTTAGACATTATATACAATCTAAAAGCAATTTTAACTAATCTTATTGATCATTTAAGCCTGAAATTAATAATGGACAAAGGAAATGAAGTGGAATGTGGTGGAAGAGAAGAACATCTTTGAAGCTCAACACCCATGCAACCAAACACCCATTTGGATTTCCCATGACCCTTGTGTAGTTTAGGAAGGCAAAAATTCCTATGGAATAGTGATTTCATTCCACACAAATTGCACAAGAAAGATAGGTTGTCTGGAGGCAGTAAATTGGCTAAGTATTGGTTATTTTTATTTGAGAAAGTGTGAGGCAGTTATCTGAGTACAAAATGGCTCTTGTGAGAAGAGTTGTATGTAATTGTTTCATGTATCCATGTTGAATATACAATAGAAGATAGTGGGGTTTTGAGCAGCAAGCTTTCCCCGGGAAATTATCTATGTTGTGGTTTGATTGATTCTTCTTTGCTTCATGTGATTAGCAATTGTGTTTTTAATTCCACAATTGATTTGTAGAAGCGATTCAATATTTAACTTTAGTAAATTGTTAGATAGGATTGAATCCATGATATACATGCTTGTTGTATAATTTATACAAGGTATTAGAGCACAGGAAATCACAATAGTGAAGGAGGAGTTGAGTTTGTGACTGGATAGAATTCGAATTTGCAGAAAGACTTTCTTGATGCTACAACTGATTCAGGATCGAAATGGCTTTCAATGGCTTGAGATTGGAGTATGCACTTGAGAGTAGCTCCAACTATATTGCTTGGAAGGATAGGATGGAGGTAGTACTCGAAGGCAATGGCTTGAAGGAATTCATTGTCAATGATGTTCCTAAACCCGTTGTGATAGATGCTGCAAATCTTGATGCATGGAAAAAGAAAGTGGCAAAGGTGAGGAGGATCCTATTGGAGGGAGTATGAGACCACATTGTCTCAAGCCTCCATGGAAAAGCCACACCATATGCAATGTGGAAGGCTTTGAATGATCTATTTCAGAGTAGTAGTGACCATAGGAAATTGGCACTGAAAGATAAACTCAGGAAGATCAAGATGGAGAAAGGTGACTCCATGCCAAAATATTTAACAAAGTTTGTCCAATGTCGGGATGAACTATGGAGAGTTGGAATAACTGTTGGTGATGATGATTTGGTGAATTGAGCTCTCCTAGGACTTCCCAAGAGCTGGCACAGTTATCAAGACTCTGTCAATGGAAGGGAAAATCTTCCAGATTGGGAACGACTGTGGTCGGATTTGGTGTAGGAGGAGTTCAAATGGAACACCAGAGATAGATATTCATCTAAGAATGAAGATGGATAATATTGTGCTTTGGCTGCCAAGGCGAAGAAAGGAAAGGGGAAGAAATTCCATTTCAAATCCGAGTCCAAAGATGGAAAGAAGCGGGATATGTCCAGGGTGAAGTGTTTTCACTGTCACGAGCATGGGCATTAAGCTATTAACTATCCACAAAAGAAGAAGAAAAAGAAGGCTAGAGGATCTGCAGCTGGTGAGGCTTTTGCCTTGCAATTTGAGCTTGAATTATCATTGATCGCATGCATGGTTGCAAGTGCATTGGGATCTATGCGGTATTTGGATAATGGTGTTTCCTTTCACATGACGAGAGACAAAGAAATTTTCAGTTGCTTGGAGGAGAAGGATCTCCAGAAGCATATTGAAATGGGTGACGACTGGCGGTACAATACTACCAGTATTATGTAATGTTCCCAATTTTAGCCTCAAGCTAAAATGGAACATTATAGTTGCACATTTTATTTTTGTTTAATAAAATGGGGAAGGAGACACCTTAACCCCTTTTAGATGAAGAAATAACACTCCTAATGTGAAAGGGGAGTGAATAAAGCAGCTGAAATAAACACCAATGGTGTGAATGGCACCCAGCTCACTTGGATTAGTCATCTTTGACTAAAGTCAACAGCATTGCCTATAGAGGAGAAGCTTCCTAGAGAAGCTGTGTAGTTTTGGAGGGAAGAGCTTCACATGAGGGTGGAAAGCCTAATTGGTGGGACCATGGGGGAGAAGAGGTTCCTTTCTTTATATGGAGGAGATGGCAGCCCATTTTCATAATGCTATGTTTTAGATTTCAAAATTGGGTCTGCAAAAGCTTGCATCCCCGGGCTGTTTAGCAGGGTGATGGTGCCCTCGGGCACTAGGGTGTTCCCGGTCGGAAATACCTACCTCTTCCTCAAGGAAGGATGAGGATTGAGCTACATTTCCTCAATCCGGCATTGGCCACGGCTACATTCATCTTCTACAGCATTATCTCTACAACAGAGAGGACATTGTGTTGTTGGGTGCAGCAAAGAAGGAACTCATGGAGTCATCTTAGCTTGTTTTCTTCAGTGGTGGAGGGATATATTCATTGGAGGAGCTGCAAGGAGGATTATTGGGATTCATTTTAGATTTTTTGGCATGGGCCAACATTCCCTCATCTCCCACTGTGCAGTCCATGGTGGAAACTGCGTTATTTTATGGAGGCAGTGAGAGAGGGTTTCATAGAGCTCATCAGGAGTGTGTTTCTGAGACAAAGTGATTAGCAATTTGTATTAGAGACATTATCAGAGGAGGGAAATCACATTTCAGATCAGCCATAGCCTCATTCATGTTTGGGATCAGTTGCAGTGACAACTCTGTTGTCACATTTTGGTTTACTCTGGCATTTCTAGCAATATTCCTAGATTGGCTAGAAATCATGTATTTCATCCCATTTCTCTATTATTGGGCTTATTTCTTGTATTCCTTCAGCCACATATGTATTTCATTCATATTAAATATCTATGCCTTCATATACACTGCGCAGTTGCAGCTACTCCAACATTTTGTGGAGTTACAGCTACTCTTGTATTTCATTGTCTATTGATTGGAGGTTTGCTCTCAGAGTTTGAGTGGCTTGTCCCTCAACTATTTCTTATATATTTCTACTGATATATTATAATATAATTATGGCTGTAGAATTTCCCTCTCATGATGTATTCAAAGTTGCAGAGTTCATGTTCATGTTCAAATATTGCTGTAAGCTCTCTCATTGAGCATTGTTTTAGAGATCTAGTTGGGGAAGATCTGAATAACCCATCTAGATGCATTTATTTGTGCTCATTTTCTGCATAGGATTTGTATTGGGTCTATTATAGGGCATCCCAGTGTTGGATTGTCTTATTCTTGCAACAGCTTCCTTATACAGTCCTCAAGGACCCTATAGCAGAAATTCCTAAAGTGGAATATTGCATATCCATAAGCAGAGTCTGTGAAGGGCTAGCTAGCCTCAGGATTTCTCCCTTCTTTGGAAGGAGTTATATCTTGTAAATTCCCCAATAGTCAATCTCTGAAATGGACTTGTGATGTCTCACTGAAGAAGGAATAGGAATATCTCAAGATATTCCTGACATTGCAAAAATTTCCCATTTGGGACATTACAGTGGTATCAGAGCATGATCTTGGCTTAGCTTGTGCCCAATATCTATTTCCATCAATAATAGGAGCTTCTCTCCAAGGAGAGGAGATTGACAGAGGAAACAAGGAAGAGGAATGAAGGAAGAGGAGGTTTCCCTTCTTCTTTTCCAGACCATTGAGCACACCATTGAAGATCTGTTGAAAGGGAAAATTTTGGAGAAATTTTCTGAAAAGGGTTTGTGGATGGAGCAAGCCCTAGCTATTATCATGGAGGGTGTGAGCATTCAGCCACACATGCAGATATACAACACAGTAAATTGACCATAGCTACTGCAAGAAGGATGGATGGAAAGAGTTGAGGCCTTTGGAGGAGCATCGCTGTAACTCAAAGGTATGATTCATGATGATTGATTTCAAAGTTCTCTTTCATGTTTCATGCAAATGAGAGATCATATGTGGAAGTCACAAAGAGTTTTACAAAGGGGATTGATGAAAACCAATGTGAAACATGGTGTGGCAAAACTACAAAAACTTTGCATGCATGGAGGGGAACCATGAAACAAGATCATTCCATCTTTCTAGAGGAGGAGTAAATCAGGAGAATGGTTTGCTAGAGGAAAACCCCCATTGTATGAAGGGCACTCTTTAATTTTTGAAGGTGTGGAGACACTTATTCCAAGGAAAGGCCAAGACCCAAGGCCTCTCATTCAAAAGGAAACACACTCACATGTTGGTAGAGAGGAGGTGCATAGAAGAACCTACAGCGCTGCACCATTAGAAGAAGAAGAAGAGCAGAAGGATCAGCATGAATGGATGATAGACATTCACCCCTATCTATTTTCAAATATTTTCTTCACATAGGATAAGGACTGCACTACGCAGTAGAGAGAGAGAGGACCTTTCATTCCTATCTTGATGTCTCACTTTTTGGAGGTTTCCACTTGGGAGGCCACTTGATCTAGAGATGATGATAGGCATCATGCTTTGAGGTTCACCACTCTTGGATCCCAAATAGGTGGAGACATTGGAGGAATCCATTACATCACAGAGAGTTTGGGGATAAGCACAAGGAGGAGAGGTACACTCTCGCATTTTTAGTACCACCCATTCTCATCAGTTTCACTGCGCAGATAGAGTTGCTGTATGGATGGAGGATAGCATCATCATGATGCAGGATGGCTGCTCCATGGATTTGGTGAGAGAGAGGTTACTTCCTTTGGGGGAAGAACTCTTTCATGCTTTGGATTAGATGGAGGCCACTCATGCTTATATTTCCTAGGATAGGGAGATTATTTGGAGATGATAGTCTCTCATGGGAGGCTTATTTTCAAAGATCATCATTTCTTTGAGTATGAGCAACTGCATGATGAGCATGGCAGCAACTTGGAGGATGACTTTGACATGAGGGGATGTCAAGGTAGCAGGCAACATCGTGATGGAGCACCACATTGCAGAACACTAGCGCTGTCTATGTGGAGGATTGATCCATGTTGGAGGATTCAGCTTCTGGTTGAGAGGTCCCAGGATCTTGGTGCATGCATGATTTTTTTTTGGATGGCCTTGATGGAGATGGAGAATACCTAGTGGATGAAATGATCATCTATCATCATGGCAGACTCTTCTTGACTAGAGTTTCTAGTCTCAAGGATAAATTATTTGCATATAGCATATGAGGACTTCCTAGCTATGCACTTGGATGCATACTTTGTCTTGCTAGAGGAGTTCACTTCGAAGGGAATTCAGCATGATCTACACCAACATATGGATAGATGCAGAGCCCGGTTGATTTTGGAGAGGTTTGCACAACCATTCCCTTACTCATTGGAGGAGAGGGAGAGCATTCAGTTGAGCCATTTCAGCTCAAGAGCTCTAGTGCATGATGGAGGAGGTATAATTTCTTATTTGGTATTATACTTCTTTTCATTGATTGAGGAGCATGATGCATCAAGGAGGCTTGTTCCTTCTTGAATTTTTCATGAGGATGTACTTGCAGCTACTTGTAGCCTTGATTTTGGCTAATTTTATGATGGTTTGTGGGGGAAGCCACATGCTTCTTGGTGTGCACATTTGGCACCAAATTGTTATTTCATGTTTCATATTATGAGGAGATGTTGTGGCAGAAAAAAATTGGCTAGTTCAACACTTGTTACTTTGATTTTGAGGCAGGCCAAGGAGGCACTGCGCAGGTTCCATGAGTGGAACTTTGAACCACTCTTTGGTTGTCATTTGGCAACTTGCTTTTATTGTATATTGCTCCTTGTATTTATGATGTTGGTACTCTCATGAGGAGCATTATTTGGAGATTTTGTATGTACAGCCCATTGGGAGCATGATTCTCCCCATTGCACATGTTTATCTTGCAGGAGATACCATGGGCAAACCATGATTTCCACATTACTACTTGTCTCTCCTTGTGGGAGAAACCGCTTGGAGAAATTGCAGAGGCATTTCATGGCTGGTTTTTCTTGATGGGGTAGCTTGGGCCATTCTTGAAGGCCATACTTTTCTAGCCCAAAGACAAAGGCAGCCCCATATGTGCAGCAAATGGAGAGAGGGCCATCTTGAGAAGCACAAGCACACTCTCCATTCAGCCCCAACACATTGCGGAAACTGGGGGTTGAGATTTTATTTGGATGATTGCATGGATGAAAGGATCATCATTGGGAGCCAAATTTTCCCATGCACATCATCACTCCTACCTTAAGGAGGCTTTATCACAGTAGGAAGGATTCCACTACACCTTTTATCTTTCCATGAGGAGCATTGTTATCAGCTTACATACTTGGGAGAGAGCATTGGAGGACAGATTCATTGCAGCATATTTGAGCAGTGGTGGGACCATTGATGAGGAGGCCACAGGAGAAGAAGGGGGAGAAGATTTTGTTCTCTTCATGCAGTTTCTTGAGGGCAAGCAACATGTGGGAGGGGATGACTGTAATGTTCCCAATTTTAGCCTCAAGCTAAAATGGAACATTATAGTTGCACATTTTATTTTTGTTTAATAAAATGGGGAAGGAGACACCTTAGCCCCTTTTAGATGAAGAAATAAAACTCCTAATGTGAAAGGGGAGTGAATAAAGCAGCTGAAATAAACACCAATGGTGTGAATGGGACCCAGCTCACTTGGATTAGTCATCTTTGACTAAAGTAAACAACGCTACCTATAGAGAAGAAGCTTCCTAGAGAAGCTACGTAGTTTTGGAGGGAAGAGCTTCACATGAGGGTGGAAACCCTAATTGGTGGGAAAATGGGGGAGAAGAGGTTCCTTTCTTTATATGGAGGAGATGGCAGCCCATTTTCATACTGCTATGTTTTAGATTTCAAACTTGGGTTTGCAAAAGCTTGCATCCCTGGGTTGTTTAGCAGGGTGATGGTGCCCTCGGGCACTAGGGTGTTCCCGGTCAGGAATCCATACCTATTCCTCATGGAAGGATGAGGATTGAGCTAAATTTCCTCAATCTGGCATTGGCCACAACTACATTCATCTTCTACAACGTTATCTCTGCAACAGAGAGGACATTGTGTTGCTGGGTGCGGCAAAGGAGGAACTCATGGAGTCATCTTAGCTTGTTTTCTTCAATGGTGGAGGGATCTATTCATTGGAGGAGCTGAAAGGAGGATTCCTGGGCTTCATTTTAGATCTGTTGGCATGGGCCAACATTCCATCATCTCCCACTGCGCAGTCCATGGAGGAAACTGCGTTATTTTATGGAGGTAGTGAGAGAGGGTTTCATAGAGCTCATCAGGAGTGTGTTTCTGAGACAAAGTGATCAAAACTTTGTATTAGAGAAATTATCAGAGGAGGGAAATCACATTTCAGATCAGCCACAACCTCATTCATGTTTGGGATCAGTTGTAGTGACAACTCTGTTGTCACATTTTGGTTTACTCCGACATTTCTAGCAATCTTCCTAGGTTGGCTAGAAATCATGTATTTCAGCCCATTTCTCTGTTATTGGGCTTATTTCTTGTATTCCTTTAGCCAAATATGTATTTCATTCATATTCAGCAGCTATGCCTTCATATACACTGCGCAGTTTCAGCTACTCCGGCATTTCGTGGAGTTGCACCTACTCTTGTATTTCATTGTCTATTCATTGGAGGTTTGCTCTTAGAATTTGAGTGGCTTGTCCCTCAACTATTTCTTGTATATTTCTACTGATATGTCATAATATAATGATGGCTATGGAATTTCCCTCTCATGATGTATTCAGAGTTGCAGAGTTCATGTTCATGTTCATATATTGTTGTAAGCTCTCTCATTGAGCATTGTTTTAGAGATCTAGTTTGGGAAGATCTGAATAACCCATCTAGATGCATTTCTTTCAACTCATTTTCTGCATAGGAGTTTTATTGGGTCTATTCTAGGGCATCCCAGTGCTGGATTGTCTTATTCTTACAACAACTTCCTTATACAGCGTCCTCAAGGACCCTATAGCAGAAATTCCTGAAGTGGAATATTGCATATCCATAGGTAGAGTCTGTGAAGGGCCAACTAGCCTTAGGATCTCTCCCTTATTTGGAAGGATTCATATCCTGTAAATTCCCCAACAGTCAATCTTTGAAATGGATTTGTGATATCTCATTGAAGAAGGAATAGGAATATCTCAAGATATTCCCGACATTGCAGAAATTTCCCATTTGGGACATGTTATCACTCAGATTTTCCTTGAAGTTGTTGGGAAGAGGAAAGGGGTTCGAGGTAACCACAAACCAATCTTTTAGGTACAGAATCTAGCCAATCTGTATCCAGAGAGGGCTCTCTCTATAAAGTTTAGCTTTGTTTTTGAAGATATTAGGCTAGTTATAAAGTCCAAGGGTTTTGTTTGAATTTGGGTGGTGGAATTCAATAAATGAGGGCAAGATTGAGTAGTTTCAGGCCATTGGGCTATGGAGTCAAAAGATGGCTTTACTGGATTAAGTTTATCAACAAAATATGGTTTCACAGGGAAAGATAATCAAACAGAGAACAATTATAAATCTTAAATGAATGGAATGGATTTAAATGAATGAAAGACAATTAAGAATATTTCAACACATTTATAAGAGGGAAAATTGAGTGATTATTAACAAAGAGCAATTAAGTATTCTTTATTAAATAACTAGAAATGCTTAAACTAGAAAAACAGGAGCAATTAAGAATTCACTGTTTAAAACCAGTTTAGAAGAAAACATTTAGAATAACAATGATTAAAATCAGATTACACTTAAGTACTTTTTGATTTACTCCTTTTCATTAATCATTCAGAAATGAAACACAGTGATATAATAAACAGATATAAAGACTTTAAAACACAAGAGGAAGATGACTTATTGATCCGTACTCTGACACATGAATCCTGTAAAAACTATTTCGCTTCAATTCATCATCCAGCTTAGCCACAAAAAATTTCTCCAATAGCACTTTATTCCAAAATAGTCAATTTTACAGCAAATTTTAAGAATCCACCTAAAATACTTCCAAGAGTGAAGTATTTATACAAATTCTAAACTAAAATATCTTGAAAAAATATCAAGATTAGTTCACAAATCTCTCCAACTATTTTACATAAATAGAACTTAAGTAAAGGACACTCAAACTAATGCATCTATTTGGCACTATTTTTTAAGGATAGGTGATGAAAAAGAGGATAATTCGAATTTTATCCAACTCTTAGTTGATGATGAGGCATCCAAGTCACTAACTGCTTCCTTTTTTTATGCATTCTGCTCCAACAATTCTGCAAACTTGGGGTCCAATGATATATTTTTATTTCTCAATCCGTAATAGATATGTAAAAAGTGAAAGAGGTTATTATATATAAATATTTTTGTGAGATAAACCTCTTTAATTTTCCTAAAATTCCTCTCCAGCTGTGCACAGTAGGCTCTGCAAAAATATTATGTAAAAAAAGGTTTTACAGAATCTGAAAAATATCCTTTAAAGATGTGCATGTATCTCTGATTCTGAAATCACTGTGTAGAAAGTGAGATAGGTTTTTGTAGATATGTCTCTTAGGAACAAAAAATTTCCTTTAGTTTTGTATGATGTATTTTGGATTGGCCACAATATTCTCTGCAAAATGATGACTTAACTGGAATTTTCTACAAAGAGTGCTTTCCAACATTGTTTAATATTTCCAAAACCATAATAGCTGTTAGAAAAGTGAGAGAGGTTTTTGTATATGGTCCTCTAAAGAACAAAAACCTCCTTCATTTTTTCAAAATTCATCTTGGAGTTATCACAATAGTTTCCGCAAAACAATGACTAAAGCATGAAATTTCTGCAAAAATGTTCCTTCTTGTTGTGTTTTTCATCTTTTCACATTTTTGTTATTTTAACTATTTTAGTTTCACTTTTAGATAAAATTCAATGTTGGTGAAATTATTTTCATCTATTTTTACCATTTTACTACCTCTGTAATTACTTTTACTGTTTACCTTGCTCTGTAACTTCATTTTAACTTTCACTCTGACTTTTACCTGATACACTTTAACCACTGATACTCTTTAACTGTTATGCTCTCTAACCCCTGTTTATCATTTTATCCTTCTTTATCATGACTTACTATAGTACATAATCAAAAATTAGTGTAAGGATAATTTTACAAAAGTTCAAACATTTCTTTCCACCATTTAGCTTCCGGTATTCTGGTTCTTTGCAGTGGCAAAAAGTTCGAAAAGGATTTTCACTGAGAACAACGTTTTTAATTTGGAAATCCCTATCTACTAGAGGCAGATAGTCTAAATCTCTGTGAGGGGCATTCAGGGGTGCGACATTAAAAGCCACGATAATTTCCATTTCTGGTTCTTGTGGATTCAGAAATGAATTGCGGGTTTTTGATGAAAAACGAGCACAGTCACAGGTTGGGGAAGGCAATTGCAACTGAGGAAAGAACTAAAGACCAGTCTTAAGCTCTTCTTCAGTTTTTCGTGTAGAATTTAAAGCAAAATAAATTTTTTTACATATTTTAATGGGAACTAGGGTAAATACCTGTTTTCTAGGAAATAAACAGTGACTAAACAGGTGCTGGCTATGGCAGATGAACTCTGGATTACTCGACTGCAATTTTCTTCAACAAGGTAACGGTTGGAAAACTTTGACAGTTGATTTCGAAATTCGTTTCATAGGACACTGGTCACTACATGAAATAATGAAAATGACGCGGGTTCTTTGTTTTATTCACAAAGTCAAACGTTGGCGGATTTTTAATGGATGAAGTCAGCAAGTACGGAGGCTTCGTCAGGGGCGGCAGTAAGCAGTTTCTATCGCACCGCTTTTGAGGGAGGGCGGTTTTCAACGTAGGGCGAGCGATTCCTTACGATGAACGATGCGTGGCATTGTACGATCCATAAAACCGCTTGGCCATTGCGCGTTATCGTTTGGATGCGGATGGCTAGTAATATGGACAATAGCCGTTGATCTCAGATGGGTTGATCGAATGGTGGTTAGGGCGATAAGGTGACGGGAGAATAACAGGTGGGCCCAATATAATTAAATGTTAATTAATCGCATCGGGGATGATTCAATTGGTGGATACAGGTTATTAATTAATCGTGAGGATTAATTAATTCCTTTTTAAAACGCGGAAAAGTGATCGGGAGGGAGTCGGGGAATAAAAATACACAAGGGAAGGATCCTTTTTGTTTTAAAACACGTAATAAAACATGTTTTAACTATTTTTCAATGTGTTTATATTAGATGGTAATTAAATCAGATTAATCTAATTACCAAAGGGGGTGGGATTAATATTAAAGATATATTTTAGCCAAAGGGAGTATAATGGGGGTGTTTTATTTAAACATATGGGGATTAAATATTTTGACTAAAATTATAATAATTGGGTTTTTGGGTATTTATAAAAAAGGAGTTATATATAATAGGATAAGGTCATTCTTATAGGGATTTAAATAATAAATTAGAAATTAATATGAAAAATGAGCTAAAGCGCTAAGTGTAAAACATTAGGATAATGTATTTAACTTATGCTTGCATGAAATGGGTTTTTATGAAATATTGCATGATTTTCCTAAGTAAAATAGGTTTTTACTTAGGAAAAGATTTCTTAGAGGTGAATGAATGTCATGATGAATGATTTTAAGTACTTAGGTTTTTCCAATTATTGGGCCGAGGGTTCGGTCCCTCCAAAAGTCAAGGAAATGCCTTGAGCCCCTCCAATTTTCAAATGCCTTAGTACTTAGGGGAAATTAGTGAAATTTTTAGGGAAAAATGAGAAGGGAAGTTAATAATCTGACTTTGCTTTGCTTGAAATTCTTCCAGAGTATTGTCTGCCTTTGCATTTGTGATGAAAGTAAAATATTTAACACATCTAAAGCCATTATTCATCACATGTAATTCTGCAACAACATCTACCTACCCTACCTACTTTACCCTACCATTTTTTCTTCTTTATTAGGGTGCACTTAAACTGGCAAACCCTTATTACACTTTTTCTATTACATATGGAAATCTATCTAATTCTAACCTTATTACATCCAAGGGCTCAGATTAAACTATTGAGCTCCTTTTATTTACTCTACCTATCTACTTATCTGCCAAGATTAAACAGTTTGGTCAGATTTTATTCTGTATCTCTAAAACATAAAATTGAAAAATGAACTAGCCAAGCTTAAACTGTTTGACTATTCATCAATTGTGGCATAAAATACAAGTTGCACACAATTTTATTTATTGCAAAAGATAAAAAAAGTAGTGGCATTTAGGCTTGCACACTTTCCTTGGCCTTTCTTTTGGTGGGGTTCATTTTCTTTCACTTTTTTGGCCATTTTATTCTTTTCACCCTTTGATTTTTCTTTTAGGGTATACCCTCTTTACATTTTTTAAATTTTTTGATTTTTTGAGAATATGGAAAACCTTTGCAAAAAGAAAAAGGTATGAACATATTACATAGTTCATCAAGTCAATCATGAAATATGACACCTATTGGTATAGGAGTCTAACACTGGCTCTACTTGGGGATGGCTTTTCCTGGTGAAAATTCAAGAACAACATGTCAGTTGCCCTCAAAATGATTTTGGCTGAACCATGGAATCTTCTTCTACTTGTTGCTTTGTTGTATGTATGACAGTAATACTTCTGAAGCTTAGGGCCTTCTCCTTGGGCTTCAACTCCAGTAAGTTACTATCCACATAAAACTTTGTTTCCCAGTTAGAAATCTTCTGCCTTGGTCCAATCTCAAACATGCATTTTCTGTGGCTGAAAATCTTGAATTGAATATAGTCCTTTTTCTGCAACCTGAAATCTGATCTGAAACTAAAACAACACATAAAAATTTTCAAACCAACTTAATGAAAAACTTGCTGAAAATTGACAACTAAAAAAATGCTCAAAATTCTGAGCTTATTGGCACTCATCTACCTACTCAATCTACTAAAAATCTTATTGAATTAGGTAATACAAAAGTGCCAATGAAGCCAATCAAATAGTTGTAAAAATAAATGGATAACTTGATTGCTTGTGATCAAAATTGGGAGTATATTATGATCATGTGCCTTTATAATCAATGATAAGATGTGAAATGGAAATTGCTGATATATTTGATCCTCATAGATAAAACATGTTTGCAGATTTGAGGTAAAAATATTCTCCATATAATTTTCTATAGGATCATTAAAAGCATAATGTATGATTTGTGTTTCTAGGCCTTCAATGACTAGTTGCTCAGTTGTATTCTGAATATTAATCCTGGAAACTATTTCTTCAGTCTTGTGTTTGAAAGAATAATCATCCTCAATATGCAAGTCAAAAGATAGTACAATTTCCTCTTGCTTAGGAGAAGAAAGATTTTCAAAGAATTCTTTAGGATTTCGAAAATTGTATGATTGAATTTGAGAATGCAAAAGTTGATTTCATTTTCATAATTTTCAGAAATTATCTTGAGAACACATATTTTCAGTTTGGGAGAATATTTTCTTGATTTCAAAAGAAGAAAGAAAGCTCTTAGAAAATCCTCATCAAGCTAAAGTTCTAATATCTCATCCCTCAAAATAGCTAGTGATTGTTCTGGGTAATTATTTTAAATTGGGAGAACATAATTATCATCATACTAATCATATTTAGGCAAATTTTCAGAAGAAGGAATGTCATCAATTATAAACAATGGATCAGCAGATTTTTCTTCCAACAATCCTAATATATCTTGATTAGATTGGTTGCATTCTGTTTGAAAATCATTGTTTTGTTCAATAGGTGTGATATCAAGCAATGCGCCTTTTTGGGAAGGTAGAATAACATGAGCATCAACTTATTCTTCTGTCCCTTCATGGATAAAAACTTTTGTACATTCATCAACATTAGAAGAATTAGAAAAAAATTCTTCATTATGTAAATATTTTGAGGATGGTTGCATGTTTAGAAGCAAATTAATTTCTTCATCGGTGAGGGGGGGGGTGGGAATCTTTGAATTCTTAGATTGAAATGAAAATTGTTTTTTCCCTTATCTAAAAGTTGATCATGAGGTTGATTATTTTCTTTAACTCCATTCAAAACATTAAATGAAACATCATTTGTTAATACAGAGGGGTTTTGTGGATCTTGATTTATCTCCTAATTTATTTCATCTTTGTTTAACTCCTCTTGATTATTATGACATTTAACTTGAGAATGAAAGTTTTGGACTTCTTCTAATAAATCTTCGGGAAACCAATTTCCAAAATCTTCATCAATATTTTTAAGGTAATGTATAAGATCTTTAGCTTCATCACAACAATTTTCAGCTAATGATAAAGATGGAAACTCTTCTTTGTAATGCTCATAAAATACCTTATGAAAATCTTTTAGAGAAAATATACTAGCAGGTTTGAGAGCTTCATACCATTCCCTTGCTTTTCCTTCTAAGGATGCCATAAATATCTTCATGAGGCAATCCTCATGCCAATCATCCTTCAATCTTGACGAGTGTATATGAAATTTAATGAGATGCAACAAAGGATTATCATTATTTTTTTCTTGAAATCTGGGCAAATTGCTACCCCAATCTACCTTTGGTAATTTGTGTGGAAATCCAGGTATGTAATTTCTGCTCATGGGAGCATATCTTCGTTTTATTCTTGGATCATCTAGAAAATTAGCCATAATGAAAGGGCACGATATCTGTACAACCAAGTTAGATCCTTATATAAAATACAATACATATTGAAAACCATTCTTAACGTGAAAGAACATAATGTCTTGGATTAAGATCCAAGTTGAAAGCCTGATCTTTCCATATTTTTCTTCCAGGTTCATTCCTCTAGTGGAGTCTTGATTGTGAAATGGATTTGGAGTTGCCAGGTGGATTCTTGAACTTTACTGTAACATTGACTATTTTGGAATAAAGTGCTATGGGAGAAATTTTTTGTGGCTAAGCTAGATGATGAATTGAAGCGAAATACTTTTTACAGGATTCATGTGTCAAACTACGGATCAATAAGTCATCTTCCTCTTGTGTTTTAAAGTATTTATATCTGTTTATTATATCATTGTGTTTCATTTCTGAATGATTAATGAAAAGGAGTAAATTAGAAAGTACTAAAGTGTAATATGATTTTAATCATTGTTATTCTAAATGTTTTCATCTAAACTTGTTTTAAATAGTGAATTCTTAATTGCTCCTATTTTTCTAGTTTAAGCATTTTGATTATTTAATAAAGAATACTTAATTGCTCTTTGTTAATAATCACTCAATTTTCCCTCTTATAAATGTGTTGAAAGATTCTTAATTGCCTTTCATCCATTTTAAATCCATTCCATTCACTTTAGATCTAAAATTGTTCTCTGTTTGATTATCTTGCCCTGTGAAACCATCTTCTGCTAAGAGAATTAATCCAGTTAAGTTATCCTTTTTGACTCCATAAGCCCAATGGAATAAACTACTCAATCTTTCCCTCAGCTATTGAATTCCACCACCCAAATTCAAACAAAACCCTTGGACTTTATAACTAGCCTAATATTTTCTAAAAACAAAGCTAAATTTTTTAGAGAGAGACCTCTATGGGTACAGATTGGCTAGATTCTGTACCTAAAAGTTGGTTTGTGGTTACCTCGGACCCCTTTCCTCTTCCTAACAACTTCAAGGAAAATTTGAGTGATAAAAGGACATTACATATTGGTACCATTACCTTCCAGAGACAGTTAGGTAAACCCTTTCAATTAAAATATGTTTTTTCATGTACCAAGTTTGAAGAAAAAATTAGTCTCAGTTGCAATGTTGGAAGGTAGAGGCTATGATGTTGTTTTTAGTGAAGGAAAATCTCTGCTGCGACAAAAAACAACAGGACAAGCTAAGAATATTAGGATTTGAGTTAAAAATCTATACAAGATGGATGTAGATGGTTGCATAGAATTGATGGGAAAGGCAGAAAAAGTGGTGAGCCAGGATGAGGGTGAGTTATGGCACAGGAGATTGGGCCATATTCACCACAGAGCCTTGAAATTCATGCATTAGATTTCTACTAGTCTTCCCAAGGGTACACTTGTGTAGTCAGACACATGCAAGGGATGTACTATGGGAAAATATGCAAAGGCCACCTTTCATGAGAAGGAGAACCAAACCTCAGGGATCCTCGAGAGAGTTCACTCAGACGTGTGTGGACCATTCTCTGTGGCTTAGAAAAAAAAACATAAGTAATATGTGATATGTGATGATGAATTTTCTCGTAAGTGTTGGATCTCATTCATGCAGAAGAAATACTAGACATTCTCAAAGTTTCTTGAGTTTAAAGCACTAGTGGAGAAAGACACATGGAAGCAAGTGAAGGCTCTTAGGAGCAATAATGGTGGAAAGTACATCTCTAACGAATTCAAGAAATTCTGCAGCAAATAAGTAATTTGAAGAGAACTGATAGTGCCTCATAACCCACAACATAATGGGGTCATTGAAAGAAATAACAGAATGATTGTGGGTGCAACAAGAGCGATGTTGCATGATCAAGGCCTACCAATGCATCTGTGGGTGGAAGCATGCAATACTGTGGTATTTTTGTAGAACTGTTGTCCTCATAGGATACTTGGAACGAGTACACTAGAAGAGGCTTTCACTGGTAAGAAACCTGATGTTTCACATTTTAATATTTTTGGCTCATCTGTTTATGTGCATGTGACCAAAGACTCCAGGAAGAATTTGGAACCAACAACTGAGATTGGGATTTTTGTGGGGCACACTGAAACTCCCCACAAATATCGAGTGTATCTTCCAAACAACAGAATGACTGTTGTGCAATGAGATATAAAATTTGATGAAGAGAAATCCATGTGATTGTCCTTTTAGAGGGAGTTGGATTTGCATGCAGAGGAGTAACTCTTGGTTCCCAAGGATGAGCCTCAATATGTGGAGCAACCACATGCAAAGGATCATGGAGTGGTGAAAAACACTCATGCAGAGCCATCCATCAGAAATGGTAGAAGGCACACCACGGAAGCTGATAGATTGAGACTTGATACTGCAAAGAATGTAGGAGCCCCTACTTCACATCGCAGACAGAGACAATCTCCAGACAGGTTTACTAGATACATGGCTCTTATGAGAAAATGTATTGCACCTGAACTATCTTCCTTTCAAGAGGTAGTGCAGCAACCAACTTGGGTTGATGCAATGGTGGAGGAGTATGACTCCAATGCTAAGAACAATGCATGGGAGATTGTCCCAAGACCGATCGGCAAATCAGTGGTTGGATCTAGATGGATCTCCAAGGTAAAGAAAGTTTCTGATGGGAGTGTGGAGAACTACAAGGACAAATTTGTGGCTTGGGGATTCTCATAGATCGAGGGGATCGATTATGATGATAATTTTTCACCTGTTGCAAGGTACTCTTCCATTATATCCATCCTTGCACTCTCGGCACAGATGGGTTGGTGAATCCATCAGATGGATGTGAAAACTTCATTTCTCAATGGATTCATTTAGGAAGAAGTGTACATAGAGCAGCCAGAAGGTTTCGAGATCTTTGATAGTGAGTCACATGTGTGTCGACTCAAGAGAGCATTGTATGGGCTGAAGCAAGAGCCTCGTGCTTGGTACACTCGGATAGATAGCTATTTCATCGGACTGGGCTTCACCAAAAGTGAAGGTGATGCAAACCTATACTATATTATGGTTGAGGGTAAGCTATTGATTATTGTTCTTTATGTTGATGATCTAATTTTGACTGGTGATGAGCAGGTGATACACTTATGCGAGGAGGATCTTGCAAGGGAGTTTGAAATGAAGGACATGGGACTCCTTCATTATTTCCTTGGTTTGGAAATATGTCAGCGGGATGGTGAAATTTTTTTTTCTCAAGGCAAGTACGCTAAAGAGATACTGGGTAAGTTTCACATGGAGAGTTGCTAACCCATGGACACTCCTCTTCCAGGAAATTGGAGGAAAGAGGATTCTACTTTTGGAGAGGTAGTGGATGCTATTGTCTATAGGCAATTAGTTGGTTCACTGATGTATCTAGTGAACACCAAACTAGACATTTGCTACGCAGTTAACCAGCTGAGTCAAGATATGGTTAAGCCTACCAAGAACTTTTGGAATACGGGGAAGTATGTATTGAGATACATGAGGGGCACATCAGAGTATGGTTTATGGTATAGAAAAATAGAGGAAGTGAAGCTTCAAGGCTTCAGGGATGCAGATTAGGCAGGCAGTCCATTAGACAGAAAGAGCACATCAGGAGGGATCTTTAGCGTAGGATCGAAAAAATTTTCTTGGTACAGTAGGAAGCAGTGATCTGTGGCACTCAGTTCAGTGGAATAAAATTACATGGTGGCAATTCAAGCTGCATGTGAGGCTATCTGGATGAGAAAGATCTTGGTTGGTTTGTTTGGTTAAACTCAGATTTGCATTAAACTCTCGATTAATCATATGTTTCATGATAGGTCCAAGCACATAGATATGTGGTACCACCATCTCAGAGATTGTGTGCAGAGGCAGATAATGTTACTTCAGTACATTCCCACGGAAGATCAAGATGCAGATATTCCGACGAAGGTGATCACCAGGAGCAAATTCAAATACAATAGAGGCAGGATCGAGGTGAAGGATAATCCCTTTCTTGTTGAGAGGGAGTGTTGAAGTTCAACACCCACGCTAGTGTGGGACCAGGAGGTCCAAGCAACACCTACACTAGTGTGGGACCATAGGTCTTAGGAGCACCTACACTGGTATGCGATAAATTTGGTGCATGTCTATTTTAGTTATCCCTTAATTAACATGGACAATAAAATGTAATCTAATCTCAAAATAACTTGTAATAGTTAACTGAGTGTGATAAAATCAATTAGCTCATGAATTTTGAGTTCAGGGTAGTTGGTGAGGCATGCTGAGTAATTCTATTTGTATAAGAGGTCGAAGTGCAGTGGTGCATTAGTTAATGCAGGTTGTAATTAGTTTAACTCAGTTAAGTGAGTTAAAATTGGTTGTGCTAGTTGTAACTGTTTGATACACTAGTGAGAGATCAAGTGAATTAAATATTATTTAATTCACAATTAGTTATCTCACATGCAACTGAGGATTTACTATTATTATCTTCATGCATGTCATTTCCAATGGAGACCCAGTTGAGATCTAGGTGCAAGGGAATTTGAATATCAATTGTAGGATTATTGGGTTGCAACGATGCAACTAAACACCCATTTGTATTTCCCATGATCCTTGTGCAGTTTAGGAAGGAAAATATTCCTATGGAGTAGGGATTTCATTCACACAAATTGTGCAAGAAAGGCATGCTATCTGGGGGTAGCAAATTGGCTAAGTATTGGTAAATTTTATTTGAGACAGTGTAAGACAGTTAGCTGAGTATAGGAGGGCTCTTGTGAGAAGAGTTGTATGTCATTGTTTCATGTATCCCTGATAAATATACAATAGAAGATAGTGCGATTTTGAGCATCAATATTTCCACAGGAAATTATCTGTGTTTTGGTTTGATTAATTCTTCTTTGCTTCATGTGATTGGAAATTGTGTTTTTAATTCCACAATTGATTTGTAGAAGTGAATCAATATTTAACTTTAGTACATTGTTAGATCATATTGAATCCATGATATACATGCTTGTTGTATAATTTCTACATATTTCTTATACGTATTATTACATTTCATATATACCTTTTTCATACTATTTTTCTGAGATTATTTAGAATTCCCAATGTACAATATGGATGTTGTACTTTTCTAGTTCCATTAGCCATCTTTGGCGACTAATGATAGTAATATTGAATAATAAATTTAAAGGACCAATCTCTAATGAGCCCTAAGTTTCCTATCCCTTGCCATCACGAACCTTAGTTTCCAGACTCACTATGTAAGGGTGCTTATTTTGTGATAGAAAATAACTATGAAGGGTAATTTTAAGGTGTGGAGTCTTTTTTACCTCTATAAATTCCGATGAATTTTAGAGATAGCCACAAAAAATGGCTATAGTCACTACTTTTTTGGTATATCCACAGAGTTTTGGGGATTATTGACATCAAAATGATTGAGTTGGGAAAGTATGTTTTTTTTATGTTTCCTATAGATGGATGAATTAAGTCATTATGCCCCCTTTTTGTTGTTGTTTGGGTTATATTATGCCAAAAACATTGTTGTAGTCCAAACAGATTCTTGCACATAAGTTAAAGATCTAGGTAGTTTTAAGGTTATATATACACATGTCCATGTTTTTTAATGAAGAAGCACATTCACATTGAATGGAAATAGGAATTTTTCTTAATATTTTGCTTTGTTCATGGAGAATTTGAATGAAAACAAGTGACTATGATGGTTTGTTTCACAATGGTCCCTCATACAGTCTGATCATCTTCAATGCCCATAAATCCTATGTCATTCTTATAGTCAGAATGTTGTCACTAGGATAACAAGCCTTAGTGTCGTTCAAGGCCTTGTGTGACCTAGCAATGGAATATGTGGAGATTATGGATAGAAGGAAGAGTATCAATAGGGGCTTCAGAGTGGAGTTCAATAAATGTTTTGGTGAGCAGTGGTTCAATGAAGATGTTAGAAGAAAATTTCATTAGGATTGGAGTGAACTTGAATTTCACTGCAACAAAAATTCTCAAAGTACTTGATGCTTGCTTGGATAAGCAAATAAATTCATCTCTAAGTGTAAGAATAAATACAACAGAGGATTCAACCAAGGAGATGTATTTTGTTCAACCTAGATGGTTCAAAGTGGAAAACAAATTGGGTGGACAAGGAAGGTGCTCATCCACCTTCATGTATGGGAACCACAGAAGAGGCATAGAACTCCTTCATATTTGAGAATGATTATCAAGATAGTCCAAATATCATGATATTGTTGGTTGAAGGAAACAATGGTACAATATCTCTTAAATTGCTTGAGCAAGAGGTATGGAAATCCTTGAGTTAGCTTGTCCAAATTAGGTGACTTGGGACACATTGTTGGAGCATTTGAAGTCAATTTTTTTGGTGGAAATCTACCACCCTCTTTCCATTTACAAATACCTTAGGGTGGATCATTTCTGATGTGCTGGTAAAGGAATTTAAGTGCACCAAGGGAAATATTTCAAGTTCAGTGAAAAGTAGGACATAGGAGGAAGTTTTCTTTATCAACGAGTTGAAACTTGTGATCACATCAGTCCATGCTAGTCATCCTCTTCCTCTTATTGAGGGCATTTTAGGCAACCTATTTCCTAAGGATTGGAACACTAGGCATGTAGGAAATAATGCATTGGTTCCTTGGAAGATTTCATTGATTTACAGGAGGTGACTTTGAAATATTTGAGGAATGGGTGGAGATCTTTCCCTTTGTTCAACAAAGTTGTACCATAGATTGAAGTGTGAATGGAACTCATTGTTTGGGCATGAAATATTGCATCATCATGGATTGGAAATTACAATTTCACTGATCACCCAAGTAGTTGCAGAAATGAGTGAATCTAATGTACAAAAGCATGGAAAATTGGTCAAAATACTAAGGCAATAGTGAGTTTCAGAAGTGAAACGTTGGAAAATTGTGCGTCCTCCTTAGTGAAAGATGAGCTGTAATGTCAAATGTAGGAAAATCCTACAAAAATTGAGTTACAAAAATGATAGTATCAATTGTACTGATCACCCATTTGTGAAAAATAAACTCATTGATTTTTGATAGAGAAACTAGTGCAATAAAGTGGTTTTGTAGCGTGTTATTGCAATTGTGCTTTTTCTAACCTTTGTATTTATTCATCTTATAAGAATATTGGCAGATACTCTGATGTATTTTGGGATGCATGCCATGTCACGGAGTCACTTTAACCCTTGTCCCATCAATGGATGAGCCTTCTAATATTACTTTTCCCTTAGAGTTGGAAACTTCAAAATGATTCCTAAAGCCTTCTATCTCTTATTGGCTTTGTAAGGTAGATAGTATACATAGACTTGAAATCCCATACTATGATAGTTCATGAGGATATTTTCCCTTTGATTTGCTCAAGCCCTCAAACTACAAGCCATTGATTTCTAAAGTACATGGGGGATTAGGGTTTTTCAGCCTTGGATTTTGAGGTAAGATCAAGATCCAATTGGCTTTTGTCACCAACAAAATGCATCGACAAGAAAATAATGACATCATCTACCAAATCATTGAGAGGATCGTGTGAATCCAATCCTATTATTCCATCACTCTAGTCCCTATCAATCTCTATCTGTTATTCTTTTGATATGTCGTGATTTTTGTTAGTCTTCAGTCCTCTTACTATTTAGTGCACTAGGATTGATTTCCTACTTATACGATTTTTATGGGAAATTGTAATGTTTGATGCTCAATTCTTTGTTTTGAATGGTCATGTGTGGAAAATTGTTTGGGGATAAATTAAATTAAATTGACAATAAACTTGGGATTAAAGAAACATTGAACATAACCAAAATTTTGGATCTTTCTAGGCAACAACCTAAAACAATTATGGATTTTAGGAGTCATTTTCATTTGAATGATCATTTAATTATGACATCTTCATTAGTGTTATTTGATTTTCCTTTAAATTTATGCAATCATTTTCCATTGATATTACTTTACAATATTTCCATTGAATGTTCAATTTCATGCTTGGTTTCAGGGATGTTCCTAAAAATATGTTCAATATTAATATTTAGAGTCTGGAAAATCTTGTTGATTGGTAGTGGAACTAACAATTCTATCTTGCTTCAGCTAGTGCAAGTTCTTATTTTTTGTTCTTTTATTCTACTATTCATTAACGTATCGGTCTTTTTAATGATTAGAATAATTCTTGGAGTTTCTTGTATAGGTATTGCGATGTGCTTTGAGGGTTGCTCCAGTTTCGATGATTACAGATAATTGCATCAATGCTCTAGCAAAAGGACTTAACCATATATTGTTTAAACATTTTTGGCAATCACTCTGGAGCCAAGAGTGTTCTATGCCATTATCTTGATTGGAATTTAAATTTGAGGTTGAATCAGAAACCCTTTCCAATATGATAATGGGGTGGATAAGAAATGTTAGTCATTTACATTTAAAATAAAAAAAGGTCAATATAAGTTTAGAATGAGATTTTTTCTTGTACAATAAAATGCACATGAATTATTGGAAGATTCGTTGCTTCATTAGCCTTTCTCTTCCTCATGCTCTCCAGCCATCCACATAGTCCCCTCAGCCTAAACTGGTTTCAACAATAGTGCGAACTGAAGATCCATATTTCCATAGACAAATTTTGATGGAGATGTTAGACATCTTATAAGTTGTCTATGAAGACTACAAGCTAGATATTATTCATAACTAGTATGTGATCTATCCTTATACAAGAATATCCATACTGTCAAAGAATATTTTAGAGACAAAAACATGGATTTTAAGGGGTGTTTTATGGGGCTTGTGTCAAATATATAGAAAATTAAGGGAGTTTTATGCGCCAAATGTTTCCACAGTGATGATTTGAGCACACATGGTGGCTTTATTGAAAATATATTTCTGAGTCAAAAAAAATTGTTGTTTCAAAAGTAATAGGAAAATCTATATTTGTGAAATGTTTCATTGAAGATAATGATGTTTACCATCCCCTAAGACTATCATTGACTGCCTTTTTGTTAGCAAGAGCCATAGGAAGGGGTTTACTAGAGTACATTGGTATGTATTACTTGTGGGTAGAAGGGTTTGTGTGGTATCTTTTCACCTAAATTTCTTATTTTGTATTCTTGGTAATTATGTGGGAAAGGGCAGGGTTTTGATTCACACATTTTCTTATTTCCTAGTTTCTAGATTTGATTCCCATATCGCATTAGTGTTCTTGTGGATGATGATGGTTGTAGACATTCCTTGTTTATTGTCTTTCATTTTAAAATATTCCAAAAGTTAGAATTGTTGACTTGATACTCATTTTTAGTTCTAATGCCTATTTCTTCCATTGTTTTTTATGTTTAAATTTTAGACTTGTCCCACCAGACAGAGATTTGTAGTGGCTTTTTCATTTAGTTAATAGTATACCAACTTTCCTAGTGGAGGAAAACTTTGTTGATTACTATGCTCGAGATTTTCCAGGGTTGTTGCTACATTTTCTTGTTCTTAGCACAACAGTTGGCCTCAAGAATCCACCTAATTTGTTATAGCGGTTGGCAAACTGTTTAAAATATGGATGTAGTTCCAGAGATGGGGAAGGCCTTCCTCATTTTCTCTGTCAAGAAGGAATTTTTACAGTAGATTGGTCTTGAAAGGTTATGGCATTTTATGGACTTGTATTAGTCTCATAAATAAGGGGTCAACACCTTGCTTCGGTTGCGTGTTTTAACTTTGGACGTGGCACTTCTTACTCTCTGGAACACTAGATTGTGTTGTCTAAGGTTGCAAAAAGTTTTGGGTTTCAAAAGTTGGATTGATTACCTTATGAAGTTTGCCTTCCACTGTGACATGTATTATCCTTGCATGAAAATAATGCACAAATCTTGCAGTACAGTCATATCATACATGCTTTCATATATTGTTGTGTAGTGAGAATAAGAATCTAATTTATCATGTCGCTTTGCCTTATTTCATATATCATTTCTGGGATGTCTTAATATTTGAATATAAATCAAAATTTACTTGATAAATTTATGACCTATTTTGTTTGTTATTTTTAGCGAATGGTAGGGTTTTACTTTTCCCAATGGTGAACAAGTGATATCATCATAAACAAAGGCAATACTCTATATAAATATTTCTTGATAGTAACTTAGTCAATTTGATTTTGGTGCAACATAAGATACCTTTCCTTCAAAGAGAAAACTTTAACCTCTTTCCCCATCAGTGGATGAGCCTTCTAATATTACTTTTCCCTTAGAGTTGGAAACTTCAAAATGGGTCCTAGAGCTTTCTATCTCCTATTGGCGTTGTAAGGTAGATAGTATACATAGACTTGAAATCCCATCCTATGATATTTCATGAGGATATTTTCCCCTTGATTGCCTCAAGCCCTCAAGTCCTCAAACTGAAAGCCATTGATTTGTGAAGTAAATGGGAGATTAGGGTTTTGCAGCCTTTCATTTTGAGGTAAGATCAAGATCCAAGTGGCTTTTGTGACCAAAAAAATGTGTCTACAAGAAAATAATGACATAATCTCCCAGATCATGGAGAGGATCGTTGAGTCCAAATCCTATTTTTCCATCACTCCAGTCCCTCTCAAACACTATCTTTTATTCTTTTGATATGTCATGATTTTTGTCAATCTTCAGTCCTCTTACTATTTAGTGCACTAGGACTGATTTCCTACTTATAAGATTTTTTGGGGAAATTTTAAAGTTTAATGTTCCATTCTTTGTTTTGAATGGTTATATGTGTGGGAAATTGTTTGGGGATAAATTTCTTTAACTTTCCAATAAACTTGGTTTCCATTGAATGTTCAATTGCATGATTGGTTTCATGGACGTTACTACAAATATGTTGAATATTAATATTTAGGGTCTGGAAAATCTTGTTGGTTGGTAGTGGAACTAATAGTTCTATCTTGCTTCAGCTAGTGCAAGGTCTTAATTGTTTTCTTTTCTTCTAATATTCATTAACCTATTGCCCTTTTTAATGATTATAATATTTCTTGGAGTTTCTTGTGTAGGTATTGTGATGTACTTTGAGGGTTGCTCTAGTTTCGATGATTTCAGACAATTGTATCAATGCTCTAGCAGAAGGACTTAACCCTTTGTTGTTTAATAATTTTGTGTAATCAATCTGGAGCAAATAGTGTTCTACACCATTATCTGGATTGGACTTAAAATTTGATTCTGAATGGGAAACCCTTTCCAGTCTGATAATGGGTTGGGTAAGAAATGTCAATTATATACATTTAAAATAAGAAGAGGTAAATACAAGTCGATCCTGGGATTTTTTGTTGTATAATAAAATACACATGAATTATTTGAATAATACTTTCTTCATTAGCCTTTCTCTTCCTCATGCTCTCCAGCCATACACACATTCCCATCGGCTGAACTAGTTTCAACTATAGTGCGAACTGAAGATCCATCTTTCCATAAACAAATTTTGATGGAGATGTTAGACATCTTACATGATGTCTATGAAGACTACAAGCTAGATATTCTTCATGGCCAGTATGTGATCTATCATTATACATGAATATGCATACTATCAAAGAATATTTTAGAGACAAAAACATGTATTTTAAGGGGTTTTTTCTGTGGCTTGTATCTAAGATCTAGAAAATTAAGGGAATTTTATGGGCCAAATGTTTCCACAATGATTATCTGAGCACACATGGTGGCTTGATTGAAAATATATTTCTGAGTGAGAAAACAATATTGTTTCGAAATTAATAGGAAATCTATTTTGGTGAAATGTTTCATTGAAGATGATGATGTTTACCATCCCCTAAGACTATCATTGACCGCCTTTTTGGTAGTAAGAGCCATAGGAAGGGGTTTATTGGATTACAATGGTATGTATTACCTGTGGGTAGAAGGTTTTTGTGGTATATTTTCACTTGAATTTCTTATTTTGTATTCTTGGTAATTATGTGGGAAAGGGCAAGGTTTTGCTTCACACATTTTCCTATTTCCTAGTTTCTAGATTTGATTCCCATAGACCATTAATGTTGTTGTGGATGCTAATGGTTGTATACATTCCTTGTTTTTTGTCTCTCATATTAAAATATTCTGAAAGTTTGAATTGTTGATTTGATACTCATTTTTAGTTCTAATGCCTATTTCTTCCATTCTTTTTTATGTTTAAATTTTAAACTTGTGCCACTTCACAGGGATTTCCAGTGGCATTTTCATTTAGTTAACAGTATAAAAGCTTACCTATGGTAGGAAAACTTTGTCGATTACTATGCTTGATATTTTCTAGGGTTGTTGCCACATTTTCCTATTCTTAACACAACAGATGGCCTCAAGAATCCACCTAATTTGCTATAGTGGCTTGAGAACTGTTTAAAATATTGTTGTAGTTCCAGAGATGGGGAAGGCCTTCCTCATTTTCTTTTTTAAGATGTAATTTTTGCAGTCGATTGGTACCGAAAGTTAAAGACATTTTATGGAATTCTATTATTCTCATAAATAAGGGGTCAAAATCTTGATTCGATTGTCTGTTTTAACATTTCAAGTGGCACTGCTAACTCTCTAGAACACTATATTGTGTTATATATGGTTGTGGAAAGTTTTGGGTTACAATAGTTGGATCAATTACCTTATGGAGTCTCCCTTCCACTGTGAAATGTAAGCTTCTTTATTTTTTCCTTGCATGCAAAGGATTCACAAATATTGCAGTACAGTCATATCTTGCATGCTTTAATATATTGTTGTGTAGTGAGAATAAGAATATGATTTGTCATGTCCCTTTGCCTTCTTTCAGATATCATTTATGGGAAGTAATATTTTTTGAATATAAATCAAAATTTACATTATAAATTTATGACCTATTTTTTTTGTTACTTTTAGAAAATGGTAGGGTTTTAATTTTCCCAATGGTAAACAAGTGATATAACCATAAACAAAGGCAATGCTCTATATAAATATTTCTCGATAGTAATTTAGTCAGGTTGATTTTGATGCAACACAAGATACCTTTCCTTCAAAAAGAAAACTTTAACCCCTTTCCTCATCAATGGATGAAC
The DNA here is from genome assembly GCA_034641835.2 of Pinus albicaulis. Taxonomy (NCBI): domain Eukaryota; kingdom Viridiplantae; phylum Streptophyta; class Pinopsida; order Pinales; family Pinaceae; genus Pinus; species Pinus albicaulis. Next base: position 393,645,233 of record CM076569.1, on the reverse strand, counting down.
CTTCTAGTATTACTTTTCCCTTAGAGTTGGAAACTTCAAAATGGTTCCTAGATCTTTCTATCTCCTTTTGGCGTTGTAAGGTAGATAGTATACATAGACTTGAAATCCCATCCTATGATAGTTCATGAGGACATTTTCCCCTTGATTGCCTCAAGCCCTCAAATTGTCAGCCATTGATTTCTAAAGTACATGGGGGATTAAGGTTTTGCATTCTTGGAATTTGAGGTTTCTATTTTGAGGTAAGGTCAATATCCAAGTCACTTTAGGTATCAACAAAATGCATCTACAAGAAAATAATAAAATCATCTCCCAAATCATCGAGAGGATCATGTGAATCCAAATCCTCTTTTCCATAACTCCAATCCCTCTTAAACTTTACTGTTATAATTTTGATATGTCATGATTTTTGTCAATCTTCAGTCCACTTACTATTTAGTGCACTTGGACTAATTTCCTACTTATGTATTTTTTTGGGAAATTTTAATGTTTGATGTTCCATTATTTGTTTTGAATGGTTATATGTGTGGAAAATTGTTTGGGGATAAATTGATTTAACTTGCCAATAAAATTGGTATAAAAGAAACATTGAATATAACCGAAAATTTGGATCTTTCTGGCCAACAACCTAAAACAATTATGGAAAGTTAGGAGTCATTTTAATATGGATTATTTTTGAATTATAGCATATTATTTAGCTTGCTTCAACTAGTGAAAGTTCTTATTTTTTTCCTTTTATTCTACTATTCATTAACCTATTGTTATTTTTAATTATTGGAATATTTATTGCAGTTTTTTGTATAGGTATTGTGATGTGATTTGAGGGTTGCTCCTGTTTCGATGATTATAGAAAATCGTACTAAATGCTCTAGCAAAAGGACTTAACCCTATGTTGTTTAAACATTTTCAGCAATCACTCTGGAGAGAAGAGTTTTTTACGCTATTATCCGGCTTGGACTTAAAATTTGATGTTGAATGAGAAAGCCTTTCCAGTCTAATAATGGGGTGGATAAGAAATGTCAGCTATGTATGTTTAAAATAAGAAGAGGTCAATACAAGTTCAACCTAGGAGATTTTGTTATACAATAAAATGCACATGAATTATTTTGTTATACAAGTTCCCCTCAGCTTGTACTGGTTTCAACTATAGTGCGGACTGAAGATCCATCTTTCCATAGAAAATTTTTGATGGAGACGTTAAACATATTACTTGATATCTATGAAGACTACAAGCTAGATATTATTCACATCCAGTATGTGATCTATCCTTATACACAAATATGTATAATGTTAAAGAATATTTTAGAGACAAACAAATGGATTTTAAGGGGTTCTTTCTCGGGCTTGTATCTAAGATCTAGAAAATTAAGGGAATTTTATGGGCCAAATGTTTCCACATTGATTATTTGAGCATACATGGTGGCTTAATTGAAAATGTATTTCTAAGTCAGAAAACAATATTGTTTCAAAAGGAAAAGGAAAATATATGTATGTGAAATGTTTCATTGAAGATAATGATGTTTACCATTCCCTAAGACTATAATTTACTTTTTTTTTTGTAGTAAGAGCTATATGAAGGGGTTTACTGGAGTAAAATGGTATGTATGTCCTGTGGGTAGAAGTTTTTGTGTGGTATCTTTTCACCTGAATTTCTTATTTTTTATTCTTCGTAATTATGTGGGAAAGGGCAGGGTTATTTCTTCACACATTTTCTTATGTCCTATTTTCTATATTTGATTCCCATAGCCCATTAGTGTTGCTGTGGATGATAATGGTTATAAACATTCCTTATTTTTTGTATGTCATGTTAAAATATTCCAAAAATTAGAAATTTTGAGTTGATACTCATTTTTAATTCTAGTTCCTATTTCTTCCATTCCTTTTTATGTTTAAATTTTAAACTTGTGCCACCAGACAAGGATTTACAGTGGATTTTTCATTTATTTAATAGTATAACAACCTGCCTAGGGGATTAAAACATTGTCGATTACTATGCTCAATATTTTCGAGGGTTATTTCCACATTTTCGTGTTCTCAGCACAACAGATAGCCTCGGGAATCCACCTAATTTGCTACAATGGATAGAGAACTGTTTAAAATATGGATGTAGTTGTAGAGATGGGGAAGACATTCCTCATTTGCTTTGTCAAGAAGGAGGTTTTGAAACAGAGTTGTCCTGAAAGGTCGTGGAATTTTTGTACTTCTATTCGTCTCAGAAAGAATGGGTCAACACCTTGTTTTAGGTGTGTGTTTTAAAATTGCTAGTGGCACTGTTAACTCTTTGGAAAACTAGATTATGTTGTCTATGGTTGCAAAAAATTTTGGGTTGCATTAGTTGGATCGATTACCTTATGGAGTCTCCCTTCCTCTGTGACATGTAAGCTTCTTTATTTTTGTCCTTGCATGCAAAGGATGCACAAATATTGCAGTATAGTCATAACATGCATGCTTTCATATATTGTTGTTTAATGAGAATAAGAATTTGATTTGTCATGTCCCTTTGCTTTCTTTCAGATATCATTTCTGGGATGTCTTAATTTTTTAATATAAATAAAAATTTAATTGATAAATTTATAACCTATTTTTTTTAAATTTTAACAAATGGTAGGGTTTTAATTTTCCCAATGGTGAACATGTGATATAATCGTAAACAAAGGAAATACTCTATAGAAATATTTCTTGATAGTAATTTAGTCAAGTTGATTTTGATGCAACATAAAATACCTTTCCTTCAAAAAGAAAACTTGGATGTTTTGGACGTTATGTTAAGAATCAAAAAGACCTTGTTTTTCCAAGGAAAAAATATTCTAGTTTTATTTTAGGAAAACAATTTTTTTCTAAGATGAAATTTTCTAGTGAGTTGTTATACATTATTTATTATATATTGTATTTTTCTCTCCATTTGTTTTCAAAAGTTATATCTACAACATGAGATTTTTAGCATATAACTTAGTCGACATGATTGTGCCTAAGATTTTCCTAAAGGTTGAATACTAAGTTACTACAGTGTTCTTTTCTATGGTGATTTTTTATTTGCTTTGTTTATACAAGTCATTTGGTCACATTGTGGCCACTATTTCCCAACAGAAGAAAACTTGTTCAAGTTTCTCTCTTTTCTAGGTATATTTCGTTAAATCCTTTATAGTCTACTTTAGTTTATATTTAAGTGTTCATCATCTTTCATGTATTATACTTTGCATTGTATCTTCTTTCTTTTCATAGATGAACTCAACATTGATGGTAAGAAGAAGAAATTTAAGAAAGAGGATAACAATAACACTGGAGCAACAAATTCAGAAAGAGAGAGAGAAAAGAACCAGTCTAGTGATACCCTTACAGTTAATATCCCGCATGAGACACACACATACAAACTAATGATCAAGGCTTTATAGTTGGTAAATTCACCTGAAATTCCTTGGAAACTCAATTATAATCTTTTCAAGTGATGAAACAATATTTCATGTGTAAATTATATTCCAACTAATATTATGTTGGAAACTCATTGTAATACTTGACATTTCATATAATATAATTTATGTGGTTGAAATTATTTATAGTTGTACTTGATATTATTTAGTATTGTCATTAACATATGTAATTTTGCATTTTCATATTAGATGAGCATGCACAATGCAAGACATTTTTATAATTTAGTCGCAAAGTCATACTAATTATTTTATATTGATTAATAATGAATACATAAAAACAATCTAAAACTACAAAATTAGTAGTTTATATTTATTAATGATGAACATAAATAAAATGAATATACAATGACTAAATTAGTCATTTATAATGTTTATTAATGAAATTAAATGAATTTAATATAAATTACTAAGTCAGTCATTTATATAATGAATATGAAACTACCAAAAAAAGATAAATGACTAGTATAAATGGTAAATTTATGAGTATAAATAAAGACTAAATTTTACATATATATGATTACTAGTACCTAATTTAAAGTATCTCATAACATGACTGAAATTTATTCATTAATTGGTTTCAAATGATGACTAAAATTTGCATATATATGACTATTAGTAGCTAATTTACAATATCTTATAACATGACCAACATTTTTGTCATATTTTTTTGGTCATTAATTAGTTTTTTCGAGTGACCATATAGTGTATATTTTTTTCATATTTGTTCATTAATTATGGAAATTATGACTAAATTAATGACAAAAATTTTGACTAAATATACTACTAGATGATAAAATTGAGACAACCAATTAATTACTAAGCTAAAAAAGACTAAAAGTTGGTAGCGTTATAAGATACTGTAAATTAGCTATTACTAGTCATCGACTGAAAAATGTTTGTTTATATGCAAATTTTAGTATTTTTTTAGTAACTAATTAGCCATTTTGTAATAGTGCATAAAGCTCCAAGGGCTATAGGTTTTGACATAGGTTCACAATCTCAATCTAGCCCATTTTCCAAATGGGCTTGTCACATGTCAACAATAGAAACTAGAGATGGATCTCTTCCTAGAATAAGCAGTCACAGTTCAACAGTTTTTATTAATTTTGATTGTTTGGACAGAGACCAAACATTGATATTATTACAAAAGGTTAATTCATGGTCTAGTCAAAGAAAATATTAGCTTAAAACTACATGGAAAGATGTATTTATTTAGATAACATGGGCATTAATATGAAATGCTAGGATTTGGTGGGAAACTTTGAATAGAACAAAACAAGTTGAAATATTAGATAACGAAGATCCCCTCCAAGCAATTTTAAAGGCATTATCTCATGAATTTCTAGGCAGTCTATCAACTGATTCTGATCATTATGCTCAACTTTTTATGAGCTAGAAATGATGCAACCTAGATCTGTTAGATGAATACTATTAGACCATGCCGAAATTGTATCACAAAATCCCAAATTAGAAAAATGTCGCATATTTACGACATTATATAGAATCCATGCTAGGAAAAGTGCCATATTTAGTTCAACAAACATTCTCCACCCAAGGACTGTCAGTTGAAACTTTGTCTTTGGATGTTTTATAATTATATATTCTTACAATTCTTTGGAATTAATGTGAAGCATATAAAACTTGTAAGAATGTGAATAAGAAGTTTTGTTTCAATCCTAATATTTGTAATTCATTTTCAGAAACATACCACTTTGGATGTTTTAAGAGGCTCTTCCAGAAAAGGTTCTCATGTATCCCAAAGTCAGAAGTGTAAGTGTTCCAAAAAACAAAGTAGATTCTCAAAGAATTCTAGGAGACCTGATTACTAAGAAAGAAAATCTCCTAGGAAAAGATATGTGTTCAGAAGAAGACCAATACCCTCAAGAGAATCTAAATTCTTCATTAATGGAAGAAAATACCATTGGGAAAATAAGTGTCCAAAAAAAAAAGGAATTCAAAACAAAGTCATGGAGTTTTTCAACTCTACTTATGACCCATCTGATTGGGATCTAGTTTCTAGATCAGATTCTAAATGTGAATATTTCTCTGTAAATACTAACTCTAATAGTGAAGTTGAAAATGATTTCCAAAAAATCACAATTGAAGACAACACCAAGAGTGAAGATGATTGTACATATATTTTTGCATGTTTTATGTTTTCTTTCCACAATATAAAGCAACAAATCACAAGTCTCCAAAATAAAAACAATTCCCTTGATCCTAGATTTCTTATTCCCGGAAGAAGGATCCAAGAAAGGATTTATAAAATCATAGAAACAATGACTGAAGACTCCCTCTCTGAAGAAGAAATTGATCCTTAAAAATGGCTTAAGCCTAGTGTGGAATCTAGATTAATAAATACTGGACAAAACCTCAACCGAAATGAGATTCTTGAAGATAGTAGAAATACTGAAGAAAGTATATAAGAGGACAGGACACACATGAATAATTTAGCAGGACAAATCTATATGAGCTCAATTCTAGATTTGCTTCATCGATGTTTGATAAAACACATACACCATTTGCTTTATGTATATAAAAGACAAAAGGAGGCTCTGTCAATGAGATCAGTGGAATCGGGGATAAAATGGTCATTCCAATAACTAGTAATGTACCCTATTATAATAGATACTAGTTGGATGCTCAAATTTTTACAAGAGCCATGAGAAGTTGTTGCAAGTATAAGGATATTCCACCCTATTACTAGAAATTGACAAAGGTACACTTTAAAGCTATTAACAAACAAATTATGAAAATATATTATGTTGCTCTTGATTTTCCTCTGCTTATTGATTCAACACTGTTATATGTGACCTTATACAATTATGATACTATATATGATATAATTCTTGGCCAATATGTTGTTAAAATATATGTGCCTATAATCATTGATAAAGGCCAAATAACATTCAGTGTTCAAAATGAGAAAATATTTGTTCCTACAAAAAATAAATACACTATCAGGATCCATGATAAATTGGAGACTATTGAAGAAGAAATAAAAGACTTGTCAAAAATAAAAAATCTTATCATGCATGTTGTCCTTCACGAACAAGAATTTTTGAAAGATACTGCCCAAAATCTCAAGGTAAAATGCACAGCTGAGCACCCTGATGCATTTTGGTTCAGAGAAAAGTATTTTTTTTCATGTCCTTTTAAAGAAGTGTATGTTCACAGAGCCCAAAAGGCCTCTGCAAATAATATGACTCCTCTAGAACAAAAATTATGCCAAGAATAAATTAAACACCTCCTGGATAGAAAATTGATTGAGCCCTACAAAAGCTCATGGGCTTGTCCAAAATTTTATGTTAATAAATATTCAGTGCATAAAAGAGGAAAAGAGAGGTTGGTGATAAACTGCAAAGCGTTGAATGAAGCATTAGAACCTATCAAGTATCCCCTACCTAGCAAAGATATGATTCTTTCAAAAATATAAGGTGCTAATGTTTTCAGCAAGTTTGATTTGAAAAGTGGATTTTGGCAGATAGGCATAATTCCAGATGATAGATAAAAGACAACCTTTGTTTTTCCAAGTGGAAAATATCAATGGAATGTCATGCCCTTTGGTTTGAAGAATACACCTTCTAAATTCCATAAGTGAATGGAAGATATTTTTCATGATTTTTATTTTATTATTGTATATATTGATGATTTCCTAGTTTTCAGTCAGGATATATAGGAACATAAAAGACATTTAGAATTGTTTTATCAGGTTGTTTTCAAGCATAGTTTGGCATTATCTTCCTGACCAAATTAATTCATTATTTCTCATACCAAGATTGAATATCTGGGATTATATCTATATATATATATATATATATATATATATATATATATATATATATATATATATATATATATATATATATATATATCAAGGAAAGATCCAATTGCAACCTTATGTTTTGTAGTCCTTATTGAAATTTCTAGATCATTTCCTTGACATCAAGTCCATCCAAATTTTTTTAGGATGTCTCAATTATATTCGGAAATTCTGTCCAGAACAGGCTATAGAAACTCGGATCCTTCAACATATATTAAAGAAGGACTCAAAATGGACACCACAAATTATAAAAGCAGTACAACACATCAAGGTTAAAATCCAAGGAATTTTTCAAATAATTAGATCAAATATCCTTCTTCCCATAAAGAAATCCTTGCCGTTAAAAATGGGATTAAGAGATTTATTTTATATCTTAAAAGTGTGCATTTCACAGTTAAAACGGATCTCAAACATATGAAAGGCATTTTGCAGGAAAAAATACTGTTAGAACAAGGGAATTCTCGAGGTCTCAAATAGGCACTATGGTTAGAAGGTTTTGAATTTGATATCATTTACAAAGTAGGAAAAGAAAATTATCTTGTAGATATGTTAACCAGAGAAGGTGCAAAAGTAAACAAATTTATTTCAAATATATATATATATATTGAAACAAGAGAAAGCTCTTATAAGGCCATATGTAATATTCCCAAATAGGGAAGCAACAATATTTGAACACAAAAATGGAAAGAGCAGTGATAAATCAACACATAAAATGTAAGAAGATCATATAGCCATCATATTATGATCATAGCAGCAAAATGTATACAATCTCTTGAGGAAAAAGTCACTCAAGTTAGGCAAAACAAGCCTCAAGGGAACCTGTACATGAAATATGAAGAACACTGCTGCATAATAATACCCAAGGCTAAGACATCGTAGTTTTAATAGATATAACTATTGCTGGAAAATTTTAATACATATATCTAATGTTATATGGCTCAAATCATTCCAGGAGTAGATATCTGAGATCCCAAACACATTTCCAAGATAACCCGGGAAGGGTTTCCTGAAACACACAAAATGCAGAAAATACAAATATGGTTGTAGGGCTGAATAATCTCTACAACTGGATAGCTGAAAGGAGGTGGTTTATCTGATATAGAAATGTGTGAAAATGCTTCCTATATATTCTCCAAATGAGATTTTGATCCCCTCACCGAAAATCCAACTCCCCCAACTAGGGCTCTGAACCCTCTACTGCAACTGCACATTGAAATAACATAATTCCTTCAGGAAACTGCATTGTAACTGATAAAATTACCTTAGCCTAATGCTAAATGATGAAGTGAGGCTCAATAATCTCCCTTACAAGCCTACTGGATGAAGGGTTGCTCCCTCCACTGGAAAACAATCTCGGAAGTTGGGTTTCTCAACCCTCCACTGCTGCACCCTGCAACTCAGCACATCTCTCAACAGAAACTGCATTGTAGAAGAAAGCTGTAGTTTGGTGAAATGCCAGAATGTGGAAATAATGCTCAGAAACTTCTCCTAAGTAGGCACTCGAAGTCCCCCGAGAATGAAGGTGTGATTCCCGCTCAGGAACACCCTTGTGGTAAACAACACTGCAATCTTAGCTAAACAGCTAAAGAGAGAAACTAGTCATACAGACCATAGAAAAAATAATAATCAAATCATGCCTACAACTTCTGCCATCCCCTTCCGTATATTCTTGGTGAGCTTCCTCACCTTGGTCCCTACTCATTAAAGCCACTACTTCCATGCATGGAGTCTCCCTCCAAAACTACGTTGTCCCTCAATAAAAGCCACTCCTTCCATATCAACGCTATTTTATTTGGTCAAGGTTGACCCAGTCTACATGATCCAACCCATTTTCACACATAAGGGTCTTCAATCAAGATTTTAGATGACCTCCTTTCACATTAGGAGTGCCTTTATTCATACTAAGGATATTTATGGGTCTCCATACCCTCTTATTCTCCAAACTAAGAAGCAAAGACAAAATTTAATATTTCAGTTAATTTAGGAATATTACAATCCTTCCCTCCCAAATGTTGCTTGTCCCCAAGCAACTGCAAGGATAGGATTGAAGAGCCTCTTCTCTTCCTCTTGTAGCATCCTCATATGATAATTTCCTCCAATGAACAATATTCCCTCTCATCAATATGTCCCCATGTTGCTCCTCCCAAGTTTATAAGTAAGCCTTTGGTGATAAATCCAAATTGCTCTCATCATGAAGTAGTGGGATATCCATGGAGGAAACTATATGTGGTCTAGAGGCCTTCTTGAGGCATGGAATCAGAAAATTATTAGGAGCCTTCATTCCCATGTGAAGCTCCAAACTCCAAGCTATCATCCACACAAAGTGAGTCACCCTCCAAAATGGAAACTCATAAAAAATTTCCTCCACCTATGGCTTCTGCAATGTAGGTGGGCTGCATATATGAACATGATAGACCAAATGGCCAACTGTATATATGAATGAAAGGACAACTGGATTTGAAAAGACCCCTTCTCCAGTTTAATGAGCCCAAACCATCCCATACAAAGTGAATATCTCATCATCACCATATGGTATCCAAATCAGAAAGATATTGAATTTTATGTGTAATGCCGGATGGTACCAATGTTCTCTCCAGTGGATACAGCGTAGTTTTGCTAACAGTTGTTTCAGAACATCATGTGGCAAGTTGTCTTCCAACAAATTTCTAGCTATGCATGTTTGCTCATCTACTAAGAAGTAGTAAATGGAATTATATATCAGTTGATCTTAACAAGAATAGAAAAACATATGCCCAAAGCCATCCAAGAAAGGGCTTCCTCCATCATTGATATTGGTCTTAGGAAGACCATGTAGCAAAAATATAAACTTGCCCTCTTATAGAGAAATGCACTGTACATGTATGGCAAGAGAATGAAAATATTTTGTTAGATGAACAACAAGTACAAACATACCATTATTACCATGCATTTTGAGTAGGCTAAAAATGAGGCCCATGGATGAGCCCTCCCATGAGAATCTCCTCATAATAGTCTGAAATGTAAAGTAATACATACTCCCATTGCAAAAATCCATCAATAGATGCATACTCCCAAGTGAAAACGTTGTTGGCCTTAGTGATAAGGCTCTTGTCACCCCATGACTCCATTATTTGACATGCCACATGCCAAAGCCATCCACCTTGATGCTTCTATAAGTAGGAGATTCCTTCCTATGTGGAAGCACCTCCTGATTTTTCAAAAATAAGGAGTAGCCCCTTTGCACCATGATTGTGCCCCCATCTACTCCTGTAATAGCATGCAAAGTATGGGAGAAAATCAGCCCATACTCTCCCAAGAGAAACCAAAGAAAAAATAGCTCTTGCTTCCTCCTCACATCTCCATCATACAGACCATGGAGTGAAAACATGATGATTGATATGGAAAATGTGACATCACCCCAATTCAACCAAAATCCTTGCTGCAATATGATGCAAGTGTCATGCCAAGTCCAACCCAACAACATACCCTTCAAAGTAGGATATGTCACATGCTGATCAAACTCTTTCAAGAGTATCCAGCACAGCCTTGCCTCCTACTGCCTTGCATCATAGATCTGCAAGTGGCTCACTAGCCTCTTGCTCATCAACATCACCCATCCAACCAATGGTGAGTGTCTAATGTAATGTTGCCAATAGGTATTCCTCCAATGGAGAATACCATCCACCCAAAGCAAATAATTATCTCTACACTTCATGGGATGTTGAAGTGTAGCCTCCTGGAGATATCCATATGAAAACCATTCATCAATAACCATGTTGAATCCATAAGGATCCAAGTATACAAAGAAAGATCCATCATAATAATGGGAGATAAGATGCCTGTCATCAACCATCTGCCTATCCCTTGCTACACATGTAGAATGGTCATTGGAATGCTCCAATAATGGTTCGCCCCCCAACTCATCACTACTGCTCAATGACAGTGCTGTTGATCTCCATGATGGTGCATTTATTATCTCATGATCATGCTCAATGCTAAACATATAGTTCTGCATTGGATTGTTTAGGACCATAATCATCCTATCATCAAAAAATCTACACCCCAAACCAAATATTTGTATGCAGCTCAACAATGAAATACTTGGATGAATTTATATCTCCTCCTTGATCCTGTCAAGGGTCCTCTACGTAGGGATAGTCTGCTGCTCGAAATCAACAGTGTATCTTGACACTGTTGTGAAACCAGCTCCAAAAATAGAAGAAAAGAGATATCAATGCCTTATAAATAAGCCACTTCGAGGGGGAAACCTCCAATACATTACATGAATGAACAATTCTTGTATAATACAAATGAAAAAACCTCCTCTCTATATATAGGACTCCATGGGGCCACAATGTAATCCTAGCCGACCTAACAATAATAATGTAAGGGCACAATAATAACAATATGGGGGTTACAAGGTTACAACAATAACAATAAGGGGGGATATACTAACATAATAAGGGACTACACTAGTAATATAGGGACCTAACATGCCCCTCTCCTTCAAACAAGTGTTGTCCTCAACGCTTGATTATTTCTTGATTCTTTTGTATAAAATTTTCATCCTCCCATGTGGAATATTCTACAGGAAAGTTCTTCCACTTGTTGAGATACTCTAAAATTGATCATACTTGTGGATTTCTTGTTTTTGTGACTACTTCAGAACTTCTTTCGATGTGATGTTGATCTTCTTGTTGTTTCATTTGATTTTGCACCAAAGTTAGGTTATCCTTTGAGAGTTGGAGAACTTGTTGTTGATGCTCGATGTGATCTTCCACTACTTTACCATACATATTAGATTTTATTTGATCCTTCAAACCATCCAATTTAGCTTCCATTTCTGCTTTTAAACCATCTATGTCATCTTCGGCTGCTCTTCATAAGATCAAAATTTGTTTCACTTGGTACCATAATTTTGATATCTCATACTGTAATTCTTCCTCTTCAAGCGTCATAGTATAGCTTTTTGAGGGCTTAATGGGTATGCAATTATTTTTAGGTGGAATTTTAGAACCCAATACTGATATCTATGCTTCAATATGCCCTTGGAATCACTTCGAACTTATTTTTCACACAAGACTTGTGCAATTCGAAAAAACAAATACACACGTTTTTCTTGCTTTTGAGGAGCTTGATATTGAAATTGAATCTGTGATTTAGGATCTTCAATATCTAAAATTTGGCTCTGAGGTAGCCCTCTTAATCCTCTTTTGAATGCCATAGGTCTGACTTGATTTGGATTCTTCAAGTCAAATTTATGTCCACTCTTTCACAATGACCTAATTATGGACTAGTTTAGTAGAGTGAACTTGTACGACTTGCCACGTGTCATTGTTTCCTCTTTTGACTCTAAAATTTATAGACAGGAAACTACAATCCATTTAACTACACCCACTTTTTATAGCATTCCAATCCGATGCTCAGAGAGAGATTTATGAAGATTTTCCCACGATCACCTCTTTGAGATGAAATTCGAGAGCATGAACAAGACCTAAATTCCACAGACCATATCTTTGAAAATATTGCGCACCAAGATATGAAATTTTTAGAGGAGGTTCCTCAGGATTTCGGCTTCGCTCTGTGAACATGTCAGCTTCTGAAATCTTGTAGAAAAACCATTATATCAAAAATTCCGCGTTGACCTGTTTAGTTTAAATTCAAGAGCTTGCAAAAAGCCCTAACTTCCATAGATCATATCTCCGAAAATATCGTGAACCAAGATCTGAAATTTTTCGATGATGTTCCTCAAGATTTTTTCTTCGCACTCTAAAAATTTCAGCTTTTGAACCTTCGTAGAAGAAAATTTATAGCAAAA